>JANCRA010000051.1:2857074-3229726 GCA_024362935.1 Setophaga petechia | reverse complement strand
TGTGCTGCATCTTTTAACTTCTTGTGCCCTGCATATTTATTTCAAAATTAATTGGGGTGTTTTAAGTTATGTTTAACGATTCAAGTAAGCATTTGCCTTGTTCTTGTCACCTGGCTTTGTTGTCTTCAGGGACTAAGTCTGGCCCTTTTGTCAGGAAAGGGGTTTTGAGCACAGGCTGGTCTGACTGGGCACTGCTGGGCTGGGTTTGATCCCAGTGTCGCACTGTTTACTGTGGTGACTTTAGTCCTTTACTCCTTTTGGGCCCCTCTGATATCTTTTCAAGTGCGGTGTAAATAATCTTGCTTTTTCTGGCCTGTGCAGAAATGAAAAGGGATCCTTGGTTTTGCTCCAAACTTCTTCTTACCGCTGTCTCTGCCAGCTGCTGTGCTTCTCTTCACCTGTGCAGCAGTCTGTCACACTGGAGACTCCTGATATTCCCCTCACCCAAGCTCCTCTAACTCCCTGATCCATTTTAGTGAGTGCTTCCAATCCCTCTCATCTGCAGGTCACTCATGCATACCACGGCTTTAGTTTTATTTTCCGTACACCCCGTGGACACAGTGAGTCATAGTTTCCTTATTTTGCGGAAAGAGGGAACTGGATCTCTGGCAAGATTAACCATCTGACTTTCCAACACCTCTGTGACACTCCTGCTAATAGGCTAAGGGCACCACTTTCCATTTTCAAAGAGAGCAGCGATCATTTAACACTAAAGTCTTCAGTTCCTCCCCATCAAGGGCACAAGAATTACAAAACAGGGAAACTGAGGTACACTGAAATTGATTTTCCAGTGACTTTAGGAAGCCTTTACATGGCCTAGGCTGTTGGTAATCAAGACAGAGACTGGATATGGCTTCTATATCTGAGAAGTGTATATAGCTTCTAGCAGAAACAGGATTATAAAATTACTAATGATATACATGGAATTAATGAATGCACTATTTGCTCATAACTTCAACAGGAGCCCGAGTCACAAAACCTGCATTTCCTGTCACCTCCTAATGGCCTCTTTGTTGGGGAGAGGGCATAGGAAGAAAGGATGTGAGAACTGCTGGAAGGCAAGAGCAGGAGAAGTGAAGACAAGTAATAGAGGGAGCTCAGAAGGACAAATAATTTGCCTTGTTCTTGGGGACACCCATATCTTCCTTCCCTTCCTCTGCTTCTCCTTCCTTGCCCATCTGTGTAGGCCAGCAAAGCTGAGTCAGGTTTTGGCTTAGCTTCACCATTATAAAATAACATTCATTTCTGCCTGGTTTTTGCTTGGGCTTGGACTTAGCCTGCCTGTGGTAGATGCCAAATGAGGATAGTTATAGCTGTCACCTTTTAGAGATGAGTCGAAGTCGCCTGCTGCCTGGGATTAAATGGGATGAACTGGTGGTATTTGGGGAATAATTGTGGTTGGAGTGGCAGGTGATGGCCCCACTGCCAGGCAGTCCCTGTCACCCAGAGGTGCTGATGACTGTGCCATTTAGCCACCTGCACCAAGCTGCTCTTGTGCCTGGGTAGCACATGGATCTCTCCTGAGCAGGTTCTGCTGCACACACAGTCACAGCCCACTCTCTGGGTAGAGCCCAGACATGACCCTCAGCTGTGCTTGGAGAGTTTTGGGTCTCCTCCTTTCAGCAGCTCCCTTTTATACACCTTGCCTTCTGGTCTGAAGTGAGTTTTCACCTTTCCTGTCCTTTTCAGAAGGACAATAGGCATCGCTAAGGGGGGATCTCAGTGTGACAGCAGCACGGGTGCAAAGCTTCTCTCTGCAATTCATCCGGTTGCTCATTCTTGCCTTGTAGTTCAAAATCCTCATAATTATCTGACATCCTCTGCTATTAAAACCTCTGCTTGTGTAGGAGTTGTTTTTTGTTTGGATTGCAGCAACAGGCTTTCAGTCTTTGCTTCCTGCTGCTTCCTGACAGCCGGTTTTGACAAGCCCTTCAGAGTCACTGCTGCTTTGTTAATTTTCTGGCTTTTCACCCCCTCCTCCTATTATTACTTTACACTGATGTTTATTTGACCACACACTGATTCAACACTTACAGTTACCAATTAGGATCAAAATATTGCTCTGGCATTTACCTGAAACTCAAGGCCTCTGTTGCTAAGGCATCCAACTTCACGGAGTTTCTGCAACGCAAGGCAGAGCATTGCTCATACTTTTATTTGTTAGGGATAAGTCTTGTGATTAATGGCATCCATAACTGACGTACCTCTTCCTTGATGAACAATTTGCTTATATTCTTGGGCAAAACGAAGCATCTCTGCACTGACAGGGTATTCTGGTTATTGCACCTTCTATGAATTCTTTCCTTGCCGTCATCAGCATCACACGTTGGGGACATATCCCAATTTTAGAAGTTGTTATATTAGGGCAAATTGAGCAAATGGCAAAGTTCCACTTGACAATCATTGGCAATGATTCCAAGCTTCAAATTAGCTTTTCTTTCTTCATTTTTTCTTTTAATATTTTTTCTTTTTTTTCTTTTTTTTCTTTTCTCTCTTTTTCTTTTATTCTTTTTTCTTTTTTTGTTTGACCTGTTTGACATGAGCTGTGTAAATTACATAGTAAACCTCGATTCTCAAGTAATTTCCTCAGCTTTCCTCACCTTCTTCTAATCTTTCCTTACCCTCCCTTTTGCTCTTATGCTTTTTCTCTTCCTTTTCTGTGTTTCTGTCCTCTGTGTGCTTTTATATTGCAATTCTGATTCACCGAACCTTAATTTGTTTACCTGTTTAAATACAGTTACTGCTGAGAGTTAACAGGGTAAAATTTGACTGGAATAGAATGCCAAAGAAATACACTGATGAAGCAGCTCAAGTCTCTTTTCTGTTTTGTCAGGCTGTTTGCACATTTGGCCAGACAATTTTTTGTGGATACTTACAACTCAAACCTGAGAGGATTAGAAAATTTTGTATTTCAAAAATTAAATTCTTCCAACTCAAGGCTGATTGAAATCAATGGTAAAGCTCTCAGTAATCCTGTTAGAAACAGAATTAATTCAGTGTTTTTAAATGTCTCATCCTTGGTTTCTACTCAGTCCTAATGCTACAAACCATTATTTATGGAAGTAGCTCTTACTGTGAGAAAGAGATTTATTGTACCACCTCTGCAAAAAATGCAGAGCAGCAGCTTGGTCTTAGTCTTGCAGACTCACAGTGAGACACACAGCCCTATAAGCTGTGCAAAATTTCTTTGTTGGGGTGTTTCGTGTATTTATAAGTCTGTATTCCGTTAATCCCTGGAGTACCTGTTGGAAGAAGAGCCCTGTGTGGTCTGTCTGGCTCAGGGCTGGACACTTAACTTTAATCTGACCCTAAGCTCAGCTCAGAGCTCTGTACTTTGTCCTTAACCACAGTGTCATACCCAGATCCCTCACTGGATATTTTTGTACCTCCATTAGATCCCCACCCTGCCACTTCAAAGCTAACTAAATCAAGCTGGTCATCATAAGACATATCTGCCATTCCTCAGGGTTAGTCTTCCAATCTCCCCTTGGATCTTGCCCAAAATGTGAATGTCCTTTACGCTTGGTGCCTCTGCTGCAGCGCACGCCCTTCCCTGATACCAGCTTGATGAAAGGAGGGCATTAAAAAGTGATTTTACAATTTGTTTTGCTTGATGGACAGATTCACCCCCCTCCACCTTGGAACATTTACTTAGATTTCCTTTCAGCTGTTACATACAGAATAAAGGCATAGTCAGGGAAAGGACTTTACTGCATGTTTTAATTTTTCATTTAATCTGCCTGAATATTGGCTATGCTGTAGGAGAGTTCACCTCTGGAGGACACACCAACACCAGCCATTTATCTGGATTAATGCTCTCTATTTCAGTTTGCAAGCGAATATCAAAGTCCCAAATAGAGAATTTAAATCCAATTAAAAGGCACAATTCCAGCTTGGTTTTCCCACATTTCTACCCTCTCTCCCAATGCATACTTCAGTGATGCCTTAAACAATTAAAAGATATTTTTAAGGCCATATACTAAAATGTCTTTTACAAAGACAGGTATTTGAGGAATATATTGTTTCTACACCAGCTACAGTGTTGTAAAAAATGTGTTAGACTGTGGTATATGGGAGAGAACCACAAGCATTTATTTCAACAAGCCTCAAAGTGAAGGTGTCCAAGTAATTTTCTTATGTTTTCTTTACATCAATATTCCACTCATACATTGTACCTTGGACAGGTCAGCTGACTAAAAACTGCCAGAGAAACATGAAAGTTATGGGGCTGCCTGAGAATCCAGAGCACTGCATTACCCAATGGCCATTATAGCATAATGTATTCACACTTTGATATGAATCATGGAATCACAGGGTGGTTTGGGCAGGAAGGAAACTTCAACCTCATCCAGTGCCACCCCTTGCCATGGGCAGGGACACCTCCCACTGTCCCAGGCTGCTCCCAGCCCCATCCAGCCTGGCCTTGGGCACTGCCAGGGATCCAGGGGCAGCCACAGCTGCTCTGGGCACCCTGGGCCAGGGCCTGCCCACCCTCCCAGCCAGCAATTCCTAATTCCCAAGAGCCCAAAATCTGTCCCTGCCCTCTGGCCCTGGCAAGCCATTCCCTGGCTGCTGTCCCTGCATGCCTTGTCCCCAGTGGCTGTGCAGCTCTGCTGGAGCCCCTGCAGGCCCTGGCAGGGGCTCTCAGGTGTCCCTGGAGCCTTCTCTTGTGCAGCTGAGCAGCCCCAGCTGTGCCAGGCTGGCTCCAGAGCAGAGGGGCTCCAGGCCTGGCAGCATCTCCATGGCCTCCTCTGCACTGGCTGCAGCAGCTGCAGCTCCTTGTGCTGTTGGAGCCAGGGCTGGGGCAGCTCTGCAGGTGGGGTCTCACCTGAGCCCAGGGGCACAGGGGCAGGATCCCCCCTGCCCTGCTGCCCACGCTGGGGGATCAGCCCAGGGCAGGGGGTTCAGGCTGGGGCAGGCCCAGCTCTCACCCACAGCACCCCCAGCTCCTTCTCCCAGGGCTGCTCCCTCTGCTCATCCCAGTCTGGGCTGATCCCAGGGGCTGCCCTGGCCCAGGTGCAGCTCCAGCACTCGGCCTTGTTAAACCTCACACAATTCCCCTGGGCATCTTTTAACATCCCATTTTGTTCATTTTTAGTTCCCCGAGCTAATAGTTGCTCCAATTAGACTGGAGGATGGATGTGGCCAGAGAGATTCACCAGCCCTGCTCATAAGCCTGGTCACCAGCAAAGCTATCGGGGTCCTGGATGCCCTTTCTTTTGGACAAAGCCTGCTGGCAGATTGCTTCCTGGCTGTCCCCACACAGCCCAACTGGGAAGTTAACTTTCAGTATTGGCAGCACCAAATGTTCACAACTCAGCTTGCCAGACTTCTGAAATAATGAAATAGGGTTAAAAAGGAGAAGTTTAAAAATAACAATCTGCAAGATCCTTTTTTGTTGGCTTCTGAGATAAGAGAAGGCTTTTGGCTTGTGTTGTCCAATATTTCCCCAGTATTTTTAAATTTCTACCCTGCTATTGGTGTAGTTTCCAGAAGACTGCAGGCCTCGTGGGGGTTGGAAGAAATCTGTGAAAGTTTGGAAAACAGGGGCTTGTGGTGATTGTGTTTATGCATTGGTTTAAAAAAATGCCATCTTACCAAACAGGCAAAATAAGCACTGTGTTATGACTTTGGAGACATCACCAAATGACACATCTTTTGCTAGCAGAGCCAGCAAATCAGAGGAAGAACCCAGTGCTCACCACATTTAGCAACTACTGTAGATGTAAAACTGAAAGTTTGGAACTTTTACTTCTTTGGCCCTGTGGATTCCCATGTCTCCAGCTTTTTGCCCTTTCTTTGGAGAATGAAATTTCTACCTCCTCATAGACGTGTGTTGTTTATGAGCACAGATAACTACTGGCCTTCAAATTTGTATGGGGAGCCTGGTATTATTTTCATCCAAGGACTTCCAGAGTCTGTGAGAAGTAAAAATTATTTGTTTACCCTAGTAAGGTGATATCTTGTTGTGCTTGGTATCTTTTAATTGTTTTTGATGAATGTGTCATAGTCACATGTGTATGTTAAGAAATAGGACATGAGAACTCGTGCTGATAGACTTGACCTAATGAATGATATCAAATATCAACTGCCTCGTTTTCTTGCTAGAGGGCTGCAGTTTAGCTGGCAGAATGGAGAGGAATTGGCAAATTGGACCGGCACCTTTAATTTCACGGATGACGGAGCAGTGAAGAGTGGCAGTGACACAGGCACCAGGTACCAACACCCGAGGGAATGGCTGTAGAGATATCTCTATCCTTGTGTGAACCACAAATGTGAGCACAGGCTGTTTGAAAAATGAGATCTGCAGTGTGCTTTGGCTGCTTGGCACTGCTCCCCACAGTACAGAAGATGTCAGGGATGACCGAGCACTGTGCTGCTTTCCCCCTTGCAAGACGTCAGGGATGACCAAGCACTGTGCTGCTTTCCCTCTTGCAAGCCTTGGGGATATTTTGGAATATGCCATAAGCATCCATGAAGTCTGCAGGAGGGTGGCTTCTATGTCCTGGCCTCTCCTGTTTCCCTGCCAATGCTGTGTGTCAAGGTGTGGCAGTATGGGAGAATGGGACTTCGGCAGAGAATGTCCCAACATGACAGTGTTGGTGCATACAGAACACACCAGGGAATGTGGTCTTTAGAATAAAACATGTATTCCATGAAAACATAGTTTAACTTAAATTCTTTTCAGGGCCTAGCAGGGGAAAAGTGTTCTGTCAAGATAAGGCTGGAGTATTTCCTTTATTTACAGTATTTGGCAACACGAGAAGCACTGATGTGCTGCTGCACTCTTTGTAGTTCCTGGTTTGACATGGGCTCAGCTGTCTGCAGGGTCATGAGCAGAGTCAGAAAACTGGCAGCAGTTGTGCCTAAAGAACTCCACAGCTATCCCAGGCCATCTGCTCAAATCCAGGCACAGGCATAGGGTGGATATTTGGGCTCTCTTCCTGGAACACCAATCACAGGAGTTAAAAATCCTGAGTCATGTGTAGCATCAAGTTCAATAAGTACCAGGGAAATCTTAGAAAGAGCTGTAAAATAAAGAAAAAAACTAAAAACAATTAAAAGAACCTTACACTTAGTACTTATGTATAAACAAAAGACTGGGTAAATTGCCCATTTTATTTTAAATATAGTCATTTTGTAACCATGCACCACTGCAGCTGTGGAGCTGATAGCACTTCAAAGGCAAACAGAAGTTGCAGAGGCTAACCTGCCAGAAATCATCCTGTCACTGAACCACAGCAGTGCTGCAGTTCCTGTTCAGGCTCTTGCTGTAATGTGATCCTGTACGAGTGCTGCCTGCTGCTCTGCTGGTTAGCTTTGTAAAGGTTCTTTATAAGAGCAACCAGCCTCCACTGCAGTTTTTCACTTAGAGCAGGGGGAAAAAGGGTTCATGTGTATATGTGTTGGTGTGTGTCTGTCTATCTTTCACTCTTGTTGCCTTTTCAGTATCTGCATATATAGTCTGTATTTACAAAGTCTTCAGTTTAGGCACTTGGCGTATAAAAGATCTCAGTGTGACACAAAGACACACATCATCTTGAAGGCATGAGAAAATAAACAAATGTAGATTTCCTCCTCTAGACACCTTTGACAGAGGCAATTGAACCATCATTGATTGCATGACTGGGAACCAAAAGCCTTGAATACAAAAGACAGAGTCGTGAGGGGCTGAGCCACAGTGCTGCTCTCAGTCTCTTCAGCCTCTTCAAAGACAAAGAGGTTCAAGGTGCAAGTGTTTTTTGCACAAACAAACCACACAATCTGGATATAATCTGGAAAAAGTCATAATATCAATGAAGAAAAAAAGTGTATTTCAAAGCCTGTGGTACGTGATATGTCAGTGACTTTATCTCCACTGCCCAGGCTCCCCAGGGAATGGGCACAGCCCCGAGGCTGCCAGAGCTCCAGGAGCCTTTGGACAGCGCTGCCAGGGATGCACAGGGTGGGATTGTTGGGGGTCTGTGCAGGGCAGGAGCTGGACTGATGATCCTTGTGGGTCTCTTCCATCTCAAGACATGCTGTGGTTCTGTGTTACTGACAGTGGAGCTGAAAGCTTTTCAGTCAAGGATAAGTCTACCTGCAACATATATCACATCTAAGTGTGTTAGAGATATTATTTATCCTTTTGTATGGAACCTGGGAATATAGGAAAATAAAAAAAGTACTGTGTAAGTGTGGAGATGAGACTGTGTGGTGACTACTGCAGAGCTGTGTCAAAATTGTTTACAATTTACATTTGATCACCTTTCTGACTGTGTTGTCACCAGACATCTCCTGAGAATCTTAATCTGACACTCAACTTTATGCTGTTGTTATAAAATGAAAACAAGTCTTCCTTTAATGAATAATTCTTTCCACTGAATGGAAAACTTGCAGACTACATTTCACAGAACTGATTTTATTTGTATATATTTACAGGACTCTAGAGAGATGTCTGAAGTGCACAAAAATAATTGTGTGTCAGCATAAGCACACAGAATACCTTTCACTGCATAGCTGTGCAGTTTGCTGTGCCACCACCTTCTTGCAAAAGGTTTTGTGTTTAAAGATATTAATTGAAATAGATGTGAATATGATTGCCATTAACTTGTACTATTTATATATATAGAGACATATGTTTATTCATGCATGTGTGGTATCAACTTGAACATATTCTAGAACTACTCTTTATCTTTTAATTACATAACTTAATACAGGGTGTAGAGATGCTGACAACTCATCCTGTAGGAGTGAAAGTTTAGATGAAAATGAAGGACTTCCAAAGCAAAGGCATGCAGAAAGAATGAGTGCATTAGAATTGCAAGTCAGCCAAACTTAATGAGAATAGTGGCCTTAGAGAAACCAATGAGCAGTGAAGATTAAACACTGCATGAAAATGATTACATAAAAAAGAGATGAATACTATTGTGTTATGTGATTTCAGTAAACACAGAGACACTCCTTAGATAGAATCATAGAATAGTTTGGAAGGGACCTTAAAGTTCATCTAGTGCCACCCCTGCCATGGGCAGGGACACCTCCCACTGTCCCAGGCTGCTCCCAGCCCCATCCAGCCTGGCCTTGGGCACTGCCAGGGATCCAGGGACAGCCACAGCTGCTCTGGGCACCCTGGGCCAGGGCCTGCCCACCCTCCCAGACAGCAATTCCTAATTCCCAAGAGCCCAAAATCTGTCCCTGCCCTCTGGCCCTGGCAAGCCATTCCCTGGCTGCTGTCCCTGCATGTCTTGTCCCCAGTGGCTGTGCAGCTCTGCTGGAGCCCCTGCAGGCCCTGGCAGGGGCTCTCAGGTGTCCCTGGAGCCTTCTCTTGTGCAGCTGAGCAGCCCCAGCTGTGCCAGGCTGGCTCCAGAGCAGAGGGGCTCCAGCCCTCTGATGGCTGAGGTGTGAAATCAAACATATTTCTCAAGTTGAGCTCTGCTCTGGCAGCTCTGCTGAGCTGGGGTAACTCAGCTAACCCAGGTGTTCATCACCGTGCTTAAAGACAGTTCTTCAGACTGTGTTGAAGCAGTCCATGGAAATAAAATCTTGTGTCATATATGTGGTGCAACCAAGAGTGTGGATCCCCTTTGTGCCACCTAAGACTGCTCTGGGTAGGCGCTTGATATAATCCCAATTTGCTGGGCCTTTTTGAGCACCAGAGCCTTCATTTCAATTCAGATTATGTTGCTGAAGGCCTTCTAGGTGGCAAGGAAATAGTGATTATTAACAAGAAGTAAAAGTGAAGCACAGGATCTCCCCAAAATCCATAGGGATTTCAACCAAAGGAGAACTACCCACACAGATGCAATAAGAACCAGTTGTTGAACACTGGCTCATTTTTGATTCTTGTGCATCACCCATTACTCATTTTTCTATCTTTTGCATTTTACTTTGTGCTAAGCATCGTTAAACCTTGCAGTATCCCTGTGGAGAATCAGACAAAGGGTTTTATCTAGTGCTGGTTATGACAAGTGATATACACAACCCCTTCCCAGAGCTCTGATTCTTCTGCTCTCCTTTTGATATTGTTTTCCAGCTTACTGGAATTGTGAGTGTTCACGCTTAAGTAATTTTTCACTGGCAAGAAGCTGCTTTAATGACAGGATGACTTATCTGCCATATGAGTTGGTTTATGGTGTTCCCTTCAGTCTACTGGAGCTGCAGATAAGATTCAATGTAGAGATTTTGTGATGAAACCACAGAAGCCTTTGGTGGGTGACAGGAGATCTTACCTTAAGGCCTGTCAATCTGTACACTGAATTCTCTAGCATGACAAATCTGAAGCTTTGTCTTGTCCCCACTGGCTACGAAATAAAAAGTAGAATCAATTTGATTTGTCAAATACATGTTTCACAAGAGTGAATGTAAGGACTTAGGATTTTGCTTAAGTCACATTGCTCATACAAGGACCCTAAAATCTAAAAACCACAAGAAAAAAAAAAGGCAGTTTCTTGCAATAAGATAAAATGTGGGGTTTAAGATGTCATTGATGCATAAGGGTTGTCATGAATGTTGCCATATCTTCTAGGTGGGTGGTCATATGGATAACAACATCAGCAGATTATTTCAGTTAGAGAGAGTGGGAAAGGGCTTGATTAAAACACCCAAGCATCAGTTTATTAAAAATCTGGGAGTTTTGAAATGAAATTGGGAAAATAAAGCTTCCTGCAGCATATTCCACTGCGGCTTGTCAGGAGACAGCATTGGTTTGATATAGCAAAAGACAAGAAGAACCAACATGTGCCTGGAACTCAAATCCAATGCAATCTCCAGTGAATCATTCACACACGCTGCACAGTGGGATCACCTCTAAATGAGGATGGGTGTCAGTCTGGTTCAGAGAGGACCTGGGAAGGGCGGGGGGTGGTGGTGTTGATGGACTGCAAGGTGGGCTTATCTCCAGGGAGAAGCAGGAGGCAGCCTGGACTTTGCTGTGCCATTTAGGGCTGTTTCTGCTGGAGCTGCTGCTGCTACACCCACGACTGCTGCAGTGGAGCTGTGCTTTGCAACTTACCCTGGTGCTGTGCTAGGCTGAAACCGTGGAGAGAAAGACTTGTGTCCCAAATCAGTGGACAGATGGGAAGGGAACAACGCGCCTTTGGCAGGAGTGGATGTTTGGTCAATTCACATTGCTAATGAGGTAATGAGCAGCAGAGCCAAGCAGTTCCAAGTGATCTGTGTGTGGAGACTTGGAGATGAGATGGGAGATCATAATAAGAATGGCAGTGAGCAGCCAGTGACAGTCTGCCAGGAGCTTCCATGGTTGTGATGAAAAATACATCCTCAGGGCATCACAACCATCATCTTGACTGCTCAGATGTGTAGGATACCTGTGGAGTCATGGTCAGAAAAAGAATCCAGAAAAGGAGCACCTCTGAGTGGAAAAAAATTGTAGAGTTTCTACTTTTCTGGGGATGTTCAGTGAGCTATCCATGAACAACCTTTAAAGGACAGAAATATAAAAGCCAATCCTCCTCTGAAGAAGATCAAACTTATGGATATATGGCTGGTCCATGGAAGGCCTTTTGGTTTTTTGAAAGCAAAAATTTTAATTTGGAAAACAGGCACAATATCTTGGTCCTTGTCTTGATGGATGGACCTATCTAAAATCATCTATTATCAAACCCCAGAAAAGCTTACAACTCTGTAAGACCAAACATATAAAAATATCCTAAGTTGAATGGTCAGTGAGTTCATGAATATATAGCTTTTAACCTCAGCTACAAGAATCTCCTGGAAAACCTAACCCCCTGTACAAGAATTCCAGATCCTGAATTTTAGTTACTCTGATTCTTCTAGAAATACAGGCAATCTTGAACTAAACATGCCATTTCTATCTTTAGATTCCAGGCATTGAATACTGTTTTTCCTTGCTATACTGTATTGAAAACCTTCCTGCCACTGGTAATTGCTTCCTGGTACAGTATCTCCTTATTCAGTCACCATATGTTTAGATTAAGCTTCACACGCCTCTCATAATATTTTAGAATCCAGAAGATTTCTGCAAGTCCTTCTGTAACTCTCACCAGTGTCTCAAATCACCAAAGATGGAATGTCAGAAGTGGATGCAGTAATTCAGAAGAGCTATTACTACATGATGGAAACAGAGATAAATGACCATTTTATCTTGCTTATATTTTAATTCTTTTACATGACACAGCTCATGGTGGCATATTTTGCTCCCACCTACAGACACATACTGGAAGTTCATGATCAATTAGACATCTAATGCATTAGAGATGAAGATGGTACAGGATTTAAACCAGTATTGCCAGTGACATTGTCATCTGCACATGGTAGGCAGGAGGAATATGAACCATCTTTTTTAATATTTGTTTTCCCCAAGGATGAGACAATCAAATAGTTTCATGAAGCTGTGTAAAAGAAGCCTGATGCTTCTCTAGCCTCCTCTCTTGAGGCCACAGCTCTTCCTCTCTCGGTTCAGCCTTTCAAGCACCATCCTTTTGTGGACAAGTTGACTCAGGCTCTCAAATAGCACAAACAGCACAAGCAGCAATGTGATTTTTCTTTTCTTTTTTTTTATTGTATCACAGTCCTGTTGAAGTTTAAATTCATCCAAAAGTATCAAAGATTGCTGCTTCCCTTGCCACATCTACATCAGCTTCTTTACCTGTTGAACAGGGATCATCCATCCCTTCCCAGTGGGATAGAATAATTTTGGGAGAACAGGCCATGCAAAGTGGTAGACTGCTTTTATTAAGGGAGAAAAAAACCTGTATTGATGTAAAGCTCTTAAACATTTTGACCAAATCTCGTGGGTTTTGATGTTGTCACACAGAAGCATTAAGAGAAGCAAAGGCCAGGGGGATTTGATCTCTCACAATGGGCTCTGATGAAGTGAAAACCTACTGTGCTCTATTCCAGATGAATTGTCCATGGCCTCTAGAGCTGTGGTAGGCTCCACTCCAGCAGTATTTTTGCTCCAGGGACCTGAAGGTTCCATGAGGCCTTGCCAGATGATGCGAGTCCCCTGTGCTTTGGGGAATGTGTGCTCTGGCACACTTGGAACATTCCTGAGTAAGGAAGGTGAATCTCGACCCAAGGTTGGCCATAGATCTGCCCATACTGATGAACACAGGCACTGCTAATTGGACAGCACTCTTAATAAGCCTTTAGTAGAAGCCTGCAGGGCTTGGTTCATTTATTCTCATTTCTTAGTCACTGGATAATGTATATTTTTGGAAAGATCTTTGTTTTTCCTGCAGGGTAGGTGGAATCCTTCCTGCCATGCTCTGCGGTCTCACCGTGCAAGTGCTGCAGCCTCACTGCAAGCAGTGTTGAGGACTGGCACTTCAAGAGTGAGCAGAATGAATGGGAAGGCAGCTTCAGAAAATGATCCTGCTTAAAAGATGCCTGACCATTGCAGTAAATTATACTTTTAAACCTTTGTTCTGTATATCAGACAAATCAGTGTCTCAACCCAAGCGTCACTTGAAGGCAGGATTGACGTCTCAGGCTTTTTAATGCGTGTAGTGTGATCAAGAAAAGCTTACTTCTAATCAAAGCAGGAGCAGCCCAACTGCAGATGATCAAAGACCTAAGTGTTAGCTGATGTACTGAGAAACCAAATGTGTCTCTCACTAGTGAGCTCAGTAGGCAGCTCAGCTAGAGGTGAGGTTGCAATGGGGGACATGAAGGTTAGAAAAGAAGAAGGTTTCAGTCAGTCAAAAATGGAAAATTACAGAGTGAATAGCATCTAATTCCTGGGTACTCAATGCAGTGGGCTGTAAAAAACCAGTGCCCTCTGAGCACTTGCAGCTTGTGTGGGGTTCAGGCACAGAATTTGATCCTGGAAAAGTGTTGTGGGCTTGAAAGCTACGATTGACGTGAGCAGACACAGAGCAGTGAGTGGTGTGTAGCACCCAGTGCCCTGGGAAAGCACAATCCTACGTACAACTGAGCTGTTTGTTGTAATTCATTTGCAGCTGTGTTCTTAAAGTAAAAAATCATGAATTCTTGTATTGGTTTTCCTGTAGAGCTGTGACCTTTAAAGGGATAGAATTTATTTATGTTTCATCAGGGGCAGTGGAAAAATGCAGGGAGAGGACATTATGGAGGTGACAGATCAACTCTGTTTTATGGATAATAAAACTTGACTGTCATTCTTGTAAAGCCAAAGCACAGACCTTTTCTGTAGCAAAAGGAGTAAGTAGTATAGTCAGGTTTGTCACTTGTCACCAATCCAGAACATAAATCAAAATAAACTGAACTACATCCTTGTTTCTTAGCTGGAGATCAGACTGAGGAGGATGATGGGGAGGACAGTTTCCATTTGTGCTAATTAAGCTTTCTGACAGGCAAATGTATCTTCGTTCACAGGCAGCTACATGTTTTGGAGTGGGAGTTAATAGGCAGGAAGAGCTCTCAGAGACCAGGGAGTGGGTGAGACTGATGCTTCCTCTGGGAAAGTGTGGGGGCCTCATCTCCAAACACTCCCTGCAGGTCCAGACCCTTGCAAGATGAGGACGTGGGTTTAAAGGACATCTCTGGAGGTTGAGGGAACCTGTGGCCCTTGTGCTAGGGCCTGGTGTTGTGCAAAAGCTGCACTCTAGGAAAGCACAATGTGAAGCACTTCTGTGGGAAGAGGTTGTCCAGTGCTCCAGGGAACAGCTTCTGCTAATATCTGTAATATCTGCAGCAGGAGGAATCACTGTGAAGCAAATAAAAAGCATTAATACTCCTGGGAGAAAGAGAAACCCTTTTTTTCCTGAGTCTATTGACCAGCCACTGTCTAGAAAAATTCCCAGTGCTGTTGTAGCACCATTATTATGTGCAGCTGATGTGCAGAAGCATCCATAGCATTACAACTAAGGAGGGTTCAGTGGCTGTCTGTCTGCTCCAGTGAGGTTCAGGCTGAGGAAGGACAGCCCAAAGGATGTTTATTCAATAGCTTGGTGTCACTGAGCTCACTTCAGTCAAACTGACCCCATGGCCAGCAGCATTTTCTCCCCTCTCTGTGCAGAATGACATTGCCACTGGTGTCCCCTGCCTTTGCTGCAGTGTCCCATCAGCAATGGGTCATCCAGCCCATCCCATGGATCCTCCCTCTGCACTTCCATGGTGTACTAAATGGTGAATTCAGTGCTTCCAGTGGCTCTGTTGGGAAAGCTGAAGCTGTTGTGAGAGTAGAGATTTGCAGGACTGTGCTTTTTCAATCTATAGGCTCATGGAATAGCTCTGCTAGAAACGCAGTGTTGCTTCATGGATTGATTTCCTTTCAGATCCAGAAGTGGTTTATTTTTGACCCAATCCTTTCCTTCTTAACCTTCTGCTGCTGTGGTAACACATCCTTTTTCATTTCTATTTTTGGTTTGTGGATTGAGTAAACAGGCAACGATCAAAGGGAATGGCTGGGACACAGGAAATTTCATCTCCATTCCATAAAATGACATCTTTGACTCCAATGCCACAGGCTGAAGGCAGCTTTCCTGTGCTGTGGTGCTCCCACGTGACAGCATGTGCTGTTCAACATCTGAGCTGCTGCTCTCTAACCTAGCAGCACAGCCAGAAGTGCACAGGAAAGATAAAAATAAATGTTAATCTAGATTTTTGCTTTGCTTATCTGTCCTGAGGCACATTCAAGGCACTGAAATGAAGTGTTGGGAGGCAGGTGAGGATGAGGCTGATAGGCATTGCTCACTCCTGCACACCCTGAGAAGCAGGAGGGATGTGTGAGGTGCTGAGTGCTGTGTGGGGGTGTGCACCTGCCCCATGCCACTGTGTAGAACTTGCAGATCCAGGGTGCCAGCATTGTCTTACTCAAAGAACCAAAGAAAAGGATTGATTCTGCAAAAGACAGTCAGAAAAAAACATTATTTCAGAGGATTAAACTATTGTCTGTACTGGCAGCCAGAGGGTACTCCTTCAGCCCTGGAAAATTCTGTGAATTTTCTGTGAACTGTAAGAAATTCCATGGTGCTGTCTAAAGAGAGATTTTGGTCTAGTTTGGGGAAGTTGACCTGGGGTACATCCATGCAGGGCTTTGGCCTGGTCAAGCAGGTGGGCTCTTAATCCAAACCCAGTTGAAGCCTCTTCCACAAGTTGCTCAACTCCAGCTCAACAGGACAAGAGCATGGGAGATGTGCCAGGGCAGTGGATTTCAGCTGCTCCTTAGCAAATGCTGAATGTCCAGGGGAATACTTCAGCTGGAAGGAGAGTGTGAGCCTTTTGGAGAGAACCCTGATGAAGATTCATGTTAGGTCTCCCTTCAACAGTCTTTTCATAGAGTTCTTACTGATCTTGGAATACTTTAATGACATATTTTCTTCTACAAAACTTACAAAAATACACATTTTTTGCCTTGAAGGCTACACAAACATATTTACAAATAGCCACATTTTTTAGCTATTGTGTTCTTCTGACTTCTTTATTAGGAATTTTTTTTGTTCTCCCGCCAGCTTTTAAGAATGGGTTTCCTCCTTTCAGTCTCAAGGTTTGTCCCTCTCACTGGATCACAGAAATGTTTGGTTTGGGGTTTGACAAAGCTGAGGTGGTGAAAACCTCAGGGAGGGGTGAAGCAGACACTTTCTAAAGCAGCACTTGACAGACAGAAATATTTCCTGTTGAAAGAAAATTGCTTTGGGAGGCTCTTGGACTTTTTCCAGTTACACAGGGGTCAAACATGAATTTTGATATTATTTTGCAATGACACAAACCTCAAATATTCCATTTCCAGTGATGGCTTGAATGGAGCTTTTCCACAAATCTTATCTTTATGTTTCTCACTGAAGATTCAAAAATGGAGTTCTTGGAGTTACAATCTCATGAATTCCAGGATTTTAAAGGATCCATCAAAAGAGGTTTCTCCACCCTTGTTCATAATACCTATTCCTCCAGGTCACTTTCTCTTAGTTTCTCATTATCCTCTCAAGTGTTTCACGGGTATGTGCAGGTCTTAGGAATTAGGTTTTAATACAGACTTCTAATGATTAGGAATGAAACTAATGCAGAGCTTGCTTTAAACCCAAAATCTTGTTTGTCATATCAATGCAGACTCATTGAGTTCACTAGTCATCCTGGGCTTTTTCTTTTCCCTTGCATGAGTAGCTACCATTGTGCTTTTCTTCCCCTTCAGCCCAGTGACTAAGGTAAAGAAATTAGCCAATACAGTAAATATTTCTATCTATATTTTAATCAAGAATATCACTCTTATTTGTGCTGTGTCTGAGCATTCAAATCCTTTGGTTCTTAATTTTTTTTCCCGGAATATAATCCCTCTTTCTGTTCACTTCTAAACAGACCAAAAGAGCAAATGCCAGTGAAAAGCTCAGTTGCTCAGGAGCTATGGAATAGCCTCCACAGATGGAATACAACCTCCAGCACTTTTATAGTACTGTTTTTTCCAACCCAGCACAGTCAGGCACCCCAAAGATGGGAACAGTGTCCCTTAAATGATCAGTGCTTTTGCCCTGACTTTCAGTTCCAGCTACCAAGTGCTGACTGCTAGAAAAGGTAGCTGGTCCTTGTTGTTGCATCAAGATAGATGATCTCCTGTAGGAATGTACAAACTGGGCATGGGAGACTGTTCTAGGACCAGCAGGGACATCTGTGCTTTCCTGTGAAGCAACAAGCTGCCTATGGGCCAGGCAGTGCAGCCTCATGTTAGGGAAAAATCATAAATGACAACTTTCAGCAAAATTCTGTTGATGTGCAAGAGAACTGTTCTAGCCTAAACCTTGTTTATGATATCTTTTCTTGTCTTTCCCCAGGTATTTTGAGTTTTATGAAGGGCCTTTGGAGTACAACTCTACAAAATGCCTGGAATTAAGGCAAGACATCATTGAGGTGAAGGTCTTGTCTATGTAAGTATGAGCTAAATGTAAAAAGTAGAAGTACTTAGCAATAAAATCATTGCTAAAAGTGTTACTTCTGGGGCAGGATGGAGTGGTATCTTACAATTACATGCCAAAAGACTCAAGAGGTGACATCGACAGGGATCTCAGAAGGGATTTCTTGCCTTCTCTTACCTTTGCAAGCAGTGTTTGAATTTGATCTGAGTTCCATTTATAGAACAAGGAAGCTTTCCCCATACATTGAGGCATTTTGGTCAGGCCCACAATTATTGTTGAGAATTTAATACAGTGTTTGTAATATCATATTTTCAGTAATTGAAGGGTAAGAACAGCCAGACTGACTCATGCACGTGTCTAGCTTAAGGCTCTTTCATTGACAGTGGCCAGTAGTGAAGGCTGAGAAAGAAAGAAAATGTTCAGCCCTTCCTGATAATAAATATTGGCATGGGGACTTGTGGACTGGTAGAAGGAGTCCAGAACAGAGTAGCCAGAGTGGACAATAGACCTTTCTATTAATTTGTTTAGATATTTTCTGAGCCCGTTTTTATTTCTGACCTTTTCAAACAGCTGAGAGTTTCACAACTCAAAACCCCTCAGTGAAAAGGTAAGAAAATGCGATTCTGGGAAACAATAAAATACTTCTAAATTGTGTTTTGTGGTCCAATAAGTATGTCAGGAAACCAGTGAGTTAAATGAGATGTATATATGAAGCCACAGCGAAGGAACTGGGTGAAAAAAATGAGTTTGCCAGTATGACAGTGCACAGCTGGGTGATTTTAGTGTTGCCTTCTTGCATTTTTCAGAATTCCACTGAGTGTAGGTGCTTAGATTATGCCTACTCCCTCATCACAACTAAAGCCAATGGTTTATTAATGTTGCAGGCAATGCACAGGGTCTGAAAAGTGCACTGAGAATGTCAGTTCAAAGTGCAGCTCCACACGTGCATAACACTGAGCAGCCAGGGCTTCAGAAAATACAGTTTGTTGCTCCAGGTCTGCACGAATCTGAGCATGCCTCCCTGACTGACTCTGTGCACAGCAAAATGTAGGTTATGTCCTTGCCTCCTGCACTGGATGGAGGGTACACGAGTAACACACTTTGCACGGCTTGCTGACTCGCAGCGCTTAAAAATAAAAAGGAGGGGTGAGAATGTCACACTTCTCCAATGTTCTGCTGAAGATCAGGAGCTCTGATTTGCTTTTTCTCTGTTTGCATGCACAGAGAATTCCTCATTTTCCTTCATCTTACCCAGTGGCCCAAGGAAGGTAGTGGAGCCCTGCTCAGCTAGATACAAGTTACCCTAAATTCTACAGTAGACGCTGTTTGACATTAAACTCTTTTACTCTGCTGGTCTCTTCTGATGTTCTTGATTCAAATGTGCTATGTTTCCCAAGTCAGCCCTTATGGTAATGGAAGATTTCCAAGTTAATGTGCTCTGGTGGGCTACAGAAAGTACAATATGACCTAATTCCTTCCTGCAACTTCCTCAGCCTGGGAAATGCTCGGTTCTACTCACATCAAATATATAATTATCTTAAAAGTCTATGCTTTATTCAAACATTAAAAGCCCTCAAGCCTGAAAAGAACTCATTAAGACCTATCAATCTAGTAGAAATCACAGACTTCCAAATTTCTTAGCCAGATTATACAGTTGCTTCCTACCTCTAGATATTTGCAAAGCCTTCATTATCTCTGTTGTCCAAACGTACCAGAATATGTGCGAACTTCAGTGTGGAATTTCTTGGAATTGGTGATATCATCAAAAAATGAGTCATCCTGTATCAGCTTAGTTGAAATAGGAGTGAAGATTTTTGGGGGTTTTTTTTGTTTGTTTTTTGGGGTTTTTTTTAATGCGACTACAGGTGTGCTGATTAGCAGAGGAGGAGGTAGACATCCTTATGTAAAGAGCTTTTCATTTCCCCTTACCATCACAGACTCTTATCCCTACACGTGAGCTTATAAATTGTTCATAAAATAAATTTACCCACAGTATTGTGCTGTAGGATCTCACAGATCAGGTTAACCTCACCAAAATGCAGCTTTAGTTGGCCAAATTAATCCCCTTTTCCAATACCCCTCCTGGGCCCTTCGTCTGGGTGCACCTTTTTCCCAAAACCCAGCTGATTGAAACTCATTTGCTTCTCAGCAGATTTTGGTAGAGTAGCTGCTTCTTGCTCAATATGGCATTTGTTTTTATCCTGAAAAAAAACAGAGAAAGCCTATCAGGGAGAAGAAATCAGTCCCAAACATCAGTTCTTGCATGCACTGGGCTTTGAGTGGCTATGTCTGGGCAGAAAAAGGAAGAAAAATTATAAATTTTGTTCTGTTGAGACTGGCTGATTTTTCCCATCAATTTGCATGGTATTCTATCTGCAGCTGTTTTAGGAAATTAAACCCTTGTAATAAACTTAATTTTTTTTTTTTTTAATATTTTAGGGTGAAACAAACTGAATTGTTTGACAGATGGAAGAGCCTACAGATGTGCAAATGGGAGATGAATGTCACAGAAGCCAATTTATTCAAGTAAGAATGTTTCAAATTAATGAGACTGGGTAAAATTTACTTTGGTTTGAGTTTAGCTTCTTGCAGAGATCAAAATTTCACATGGATACCAAGAGTAAGCATGACAACATTTGGAATACCATCCTTTTGAATAAATGTGGACTTTTCCCTCTACTTTAAAAAAAAAAACAACTCAGCAACAAGATTTCTGGCATGTGGAACAGTCTTCCAGGAAGGGCAAGGAATTTGGTGTGGGAAAGACTTCCAGGTGTTATTTGGGCATCAGTGAGGATGGAAATGAGATTTAATGGCTGCACCTAACCCATCAGCCTAACTCTTTGGCTTGGAATGGTAATATCACTGGCCTTCAAAATACTCAAACTTGATTTCTTCTGGGTGTTTTAGGTACTGTCAGACCTTGGTTATGACTTTCTCTGATTGTTTTTTTTTTTTTTGTAATGCTTCTCAGCTATTACTCACAGATTATCTACATATTTTTTCTGGTCTTCAGAGACCTCTCAGTTAATTTCTGTCTTTCTTCATGTAACTTCTCTGCTGTTTGTTCCTCTGAAGACACAGCTTTTGGAACTGGCCTTATGAAGGCAGCAGTGGATAGAAGCCAAACCAATTTTTGAATGTTATATATTGATATATTCCAGTGCCATATTTGAGTAGGTTTTGAGAAAACAATTTCAGGGTAAGTGCTGAAGACTGAAGTCTGCAAGTCACTGGTACAATTCAGAGATGTTGTTTGTAATAAGGCCTCCAGCTTTATCCCAAATTCTCTTGCATGATTCCAGGAAATAGCTGTCAGGAGTTAATGAGACAGTGTGAGAATGCATGTGCTGAGTTAGTCATTGACATCTTTAAAAATAACATTGTTAGTCTCAGACTCATAACAGTTTCTCCAACGTGATCTCCGCACCTAAGTTTTTTTAGGTGTTTGGGTTTTGTTTGGTTTTTTTTCCCCTGCGTTTTTCCTGGAAATTACTTGGTAGGCAATTATCAGAGCCCGTTTTGAAGAGGAGAGTCATTCAGGACTGCAGCTCATTATTTTTAAAACAGCTGGAGTGAGAGGAGTAATGATTGCGCCCAGAGAGAAAGCAGCACTTTGAGGTATGGAAAGGAGCCCTTTGAGCCTTGGAGGCCAGAGCAGAGGTGGGAGCAATGAGAAAGGAGTTTCCAAAGACCACCAGGAGGACCATCAATCTATCTCAGGCCACCAACACCAGCACATTAAACACAGAACCTCTCTCCACTCTGTGCACTGAGAGAAAAAAGAGATGAAGGACTCCTGTCACTGCTTCTACCTGCCTGAGTGATGTATCACTGCTCCAGGAACCCTCACTGGCACCCAGATGCAAACATAATCTCTGTCAGCTGGTTTCAGGAGCAACAGTAGTGCTTGTAATTAAAAAGAAAAAAAATGTCTAAAGCCTGTTTCATCTGTGTTCAGTGGGCAGAGACATCAGTGTGTGGGTTTGTGGGGAAGCTGCTGTCCCTTAAAAGCAAACCAAGGTCTCTGAGTTTGGAGGCTGTTTAGGAGGAGGATGAAATGTCTAACCCTCTGAGCTGTGGGATTTTGAGCTTTGCCAGTCCAGTCCCATTATGCAAGATGGGGAGAATCCAGCAGATTTAAATGGCAGATACTTGAGCAGCAGAGAGGGATGAAGGGCAGAAAATCACAATAAAGTTTGTATGTAGAGACTAAGGAAAGCAGTTTCCTTGAGAATCTTCTTCCATCAGATATCAGGCATTCACAAAAAGGACTGTGCCTCTGGAAAACCAGCTGGACATTAAGGAAAAACATCTCTTTCAATTCCTTGAGGAGCAGCCAATGAAGAGGTTTTTCTCATATCCCAACTATAACAATTCAATTCCTTGAATCTGTTTGTAATTGTTTTTGCTGTTAGACATCATTCATTGACTTTTTCAGTCTCATTTGCTGCCTTGATCTGATGGTCATTTTGTGCCATCCTGCATAAGTCAAGTATAGGAGAGTAACTGGACATCACTGAAATGTTTGCATAATTCTCTATTTGCTTTCTGGTGCTTGTAATGAAGCCCATAAAGAAGACAGGCTTATTCTTCCAAATGAGAATATGAGGCCACACACCCCAGAGGCAAGGCATTTAATCTGGGTTATTTGAGAGCCATCTGACTTTGCCTTCATGCTCGTACATTTGCCATGACATGTATTTTTCACTGAAGGTATCAAACACATTGACTGGGAAATAAACCATCTCTGGAATAAGGGTGAGCAGAAGCCAGGGATTCCAGTGCCACCAGTGAAAGAAGAAAAGCATCCAGGGCAGGATGGGGGGTGGGAAAGGGCATCTTATTCACAAAGCTGCTTTTCCCATCTACATGTCATGTGTGTGGGGGTTTTAGTTGTTGGGGTATTGGTTGTTGTTTTTTTTGGGGTTGGATTGAAGGTATTTGAGACGGTATTTTATGTTTGGATTTAAGTGTTTATTATTTTTAATTAGTAAAACAGTTTCATTACTGTGAGTTTGGCAGTTTTTCATTAGAAGGCAGATAATGGTTAACAATCTTTTGTTACGTGGTTTTTAAAGACTAAATATTTAATTAAGAATTTACACTTAGATTATTTTTTTCTTTTAACTTAATAACTGATTCTAAAAAATTTGTAATGTGGATTTTTTTTGTCCAAATACAAAATGTTACTTAAACTTATAAAGAAGAAGGAAGAAGCATGAAGAGAAACTTAGGATGACACTTCATGTTTTTTATTTTGCTTCCATCTACAACATACTAAAAATTTTAAAACTTAAAGTTTTTACTAAGTGATACACTACTTTCTATAATTTATTTTACACTTTTGTGGATTTTAGTCTATTTTGAAGTCCAGGAAACTTTTTCTATGAATGAGGGTTAAAGTTAGTGCTCCCTTGGGGTTAGGATACTTTAGAGTAGACAGAGAAATATTTTCGGTGTTTTGGGTTTCTACAATGGGAAACACAGCAAAAGGATCAGAGCTGAATGGTTTTTTCTCTCTTACTCTTAATCTCATGTTTGGGATTTTATGCAAAAAAAATTTTGGTCATTAGTCTGAGATTTTGGATTTTTAGGCATGACCAGTTTGCCTGGCACCACCAATCTGTCAGGGCCACATCACCTTCCTGATGCACACATGTGCAAGGCAAACGGCAAAATTGGGATTTTTAAAGTTTTTTTGTTGCAGCCAAAGTGTTCTGTGCTCCACAGCAGTCTGTCAAGTGGAGCAGTGTCTTTGGGTATTTCTGTGTTTAAATACTGCCCTGCCACATTTCCATGTCTCCAGAGGGACTCTTTAACCCTACATTTCCTGCCCAGTGATGAGTATATAACTCATAACATGGTGAAGATGTCTAAAGCAGAGAGGGACTAATTCACTGATGTGGTTTTGCCAGGATATGGGAGGCAGAAGTTCATCTTTGGGGCTAGAGCAGGGCAGAATTTCCACATGAATTCCTCACAGCCTAGAAGAGACAAGTATAGGTATCTAATTTACTCTCTTTTCTTTTTTGTTTTGCCACAGTTTTCTCAATCTAAGAAAATGTCTCCAAATCTGAAATTTTCTGAATGAAAATCCAGCAAACCACCACTTTACCCATCCCAGAGCTAAAAAAAATTTCTTTTTGGTGAAAAATACCTTGTTAGGAGTAACAGAAATTGCAAATCCTGTGTCATGCCATCAGCTGCTTGATCTTATTTCTTTTTCATTTCACAGGTCTACTCTGTCAAGGTGTTGCAATGCCCCATCCTTTCTGTTCACCACCCAGAAAAATACTCCCTTGGGAACTAAACTGAAATATGAAGTGGACACGAGTGGAATCTTTCATATCAACCAAGAAATCTTCAAAATGTTTCCAAAGGTGCCTCTGCACTTTTCCAGGATCTACTTCACTGTACTTGCTGCATTAGGCACAATCCTATAGCCAAGCCTTTAGCACTTGTTTGACATTTCTACAGAATTCACTGCTTATATTTGATATGAAAATCTTTATTTTTTTATATGATGTTTTAGATGATTATTCTGTTTTCTGGTGTCATCTGCAAAATATATACATACACATCCATCCATACACACACACACACACAAACACACACACACACACACACACACACACACAAAAAAAAATATATGTATATATGTGTGTGTATATATATATATTTATATATATATATATATACACACATATATACGCACATATGTATGTAATTTCCTGCAGAATATTGCTGACTTGGGAGCAAAGTGGATAATGAAATAAGAAAGCTAAATAAAAGACACTGATTTATCAGATCTCTTTCAAAGTGTAATATTCACATATAGTAAATCCAACATTTGAGGGTAGGTCTGATTTTCTTTTTGCCATGATTATTCTATAATTCATATTCACAATGATTATTTTTATACTTCTTTCTGTTCACAGATTATCTGTGAACAGGCTTCATAATTTTTAAATGTATTCATCATGATGATTATTCAAAGCCTTTCCAGCAAATAACACTTGACCTCCAGGGGTATTCAAGGTTATAATCAGTGGGCAATTCCCTCTGCAGAGAGTGACTGATGAGCAGGAATGGGCTGATGTGGCTGCAGATTTATCACAGGGCACACCCCTTCAATTTACAGCAGCATACTTGGAGAGGGTGGCTGAAATTGATCCCTTTTGAGAAGTCAGACCTATATTCAGGTTAAGTATTTAGATTTGTGCCACTGAACCTGTCCTTCAGGGTCCAAGCACTTCTAATCCTTTGGCTTTCTGAGCACTGCTGAGAGGAAGGGAAGTGTTGTTATCTGAATGTGCACATGAGGAGCAGGAGCAGAAGCAGGGAAAGGCTGGGATCCAGGGCAGCACTTTGGCATCTGGAGACGTGCAAAGAATTGGGTACATGTAAATCCAGGACTGTTATCCTCAAAACCCTGCCTGATTAGGCAGATGAGTGCATCAAAGTCTGAACACCTGAGATCTGCTAGGTTTGTCCTAGATGATCAGGATGCTGTGAAGGCATCATTGCATGCCAAAATGCCTTTGGGATTATTATTTGGGCAGTGACCAAAGCCACCCTCTGTATGGAAGCAGTGCTGCGGCCTCTCACATGTAGGAAATAAAGGGCTGAAAACACAGAAGCAATGCTGTAAGAGCGAGAGCCTTGTGCTAAGCACGGACACCTGGCTTCTGATTTCCCTTCCAGGGCTGCCAAGGGACTGTGTGTTAAGAAATCACTGCATAAAGCACAGACAGCTCCATATTTCCTCTCTGTCAGGCAGCTGCTGCTTTTCTCAGACAGGTGTAATTGCATGCCCTTTTTGCCTCATGGCTTATGGATGCCGTGGAAAGATCCTGGGAATAATCACCCAGAAATGTCAAGCCACTCTTGCATCCCTCTGTAGTTTGCAGCGTGAGATTATTGATAAAATATGTATGTACCAAAAACGAGCACTCTCATGCTTATATAAGCACATCCCTACATATTCATAAGGTGTAGCATGGCTCAGTTCTTCGTCACAGCCCTCTCACCCTAACAGCCCAGTTTGTTCTCAGGATGTGATTTTCACTCTCTGGCTCCAGCAGCAGCTGCATCTCTGTGTGTGAAGGCAGGATTTTTCCCAAAGATTACAGGAGGATGCATCATCCACAAGTCCATAAAGGTGCCTGACCAAAGGCAGTGCTGGTAGTGCAAATGCTAATTAATAATCATTAATATTATCAGTACAATTACTGGTAAGCAGTAAAATTTGGTCTGCTTTCTGCAGTGTGCTGTCTGACAGACTTCTTGGGTTTTACTGGCTGCCCTGGAGCTCTGTGTGCAGACTTCCCAAAAGCAGGACACCAGAGCCTGAGGAGCCAGCAGTTTGCAGGCAGCTCAGAAAGCAGTGCCTGAGCTACACTAATTCATGGTTTGTGCCCTTGCATGGAAATCAAAGGGGAAAGCAAATGTCTAAAATTACTCCTTATATTATTGAACTTGGGAAAAAAGAACAAGTTACTGGGGTTTTTTTTCCATTTGGGTTTGTTGCCTGTGCCACCTCTAATTGCACAGCAAAATATCCCATCACTTTGTGAAGAGGGAATATTGCACCCCAGAACCAGTGTCAGCATCCTGTGGCTAATGCAGCAAGGTGCAGCTGCAGGGGGGAAAAAAAAGAGGAAGAAGTGAAAAGGGGTTTGTTGTGTCCATGTTTTGGGGTTTTTAACTGATTCCTTGCCGCTCTGTTGCAGGATATGCCGTACCACCGCTCCCAGTTCAAGAGGTGTGCAGTGGTTGGGAATGGGGGAATTCTGAAGAACAGCAGATGTGGCCGGGAGATTGACAGTGCAGACTTCGTGTTTCGGTAACCACCCCAGCTCCATTTTCCTATTTTTTTTTTTGTTTTTCCTTTTCCACTGGCAAATGGAACATTGCGAATCTATTCTGTCTTGCGTGGAATCATGACATTTGCTAAATTGGCTGTGTCAAGCCTGCCTCTTGCACTAAAACCTCTGTTTCAAAAAAGCAACCCCAAAACAACAACAAATAATAAAGGCAAACAAAAAAATCCCCCAAAACATCTTACATTATAATTTTTTTTTTTATTAAGCTTTGAGGAATTATTTCTCCCAGACCCCATAGGGTTAATCTGACTTACTGGGAAAGTCTGATGCTCTCTTTCAGGATATCCCCTGCCACTGAGGTTATGGATATTACCCTATAAGCAGTGTCCTATGAGCCTGGGCATAATTTTCTGGGGCAGATCTGAGCCAGAGGTACAGCCTCTATTGAGTGACAAGCAGCTTGGTCAGAAGTTAATAGCTCACAGCTGATGTGCCTCAGAGGTGTGTTTCTGGACTGGTGAAGAGCTCAGGTGCTCAATAACAGGATTTACTGTAATCAATAATCAATCCAGGGCCTCCAGAGTCACCAGAATAGCTTTAAAGGTTAAGTGTCTTCACTGCTCCTCACTACATGTGGAATTACCCAGGTTTTGCATAAACTGGGATGTCCCACAATGAGTGTCCCTGGGTAAGAGAGTCTAGCAGCAGTTTTATAATCCGTAATATATATGAGAAAGATTTTTTTTTGTTATTCATATGCATGACTAATCCCTCTCTAAATCCTGTTAAGCTCTTTGGCTGGGTCATGGCATATGACCGCTAGCTCACAGATTCATGACTTGTTCTCTAGAAAAGAAAAATCTCTTCATTTCAGTTGGCCTATTTTCTGATCTTGGGTATGTTGTTGGCAGTTTAGAATAACCATGCATAAAACAATTAATTTCTCTGACTTCACACCAGCAAAAATTAGATCAGATTTTGGTTCAGTGCAGTCTTAATTTAATTTGACATCACATGAGAAAATTTTACATTCAGGATTCATTATTTTCAGACCCCTGTGTCTGCCTCCTATTCCAACTTTACAGAAAATTATTATCTTAGTTTTCAATGAAAAAAAAGGTCTGTGAGAAAGTCCAGGTTTCACATAACTTCTCTCTTAAAACCTAGGCTATTCCATATGCATTAAATAATTACTGTAGATTCTCTGCTGTTGGGTTGGATCACAACAATAAGTATGGATGAAAGGAGCAGCTCACGTGACACACGGAGATGGCAAGCTTTTAAGCAGAAGCTAAAATATGTCTGGCAAATCTCATTTATCTTTAAGGACTTTTAGTAGAGGTCCTGTTTTACCACTGCTACTCTTCCTTGAACAGTATCAAAACCGGTGAAAAAAAGAGGAAATTATTACAGAACTTAGAAACTGGGTTCTATTTGGTAACTGTAACAATTAAATGGAGGTTTAGTCAGAACTGGAATATGAATAAATATATCAGTGCCAAAGAAACCCCTGGTTCACCATCTCCAAATTGTGGATTATGCAAAAAGATGCGCCAGTGTCTTAAAACCTAAGGTCAGTTTTAAAGTAAAGCTTGTGTTCAAGGTCAGGAGTGAACACATCTGCTTTCCAGTCCACCAAACTATCAGGAATCATCATCTTGGACACCAGTGAAATTATATAAAACATTTCACAAGTGTTTATGGAGCCCTGATTACATTAAATGATACCTTCAGGACACTTAGGGAAATCTTTTCTTGTGGCCAGCAGCATGCAGCCAGGATTGTTCTGTGAAGTAAATTCTGAAAGCAATCAGTTATAGTACAATAGAATATATAAAATACTCACCAGGATTGCATTTATCAGTAGTTATTGTCTGTCTCCATCTACTGGCCAGAGGGGCCCTCTGTGAACATAGAGATGGGACTGCTCTCTTGGTGAGGATGAGTTTTTGGAGTCCTGTGACAAAAGAATAGTTTGTGCAGATGGGACCATTTTTATAAGGCATTTTCACCTTCAAAAAATTCAGTCACTCTTAGTCCTGGTGTGAATTTCCTGTTCAGAAACACTGAAGCTGATTATCTGAAAACCTTCTCAAATATCATCTTAAGCACAGTGCCCAGTGCTAAGTGGTACTGGGGGTACCCAAGGACTTGAGTGGCATGACCCAGCAGAAGGAAGTGCTAGAAATGGCATTGTCTATGAAAAGGATAGCCAAAACCAATTTTCTGGCCAGATAAAGACGGACTATCTGTAAGGTGGATGTGAACCTTTTGCATGTTAAAAGGACTTTGGAGGAATTTTGCGCATTCTTCTGCTCCCCAAGCTGTCCTCTCTCTTTTGATTGAGAAATTATCCTGTCAGCTGAACTGTGGTATTGTGAAAACAGTAAGCATCTCTTACCCTAAATACCATCACAGTTTTTGCTCAGCCCTGTTCTTCAGAAATAAGGACAACTTTGAAAATTAGGAACAGCAGTATCTTTGAGATGTGGGGGGGCCTTAACAGTGATGGTTTTAATTGAGGCTTGCAGGTCACTTCAAAAAGCTTTCAAAGTGTCACTCAGTGCCTAACTCAAGCTTAAATTGAGTGTAAAACCAATTACAAGTCCATACATTTTATCCCTGAAAACACTTGCTGAAGGCTTTTTTCAGCTGGATTTCCTCTGGAAGGAAAGACAGCATGATAACTTGTGAGTGCGCATTTCAGTAACTTCAGCATCTCTTGAGAGATGCTCTAAATTTTTTGAGATGATGTATCTAGGACAAGGCCAAGGTGAATGGAGGCTGGGCAAAGTCAAGGCTTGCAAATCTCACAAGTTTGCTTCCAAAAACTTTGATGTCCTGTGGTGAGCTTGTAGAGTCAGAATTGCTGCTATTACACCATGTTGGGAGATGCTTATAAATGGAAAAGGAAGTGAAGCAGATAGTTCGGGATTAATTAGGTCTGGATTGATTTCTCTCTTGTGGAACATTTCCCCTAAATTCTCCAGGGTATAAACTGAAGCATCTTAAAGGCAGTGTTTAGATATAGTTTATTAATTATTGAATACATCTCAGCTACTGCTCAGCAAGCCTTTGATTTTATAGGCTGATTGGCCTTGGAGCTTCAATTTTGCATCCTAAACTGCCAGAGTAAATAGGTAAATTGCTGTTAAGGAGGCAAAATGAGCCTTGTCTACACCTGCAAAGAGGGATAATCTCTCACCCATGAGGGAACAAGAGAAGTCCTCACACAGCCCTCAAGAACTTGTTAGATTATTGCAGAGTTTTAGCATCAATATGTTTTGATATAATTTTAAATTCTCACTCTGTTTCTAGATTTGTTCCTTGGCAGAAATGTTTAAATAAATTTTATTTACTGGTCCTGAAAAGGTGAAATAATTTTTTTAACTTTCTTACGAATTTCTCTTTTTTATAGATGCAATTTGCCTCCTATATCTGAGAAATACTTCATGGACGTTGGGGTGAAGACAGATGTCGTGACTGTCAATCCCAGTATAATCACTGAGAGGTAATTTCTGGTTTTTTTTGTATTTTCATTTCTCTTGATTTCCCAAATCTACCTTCAACTTAATTCTGTTACATAGAATTTTTTACCAAATCCTACTTTTATACCATCACTATGAATCATACATTTAATTCTGACCTGAATAAGTAACAAGTTGTAGAAATGTGTTAAACACTTAAACCTGCACTTTGATGATAGAAAATGGAAAGGCAATGAGCTAAAACCAGATTAAAACAACAGAGCCATCCTTCCCCTGCTCTGCTTGCAAGCCCCAGTCAAACATCTTAGAAACATTCAGGGTGAAAGAAACTGGATCCCACCTGAAATGCTGAAGTCATAGAATCATCAGCTTTGGAAAATTAAGATCATCAAGTAAATGAAGTAACACACATTGTCACATATTTTAAAGAAATGTCAGTGAAACTTTCCTGTAGACAGGATTGACGAGGTGATTTTAATTTTAAATTTGTTAATTTAATGCCCTAATGCTACCTTGTGACATTTTTGGGACCATAAGGCTCATTAATGCTTTCCTCTCTCAATGGGGGGATGAGTTCCCGTGCTCAAAAAACATAAATTAATTTGTTGGACTCTAGATTTCTTTTAAAAATGTTACAATTAGACATTTTAAGCACTTGCTAGCTTTGGTGTTGGCCACTTTTTTATACCGCCCTGCACTGCATGGTCCTCGTTCGGAGAGTCGGCTGAGTAACGACAACCACACCAATGTGGCTACATGTTGTCTCCTTTATTCAGCAACTTTGGCATATTTATTCCTCTCTATACATTGTCTCACATCACTAGTGCTTGATGCTCATTGGTTAAGCAACTATAGTTACATACACCTGTTAATTACTGTTTGGTTGTCACACTATAAGAATCTTTAACTGAGGTGTGCCAAATTAGCAGTTTCCCACAATGTGCTTGGCATCCAGTCTCATCTTGGCACAATGCTCATTCTTTCTTGTTGCATCCATTTGAGGTCAGTACATGGTCTATCTTGTCCTGAAGATAGCACATGGTCTTCAAAATAACTCTGTAATCTGAAGGCCAGGGTTGTCCAACTCAAGTAGGAGCACAGCATGGCGTTGTTCTGCTAAAAATCCTTCTACAGTGCACCATGTAGCTTGGAAAAACTATGTGCTTCTAATAATACCATGAGAAGCGTGGTATGGCCACAAGGTTATTATGAAGTTATTATGAATTTTTTAATTTTTTAAATTAAAAAATTAAATATTTTTAATTTTTAAAAAAATTTAAAAGTTATATTTTTAATAGTTTTTTAGAAGTATATAATTTCTACCCCACTTTTCGTGCTGTAGCTTCAAATCCAAGTACATTCCCGTTGATAACAGGAAGTCATCAACAGGAAGAATCATCCCAATTACCCCTGTGTCGGAAATATTTCAGTAAAAGCCCATTGGGTGTTTCTTGCTGGGAATGTGCCGACCATCACTGTCATGGTTTGAGAAGAAGTAAGTTTTCTGGGATATGAAGTGGTCAAGCCAATAGGTGTTCAGATTTTCAACAGTTTCCTGGGGAAGCCTATGGCACAAGAAGGACTCCTCTCCTCTTGCTGTACTGAGAATTGATTATCTAAAGAGTAGTGATGGACTGAGAGTTGGTGATTTAAGAGATAGATGTACTAGAAATTTGGTGGGGGAAGGAGGAAACGTTTTAGAAGGTTTTCATTTTTCCCTGTGTGTCTCATTTACATATAGTTGTAGTTTAGTTAATAAAGTTTTCTTTTCTCTATTTCTAAGTAGGGGCCTGCTTTGCTTTTTCCTGGTCACATCTCACAGCAGAAAGCAGAAAGGATGTCTTTTCATGGGGGCACTGGCACTGTGCCAGCGTCAAACCATGACAATCACTCGCACCCTCTCCCCCACAGATTCCACAAGCTGGAGAAGTGGAGGAAGCCCTTCTACGACGTGCTGCAGGTGTACGAGAACGCCTCCGTGCTGCTGCCGGCCTTCTACAACACGCGCAACACGGACGTGTCCATCCGCGTCAAGTACGTGCTGGACGACTTCGAGTCCCAGCAGGCAGTCTATTACTTCCACCCCCAGTATCTCATCAACGTCTCACGCTACTGGCTCGGCCAGGGCGTGCGGGCCAAGCGGGTCAGCACCGGGCTGATCCTGGTGACTGCGGCCCTGGAGCTCTGCGAGGAGGTGCACCTCTTCGGCTTCTGGGCCTTCCCCATGAACCCCTCAGGGATTTTTATAACTCACCACTACTACGACAACGTGAAGCCTCGCCCCGGCTTCCACGCGATGCCCTCGGAGATATTCAACTTCCTCCACATGCACAGCAAGGGGATCCTGCGGGTTCACACGGGGACCTGCAGCTGACAGGGACACTGCCAGAGTGTGGCGGGAGCTCGATGGCCTGTGTATGGTGGAGGAGGTTTTGTTACACCCCGAGATTATGCAATAATTGTTTGATATAAATTTCCTCAAGGCGTTGCATCCCATAAGATCTAGGACACCAGCATCTTTCCTGCTAGCAGAGTTGGGTCCGTAACAGTGTAGGAGAAGCAAAACTCCTGTGCCCCAGGGTACATACTGTCCTGGAAAGCAAGTCAGATAAGAAGCACATTTACAATACATTTAGGGATAAATAGAGCACATTAATATAGTTATCATTTCACTATGGAGAAAAGCACCAAACTTTTGAGGAAAAACAGAGGTGGAGAATTTTAGCATAGATTATATGACTTTATATAGGTTTCTGAATCGAGTACCTTGGGGTATTGCCAGATGTTATTGAACACTCTGTTCTCTGGCCTTTAGATTTTTGAAAATACTCTTTAGCATTATAGCTTAATGGGGATATATAACTTAAAATCTTTGTTCTGTAATGTCACAAAGTGTTGATCAAAAATAGCAGATAGATGTGTTAGGAATAAACAAAATCACTTTATGATTTTTTTCAACCAGGATAGAACAGAATGTTGAACTCCCATTCACAGCAACAGGTAATCTGTTGAAACTGTGTGAATCATGTTGTGATATTGTTTTAGAGATTGTTTCTTCTTCTATCTTGCGCCGTGCATTTCTGTTCTCCTGTGCTGATTGTGCTTCCTTCCTCCTTGTCTGTGATGCTTTCCTTCTGGCTAACACATGGCAATGTGCGCACTTCCTCCCACAGCCACCATCTCAGCATCACATTGGAGTCCCTGCTGAAGAAACAAGCTCCTTCACAAGGTTTTCTTGAGATGAACAGCAAGGGGATTACATAGTTATATTTTACAAGTTGATTTTTTGGTTCAGCATAAGAGAGAAAAAAATTAATTTCCTCATTGATTTTTATTAAAGACTTTGTAAAAGTACCTGAATGTTGATTCACTGTTGTACAGATTGAGTTAACACTTTCAGGTATCTGTAATATGTTAATGTCAGGAAATGAAGTTAAAATTCAGAGAAGTTATTTTGTGGCTTAGATTATGATGCTTATTTTAAAATTATGCATCTTGAAATGTCAAATGTCTTAATGTGGCGTTTTTGTATATTGAGAATGTTATTAGGATAGTAAAAGGGCTGGTGGTGTATTCTTTAAATGTCATCAGTGTAGCTCTGTCAGGTATGCCAAGCCTAATTTTTCACCTGCTACAGTTGACAAAATCCTGGAGCAGAAAAGGTGCCAGAAGTTGCTGGAGTTGATTTTGTTGTAGTAGGCCGCTGGTAATTGCCCTTTCATACTGGTATGACTGCATACACAGGAGGTGAGGTTTGCTGTTCCAGCTGTGCTGGCATAATTAAATGAACAGAGTTTCCCTGTCTAAGTTCTTAGTCTGAAGCACTAGGGCTGTTGCCTTGTCTTGTCTTATGTGGATTACAAGATCTTTGATCAAGGATTTGAAGTTTAAAGTTCTGTATGAGGGATATTTTTTTTTTTTTTTTTGCGGGGAGCTGGCAGGGAAAAGGTTTAAATCCAAGTATGGACTTGGATTTTTACTATGTAATGCATGAATGCACAAAGCTTCTTTTAAAAGCCTCTGTGCTATGCTGAGAGCTGTGCAAGTTGCTCATACTACAGATAAAATGATCACAAAGAAAGTGAAAGCACGTTGGTCACCACTTCAAAAGTCCTGGTTGCCCAGCAGTGACCTGGGTGGTATGTGAGAGTGCATTTTATTTACACTACACTCCTGAGGTTTGATTGCCTTAGAAGCACCCCATATCCTTGATGAAGGTGCCAGAACTCACCTGGGAAAAAGCAGCCAGGGGCAGGTGAAGGACCAGTGCTTAAGCTTAATATATTATTTGTGGTGATGTGTTTTAGGTCTTAGAGTTACACTGCGTGTTATTGAGCACCCCCTCGTATTGTCTACCTGTGAAATAGGCAGCACCCCCATCAACCTGCAGGTGAAATGGTTTCCTTGACTCAATATGCAAAAGAGATCTTTGTCTTTGCTGTGTTCTGTAAATTTGTGTGCAAAGGGCTTTGACAATGAAGTGCTGTGATGAAAGTGCTATTTAGAGAGCAATGTGACACTGCAGGTTGGCCGTCTCGCTGTGCATTAAGTTTTATGATAACAGTAATGACACTGAAGCTGGTACTTAGAGCCCTTGCTCCTTACTCTGCCTGAGTTTGGGACAAGTAGTGGCTTCAGGTTTGCTTTGCTGCTGCTGCTCTGCTAAGGTTACCTTCTTTAGTAAGAGATTTTTCTTTACTGTGGTGATGGAAGTGAACAAAATCAACTGAAAGGAGTCTGATATGTTGCAAAAGGCACTTCAAAAAAGATGGGAAAGCACTTGAGAAGCATTCATATGTTCATAGAAATAGTGCAAATCCCTCTTTTTAGTTTCAAGAAATCCTTTTGGACAGACAAAAGGATAAGCAAAACTGCATTTACAGTTAATTTGTAAATACAGGGTCACAGACATCTCCTTTCCATTGTTTGCTTCATATAAATGAGCAATGTAAATCCACTGTAATAAGTGCAGTGTTACTGTGTTTAGATTTTGATTGCTTATAAATCTATAGCTACTATATTTTTTTAATGATTTTAAGAAGTGTGTGCAGGATACTTGCACATATGCACCAAAGGCCCAATCTTGCCACATTTATCTGAAAAGAGCCCCCATTTAGGTGGGTGGGTATTTTATTTGTGTAGGGACTGCAGAAACAGGCCCAGATATTTCTGTGAAGGTGTACATAGATGTACAGTTAAGGAGTGATTTGCAAGCCAGAAAGATAATTAATAAAATATATATAAAATAGTCCTTGAGATGAAATACATGTTGCAACATGTTCACTTTCTGATTCATTTTTCAGGTGTTGCTCAAAAAATGATTGCAAAACTATGGGATTTGTCAGAAATGCCATATGTAGAAGGGCTTTTGCAGAAAGAAGGACCCTCCTTGGTTTCTGCCACCATTCTTTTGTGTGTTGAGCATAAGAAAATACTCTTTGACATCAATCATTTGTCTGAGTTTGGGGCTGGTTTTGTTTTCCCTTCTCCCACGAGATCTAAGCTCCAAAGTCCAATCTTAACCTCTGAACACAGGATACATGAGTGATAAGAAGTGACTGTCAGGTGTGTTTGCTGCAACTAAAGGATGTGTGTAGCACGTTGTGCTTCCCCAGAAAAATCCCCCCCCACCTGTAATTCTGATCTGAATGAAGAAAGGCTGTCAGCTGTCTGGTACCACATCCTGAGCTTGAGCTGTAATCTCAGCTCTGCTGCTGGGGATATGAAGCCTGAGACAGGCAGAGAGAAAATGTTATGGTTTAATCCCCAATCCCTCACATTATTTAGGAGAATCCCTTAAGAGGTCCCTGATACTGCATTCACTGGCAAGGCAAGTTGAGTTGGAAATGATAACTAGGATTGCTTTGACTTTATTGTCGGGTCAACAGAGGAGGCTTATGAATCTGCCAGTGCTGTCATCAAAGGGAAGGAAGTATTTAGCTGGAATAGTTTAGCTGATTGCTTTTGATTCATGAAATCCAACTTTGCTGTTGGACAGAATGGCTTCAATGGTGATAGGGCCATTATAATATTTTAGCATATTTCCTGTGATTGCAGCAGAGATGTCAAAGCCAGCTCATGAATTGCAAAAGGGAGAACCATGCCATGACAGCAGCAGCTCCTTCTGCTGCTGTCTCAAGGAGGAGAGGCGCCGTGCTGAGCAGGTCTGTGGTCTCCTTGAGAAACAATGTGATGGGAATACAGGAGGCTGCAAGCACAACTCTGCTCCAGAGCCTTTAGTGGCCTGGAATGACACAGCAGAGACAAGAGGTGAAGTTTCACAGCTTGCAGCAATCAGGGGTGGCTCCTCCAGCCCTTGAAAAATCCACCCTCTTGCAGGCTCAGCTGACAATGAATTAAAGGTGACTCGGGATGGCCAGATGTAGTGGATGGAAGGCAATCAGGTCCAAGAATAGTCCCCTCTGTGGGTGTTTGGTGAATCAGTGGAAGGGCTGCTCAAGCCTTGCAGGCAGGAGCGCTGGTGCTGACGCAGCTGCGTGGGTGCTCAGCCCTCCCTGGCAGTGAGGAGCAATCTCTGCTGTGTCTGGGGGGAAACTGAGGTGAGGAGGCAGGGACTCTGTCCTTTCTGATCTTCTGAGGCCAGGTGGCTTGTCCACTAGTCTGCTTGAAGTGCTCTGACATGGGCCTTCTTCCCCACCTCACTCACATTTCAGCGTGCAGAGAGCCTTGGAGCTTTTACAAGTATAGGAAAAAGGAAACAGCAAAATTCGGCAATCCCTAAAGGGCCAAGCTCCCTGGGAAATTCTGGAGTGAGCTGAGGCTCCAGGAATGAAGAAGTCAGTATTTATGCTTAGGGCCTTTACAAAACCCAGTGAAGCATGTGGAAACTTTGTGTGCTCCAGAAATGGGCCTTGATCATGGGTAAGATGAGCGGCCTCTTTTTTCCCCCATCGCTTGATTTCAGATACACTTTTTAATATGCTTTAGATACAGTGCAGCAGCAATACCATGTTTTTAATGGTGTGAGTAAAGAACAAGCTTCTCTGGAAGCAGAAGTGTTGTGACTGTCACTCTCCCTTCCAGATTTCATCAATTCATCTTTTCAAACTCATCTATGCAAAGCATTTCATCGTGGTGGTGTAAATCATACATGAGCCCCCTGTACCTGGCAGTATGTATGTGAATCACAGGCCTCAGGAAAAGAGGGTTTTTTCTGGTTGCTTTAAAATACCAGTATGGAATTTGTCAGTGATATGAATGTGTTGAAGGCAGGATGCAGCCCACTACCTTTAAAGCCACCACAACATTCACATTTGGCTTCAGCAGAAAGAGAATTCAGGCCTTACATCAGTGCTTGTAAGCCAAGCCAATAACCTGCATCTCCCAAAAAAACCACCCAAGTTATTATCATTTTGTGTCTTGTTATCACCCTGTCTAATGTGGGTGAGCCTGCTTGGCATCCTGTGTTGTCTGCATGGTATTAAAAATAAAAATAATAAAAAAAAACCCAAACAAAACTGATTTTATTGAAAATTGAAATTGTACTTAAGTGCTTTTAAAAATAAACTTTAAGGGAAATCCAAATGCATGAGAGGCGTTAGGTTGAGGGAGTCTGGGTCCCAGGCTTTCAGCACCTCCAGTGCTCCCCAAAGCCCTGAGCACCCAAGAAACATCAGAAATGAGGGACTGGGCCACAGTGGGAAGCTCGAAGTAAAACAAATCTGCCTCAGTGTTTCAAGGATTGAAAGATGTAAATATGTTACCAATGTGTCTGACTTTCTATTTAGAAGCCATAGATGCTCTCAGTGTTTGATCTTTGGGTAAGCTGATGTACATTTTTGACTGTACTAATCACTGTAAAATGTGTTAGCATGTAAAACAGTGACAAATTAAGCCAGAAAAATCAGATACTGCGTTGGCTTTATCTTGAGATGTTTGTTGTACCTGAAACTGTCTGATGGACCAAGACACTGAAGTATCTCCAGTGCTCCCTACAGCTTGTGAAGACTCTGGTTATTGACTTCTTATCAATGTGGAACAGGCAGAATTAATCCCTATTTGTTGGCATTGTGTTGGCCAAGTGACACACACTTAGGTGCGCATTGGAGCCTGTCCCCTTAGAGATGAGGGGAGGGAGAAAAATTCCTTCTCTGTCTGGGACAGGACAAAAATCTGGAGACTTTTCTTCATTTCTGGGCCCTCCTTGCTGTCAACTTTGAGGTTCCTGATCAAACCTCTGCCTTGAGCCCATGTAAATTGTACTGTGCAACTGCTGCCTGTTGAGTATATCCCTGGTTTTCACCTGGTGGGAAACAAATGATTATTTTGGGAATACTGGAGTAAAACTTTGTGTCTTCATTGTAGGTGAGCTTGGGCTGTGACAAAAATAAAGCTGTTTCATGCTTGCAGTTTCTGTAAGGCAGTGGCCGTGAGGGTGGAGAAATCCATGCAGGGTCATGTTGGTTTTATGATGATGTTAATCTCTTGTGTCCTTTGGCTGACCTTTATTTTGTCGACCTCACACCTTGTAATTTTGGCATATTATTGTTTCTGTAGCTGTACTATGGTTGTGATAGAAAGCCTATCAATTGCTGTAAGCCATAACTAGAACAGTAATCAGGGGTTTTTGGGTTTGGTTTTTTTTTCTCTGTTTTTTTTTTTTTTGGTCTGTGTCACTGTATTTGAAAGATGATTTAATTCTATTGAATAAACAAATCACTTTAACAGTTTTCTGGGAAAGGCAATCTTTGGGCCACTTATTGTGCTTTCACACTGATTTTGTATTTTCTGCTGTTCTGTGTCCCTGAACAGGGGGAGTTGGAAGCTCAGCTAGTAGAAATTGGTTCCCAAAACTAGAGAATGTCACTGTGGAGTTATATGATGATAGAGCATCATTTATAGAGATATATAAAAGTATATTTAGAGTTATGCAACCATGCAAACTGAGAATTTGGTATTTTGATCACTGAATATTCAGTGTATGTTCTGGACTGTTGTCTACAAAATATCTAGACACAGTAAGGTAATTTATTACTGCAAGTAGCAAACTGTGCACAGACAGACTTTGAAAAGCCTCTGCAATCCCTGGGATTTGCCTACTTACACCTTCCTAAGAGCTCTGTCCTTTACTGTCTTCATCTTTCATACAAAATCATCTTCTTTGGATTGGTCTGTCTTATTCAGCCTCAGTCTTTCAAACTTACACTTCCATCAATATTCTCAGAGAATTAAAACACAGATGTAAAAATATTTGTGGTAATGCATGATAGCAGATGAAACAACCATCTATTTTTTGAAAGTGGGTATTTTCCCAATTGCCATTCTATTGTTCCTAGATTATAAACTGAAATGGGAGTACGTAACAGAAATAATACAATCTGGGTATTAGTGCTGGTATAAGGAAAATGTAAATGACTTTGAAGATGCAGAGCTGTGGTGAACGCTGGAGGAATCAGCCCTCATTCTTGCTGACATTAAAACTGATGGATGTACTTCCTTCCCCCAGATGCTTGTGATTATTGTTAGTGATTATTCAATCAAGGAGAGGAAGCATGTGGAGAGGAAAAAATGAATAGACAAATTGACACTGGATGATATAATTTCTGTCTATCACACTGCAAATTGCTCGGCTAAGCAAGCAATCAAAGAATGGTTAATTTCCTAAAGCCTGCAGCATCCGTCATTTTCCTCAGTGGCATTTGCAGCCTTGGCTCCCAGAAAGCCTCCATAAAAAGCCATAGTGAATTACAGAGATGTTTCACCACAGTCTGACAGTGCCCAGAAGTGGGCACTTAGGGAAAGAGCAGAAGAAACAGGGGAAATAATAAATGGCCCTTCTGCTGGTATTCCCTCAGACTGGTATTGACAGCTTGTATTTTTGGCCTCAGCAGTGCTGTGTGGTACTGAGTGTCAGATTTCAGCTCTGTGTTCATGATGAAGTGGCTCCTTCTGCTCTTATGAGCTCCCAAGGGTGCCCAGCAAGATGTTTCTGGGTTGTGGGCCCTGCCAGATGGAGCCAGGGCAGGTACTGACCTTCCTTTTCCCAGCACAAGCATCACAGGGAGCTCCTCTTGGAATGAAAGTTTTATGAATTTCTATTTATCTTCTACTTTCCTTTTTTTAATTTTCATTTTTTTCCCCTAGCACTGCTAACCCAAATCTGCTCCTGGGTGGTGAAGTGCTAGCAGTCAGGTAATTTTATTACTTAGTTGTTTTCTCACTCTACATCTTTTAGTCACCTTTTCATCATCTAAAAATGCATCTGGCGAGAAGAATAAACACTTTAATCAATAAAGAGACTATTGTCCATCACAGAAAGGTAAAATACTACAATAAGTCTGTAGAAGTACTGCCACCAGCGCTTTTTTAGGTGGAGAAGATGCTGTTTGCAAGGATGTCAGCACTAAAGCTGCCTATGAGGAGGTTTCAGACCCTACTCACTTTTTTCAAAACCTTTAAACTTTTGATTCTGCAAGTTCAGGTTTTAGCCCTGAGCTGAGCTGAGAGCATGAGCATTTTGTTGAATATAGACTTCTGTAGAGCTCAGAGACAATGATAGAACCTCTGAGTTGTGCAGAGGTCCTTGCTGTTGGAGTAGCTGGTCCCATGGTGGAATGACAAGAGGGTCTTGGAATTGCACTGAATTCCTGGGATTGAGTTCTGCCTTTTGAGACCCCAGAATTAAGGGCTAGTGAATTAAGGGCCTTCCAGATACAAGATACAGTTAGAAGGTGCTCTGCCAGGCCTGAGAGAGTGTGATGAAATTCATCCACAAAAACCAGGTTTCTCTAGGTTTTGTTGCATCTTTAGAAATAATAAGGGCTAAAATCCACCATTTTCCCTTCATGGGGAATATTTTGTTTATTTTTGCAAGGAATAGATTTTGTCAGCCATAGAAACAGCCCCACTGTCAGTTTTAGAAGTCTTTCTGTCATACTGGGCTGAGAGTCAGATTTTGGAGAGTGAGGTTCACCCTTCCTGTGGACAAGGTGAGTGAAATGCCATCGAGGTGTCTGAGGTGATGTCTGAAGCTTCATGTGAGCATTTTCATTTGCTGAGTGCCACTTGGCAAAGCCATGGTCTGCACTCAGGTCAGGCAGGCAAATGCCTTTCAGGCACTGGAAGTTAATCTTGGTGACATCTGTATTTCTAAGCACATTATTTCCCTTGAGAAGTGCTGAGGCACTGAAGGAACCTGATAATTTTGCAAATAATTTGCCATTTTTTACTGTTCAACACAGACACCAGCAGGCAATAAAATGAAATACTGAGTCCCTAATGCCCTGATCTTTGGAGGTTTCCATGAGCATGTGGTGCAGGATGATAAATATGGGATATGTGTCCCTTCCCTCTGAAAAGATTAATTAAATTTTTGATTTCCCATCTAGGTGTTTCATGAAGTACTGTGTACTTAGAACGGGTTTTGGGGATTTTTGTTTCAGATCTGTCTCCCCAATCTCGTCTTTAATAAATCTCTCACAATTTTTTCCTTTGTGTGGCAACTCTGGGGAAGGATTTGTAATAGTGATGAATTTCAATTTCTCCTTACCTCAAAACTGATTGAATAGGTTCTTTGGATGGTGGTGAGAATGGGAATTAACCAGCCTCAGATATTTCCCTTTGTCCTTTGTGGACAGTCAGTTGCTTGTGCAGAACTACTCAGTCCAGATTGTTGGACATGTACATGCCCCTCTCTCCTGATGAGATTTGGGTGTGCAGCCTCAACACCTTGAGGGGAATATAGGATCATGGAATTACTGTTGGAAAACACCTTTAATCACCAATTCCTGCCATCAACTCAGCACCACCACCACATTCACACTGAACCACATCCTCAAGTGTCACACACACACATTTTTAGAGCATTTCCAGGCATGGTGACTCCACCACTTCCCTGGGTGCTCTGTCCTGATGCTTTACCACCCTTGACGAAACATTTTTTCAAAGTAGCCAATTTAAACATCTAAATATCTTAGCGCAGGTTGCTACATTCACCAGCTCCTTTCTCTTATTTCAGTGGGATGAGTCTCCCTGAACCTCTTGCCTTTTTCTGGGAAATCTTGTTTGCATTCTCTACAAGGTAATATGGATGTGTTTCTGCCAGAGTGCAGTACTCCAGAAAAACTTTGGTTGCAGCAATCTCAAGGCTGCTATTTATGCTCTGAGGGAATCCTTCTGCTTCCTTTTCTTCCCAGAAGCAGAAGGGAGACAGGAGGATTGGACAGAAGCTCTGCACATCACTCTGCACCACTCTCAGACTAGCCCCAGAACCAGGCTTGTCTGACCTCCCTCAGAAGATGCATGTTTTCATGTATTTATTTTTTCCTTAGAACTCACAGTTTCATGGCTCTTTGGTCTTTCTTGCAACCCTTCACAGTGAATTGTGCACAGCAAGGCAGGTGCTTGGAACAGAGAGGTATCCCTGGATTTTCCATTCTTATGGGAGCAGAGGCCCTGAGGCCCTCGCATTGCTTCAGGGCTGGCTGTGGCAGCAGTACATGAACCACTGCTACATATGGAGGTAAATATCATGGAATCAGAGGATAGGTTGGGTTGGAAGGGGCCTAAAGCTCATCCAGTCCCACCCCCTAACATGGGCAGGGACAACTTCCACTATCCCAGGTTGCTCCAAGCTCCATCCAACATGGCCTTAGACACTTCCAGGGATGGAACAGCCACAGCTCCTGCCTTGGGAATGAAAGACAAGTGTCTGCTAAAGAAGGCAGGAGCCTCCCCTGAAATGGAAAATGTTAACCCCGTCCCTCTAAATTGCTATAAATTTTAAATTAAGGGGCTCTCAGGCAAAAAAAACATGGGAGCAGGAATAACAGTTCTTTTATAGGGAAGAAAACAAAAAGACAAAATGAACAATGCAGTAAACCAAAACTGAAGCAGTCAAGCTGGAGAAATACTGATTGTCCTTCTCGGACGTCCCAGCTAGCTGTCCAGCCCCGCTAGCAGTAGAGCAGCACTATCCCGGTCTCCGTGGTTCAGCACAGCGCCTAAGGCAAGTGCTCTGTGCTGTGACAGCAGCGCTGCCTTGTGCTAGGACGTGGCTTGGTTTATGGCTACAGGCAGCAGACAGAGAGAGCGCTCTCCAGCTGTGGTGAATGCAGGTTTATTGTGTCCCAGGGCAACCCACAGCCAAAGAGCAAGAGGGGGAAGTTGCAGCAGCTTATGAGGAGAAAGGGACACAGGGAAGGAGTCAGTCCTCGGACAAATAAGGTTTCAGAGGGGAGTGGGACACAAAGGATTGACTTAGGGAGAACACCAATGGGGTAACTTGAGGGTGGGGCCCCGGTCCCCGAGCCAATCACTCGACGCTCTAGCTGGAAGTTTCTAGAAGGTTCCAGAGAGAAGGGTGGGAGCGCCGAGTGACGGACAGGGCACCGGGGAGGGATTTCAGACAGGGTACATCAATCTCCAAGGCAGCTGGGGAGGAGTTGGGATAACTGCCAGCACAAGGGGGGGGGGAAACCAGGGCAGAACCATTTCATGATGGGAGGGAACAGAACAGTCCAACTTATACAGACACAACACAACACAAAACAGCACTGACAGAGTCAGAACACACCCTGACACCCTGTTGGTCAGGCTGTTGGTAACAATCCCATTGGAATTGTGGCTGCAGCCCTCCTGGAGTGTCAGGTGTGGTTCTGTTGGAGCAGGGATCCTGTAGGAGGGTGGAGTCTTCCTCTGAAGATCCAGTGGAAGAGGCAGCTGCTCCTTTGGGAAATCCAGTGAGAAGCCATGCTGTTGTTCCAGAATCTCAGGATTATATCCAGGTGGGAATGCTTGGCTCCTCCCCCTGGGCAGAGCATCTCCCAGTGGGATGCTGTAGTTCTTATCAGCCATGCAGTGACATTCAATGGCCTGTTGTCAGCAGATGTCTCCCTGGAGGGAGGAGTGATTTTGGAAGAGATAAGGAAAACTGCCCACTGAACAGAAGACAGCTGCCATACAGATGGAAAATAGAACACAATTTGCTTGGCAATCCAGAACAGCTCCTCTGGGCACCCTGTGTCAGGGCCTCCCCACCCTCGCAGGGAAGAACTTCCCAATATCCCACCTAACCCTGCCCTCTGGCAGTGTCAGTCTTGCTCTCTGCCTTGGTTGAAATTCAGCACCAGAGATGGAAGGGTGAGACTGACAGACACTGACAGGACACTTACACGATGTGCTCTGTAAGAAATCACACCAGTGGCCATGATTATTTACCCCAAATATTAAACCCAAATAAGTCTGCAGACATTTTGCCAGCCGGATGCTAAATTTTGTCACAGAGGAGAGGCTGATAAGACACGTACAAATGCAGCTCCGTGGCTCTCCAAAGAAAGCGGCATGTATTTGCATTTTTATAAGCTCTTATCATTAAATGTTTTGGGTGAGTTTTCAACCAGCTCACCAGATGCTGACTGTCCTCAGCAGGGTCTTTAATGCACCAGCTGTGTGTCTTTATGCACAGATCATTTCCATCTCCTCTGCTGAGTATTTTTGGCCACCCCTAGTGCAAAGTTTTGCTAAGTATTGCTAAGCTGTTTCTTGAAAAATGTATTTTTATGATTAGGAAACATTATAGCTGCAAAAGATTTGATTTCTGGGGATTAATTAACCTTTATGCTAAGAACTTTTTCATCTATTAGCCTTTTGATTTTTAATTCTATATGCACAACCAGCAGGAAAAAGCAAACAAGATGCACTCACTTAGCAATCAAATATGACATTAAAATAGTTTGGCCCTACCTCCTTATCCTAAGCAAGATTATTTTTATTAAAAACTATTGGGTTTTGTTACATAATTTTATAGCATGATCATGACTGTTTAAGGGAGCTTGCTATGAAGGACAGCTCATTGTAATCCATCCATAAATCACACAGGCTTGGATGGGTCTGGTTGAGTTGTTAACCTTGACTCTCTCTTTTTAGGTCTAATCATACCCTTTGCACAAGAAAACCAAATCTGGCTCATCTCACAGTGTCACATTTCATCATTTTTGAGTGAAAAATGAACTTTCTGCCAAGAGGAGAGCTCAGCCTGGCTTTTTCTAAAGCTGCTGTCAAGATCCTCCTTGTTGAACAATTGAGGCACAACCCCAGTGTGAAAAGAGCCTGGCAAATGCACGAGTGAGAGCCTTTCCCTTTGTCCATTGATTTCCAACAGCCTGGGGAGCACTGATAGCACAGCTGTGTGCTGTTCACATTCTCCATTTACATGTGGAAAACCAGAGACTGGGAGAAGTTGAGTCTGTGCCTCCTGCAAATTCAAAGCAACAATTCTTGGTGTGAAATGAGTCTCTCCTAAGTTCAGGCATGTCCAGTGTAGAGCCAACATGTGAGCTCCTTGCCAAGGCTCTCTTTAGCAGAAATGCAGCCCAGATTTGTCAGTTAAGGCCAGGATTTGGTTTTGTTCCTTACAAAAGGCAGCTTTCCTGATCACCATCCTACCTCCTCTGCACCAGCCTGGAGGACTGGAGGAACCAGAGCTAAATGGAGATGTCATCCCACGCCTTTCCAGGGCCAACGTTGGACATTGCTTTTTCTGAAAGATGAAGAGATCTGCTAAAAAAAAAAAAAAAAAAAAAAAAAGGGCTAACCCTAAGTTTGGAGCTTATTTGCATAACTCCAGAGAGAGTGAACATCCAGCTGATCTGTGAGGCTGTAATTTAGGAAGGGCCTCCATCCCCACAGACCCAGCTTGTGTTGCAGAGCAGTTCGTGCTCGTGATATGGGCTCTGATATTGGGATGTAATTGCTTTCCTAATATCCATGTATTATTTACACCATGCTACTGTTGCAAACTCCTTCTGGCTCCAGGTCTGTTGTTGCTGTAATGTATTTATTGGAACAATGCAAGGTCAAGCTAACCTCCACTGCTTGTCTGTAAATGACCCAGCAGAAACCAATAGTTTTAGAGCTGGAGCACCAATGTAAGTGAGACACAAATCAGGACTCTGAAGTATTAATTTACTTTATTGCCATATCTTTATAGACGGTTATTAAGTGCTTAACTATTAACTATTAATGTTGCTGCTTTATTTATTACACAGAGATATGTCTTAAGTGTTTCCTGGGTATTTTTTCAGGAGAAGGGCATCAAGGGAAAACAGATCAAGACAGGCACATCAAAGATGATTGGATCAACAAGGAGTGGGACAGCAGTAGTCTTCAAAGTCTAACTAGAGTTGGTTAATATCTTTGCAAACCACAGTCCAGAATTCAAAATATATATAAACGTGACCCTGCAGAAAATATTTCAGAGTAGTCTGATTTTTTTCAACGTGAAATTACAGATTAAAATGGGCTGAGGGGAGTGTGAAGGTTTTGTTGGCTTAAAACCTAACTCAAAATATCAGTGTAGTCATCTCTGCCATGCCAAGAGCATCACAGGAAAATGTCATGCAGAGACATTCCCAGACACAGCTCATAATTTGCCCTGCTCATATTTGAGGGAGTAACGTTCCTGATCACCACCTCCTCATTTCTTTCCTTGCTCTGGGCATGTTCTCCCTGCCTTTACCTCCAAGGACACATCCTTAAGTGTTCCCCATCTCCACCTGTGCTAACCATGGAGCCCTAAGGCACCCAGGGGCCCATTGCCTCTCAGAATCATAATCTGATTGTCTGATAATGGCTGTGGGATGGAAGCTGCTCAAGCCCCGCAGTTCTGGCTGTGTGAGACAGTTTGTGATGCCAGAACCCTCCCACAGCACTCGTGTGCCCATCAGTGAGGGGCTGGGCCACCTCTCTGTCTGTGCAGGATGGCTCCTCGTGGCCATTCCCTCATAGCCATGCAGAAGGTCTGCCTTCAACAGCAAAATATCTCAGAAATGGTCCCCAAGCCACTCAGCTGAGCTGGGTTTTGTGTAAATGAGGCACAGCTGCTCTGCTCTTTGCTGAATTCCACAGCTCCAGTTGACAGTGGACTCACTCCTTCTGTGATGGAACATCCTCTTCACCCCACCAATACCTCTGCCTGGTTTGGATAAGGGTAGTCCTCATATTTTTATGCTTTTCTGTCTTTTTGAGGAGTTTTCTCTGGTGTTAAATATGTATCCAGGAGATGTAACTGCTGCCAGATCAAAGGGACACCAAATAAACCACATGAAAAATTATAAAAACTTCACAAGCACAAATTTTATTATTTAATGAGGATGCTAATGCAGCACCCGAGTAGCAGTTTTTCCTCTTCCTATCACAGTCAATGAGACTGGTATGAAAAACACCTAAAAAAGCAAAACCCAACCCAACTCAGAGGACAGCTGCCAGATAGGAAATCCAGGAGGAGAAGGATGAGGTGGGCAGGCTGGCACTGGTATCATGTGCTTGGGAGCTGCTCCATATGCTTAGAGCATATTTGCATCTAAAGGAATGAAAAGACCTTTTCCTTCATATTGATTATTCCTGTGTTTTGGTTTTTTCCCCCACATCTTTCACATATGCTAGGTTTCCATTTGATAAGCTCTGGCTCATTTATTTACCTTTCAGCACACCTCCTTGACTCTTTTTCCCTGCCCAACACTTGAATCAGCCCACACCTTCTTTAGCTGATTAAGTTATTTTCCACTTCACAGTTTATTCCATAACAGACTAACTTGCAAATATATGAGAGCTGGCGCATTTTCATTCCTTGAAAAAAGTAGTCAGTAATCAGAAAAAGAATTCATGTTAGTTCTCTCTATTTACAAAATCCATGTTGCAATATATCTTATTATTTACTAACTCCAAAGTCTGACTCAGACTGACTCTTTCAGTATGTCTCCCACCACCCTCTATATTGGAAATAATAACTTTTGTGTGTGAATTTTTGTGTGTGAACCTCTGACACAAAAAGTCTCCAACACTTTGTTCCCACAGCTCTCTGAAGCAGCTGAGTTCACTAACCAGCTCCATTACTTGTTTCAAGGTCTGTCCTTTTGAATTTACCAAAGCCAGCAAAGCAAAGACCACTTCAGTATGTGCTCACCTAGGCACAGAGCACGGGGGCAGGTAAACTGAAATGGCATCTAAATTCAGATATTTCTCTGAGGGATGGTGTGCTGCAGGGTGAACACCCCTGGCTGCTGTTGGGGGATGGCAGTGCCACCCCAGGTAAGGCTTGAGCACCTTGACACTCCCCAACACCCCCTGTGACAGGGCTGATAGGTTTAATGCCTTCAAAGTCCAACATTAAACCTCAAAGTTTGCTCTTTCAGAGAGACCCAGTGTTAGATCCTTTTGTTGGTGGCCAGATCTTCACAAGAGCAGCTCTGTAATTATGCAGCGTTTTAATTACAGCGAAAACTATTTGTTTTACAATAGAAAGTGCAGCTGGTGAGTTGTGACCTGAGGAATAGCAGCAGATGGTGTCCTCCACGCAGGGTTTCTTCAGCACATTTTCCTAAGAATTCCTGCTCTGACCTGATTTTCTCCCTACTGCAAAGCAGCAGTGACCTGCCCTTTGGTCAGGAGTACAAGCTGGCCATCGTGTACAGCTCTCCCCAGTCGTCCTTTGTTCCCTTTCCCAAGCAGAAAATGCTGGGGAAAGAGGGAGGCAATCTGTGCTGAGGTCTGCATGCTGAAAAGCACAAAAATATTGTAAGGTCCATTTGTCTTCATGACTGAATATCCTCAGTTAAATAGGATTGACTCCATCAAACAAACTCAGTTTGTGTCTTGAGAAGGGGATTTGACTCTTCTTTGATGTTGAAAGTCAGAAAGTGCAGGTTTTCTCCACCTTTGTACAAGAGGATAAAATGGATCTACTCTCTATTGTATGGAGAAAGTCAAAGTGAATTAAGTGGGAATTCTTGGGTGAACCTGCAATGGCTGAATTAGTGGACAATTCTTTTTCTTCTCATTATTGTTATCAACAATAACAACAACAACAACAAAAATAAATAATGATAACAATGATAATAATGTTAATAATAATGTTATTGTTATTGTTATTGATAATAGCAACAATAAAGACAACAATAATAACAGTAACAATAGTAATAATAATAGTAACAATAGTAATAATAATAGTAACAATATAATAATAGTAGTAGTAATAGTAATAGTAGTAGTAATAGTAGTAGTAGTAATAATGATAATGATAATAATAATAATAATAATAATTTGTCATCATCTCCTTGACATCTCTCAGAAGTCAGTAGGTCCTTGCTGGCTTCATATTTTTTTAAAGCCCTCATTAACTCAGTCAGGGCTCCCAGCTGACTTTGGCACGTAAATACCCCGACTCCCTTCCTGGCTGAACTCCTCATCTGAGGGCACCTGAGACCTTGGGAAGAGCTTTTTCCTCTCTCAGGTGGTTTCATTTAGGAACCTGCACCCAGGAGCTGAAGGAGGGAGCTGGCTCAGCACTTCCAGAACAAGAGTGGGCACCATGTGGTTGGGGAAGAGGCTGCAGTCTGCTGGTAGGGTAGTGGTCTTCACTTTTCTGTTTTAATTACCCCAAATCTATGAGTACACAGACCCCCCCTTCTCCTCCAGAAATGAGCTGAAACAGCATTCAGTTAGAATCAGAAGCTATAATACGATTTTTGTTTTCCTGCTGTAATCAGAGAGAAAAAATATATCTTCAGAGTCTTTTATCTGTATAAGGAGAAAGAAGTAAAAATATGCAGAGAAAAAGCCTTCAGGCTGAAGGGATGCAGCAAACTGCCATAATAGCTTCTGTTTACTTTGAGCCTAGTACTGATATCTTGTAGACAGGTAAAAAAGCTACACTGGCACCCTTTGTTGTTTGTTTTGTTGCTTTTTTTTTTTCTTTCTTTTTCCCCAAAATCTCAAACCTTATATAATTTTTTATATTATTCCTTGCAGGAGGAGACAGGTGACATCAAAAATGAGTGCTGCTGTTCTTTGGCACAGGTGGAAGATGCCTGTAAGAGCATGCATAAATTGGGGTTAAGAGCAGTGGAGTGCCTTGTTCACTCCCTGACACAGCTCCACTCTCAAAGGAGCTGAATTTACATAAGTTAATAACGAAGAACTAAAAACTTAAATGATGATTTGGTAGCTTATGATTATAATAAGCTTCTCCAAATCCATATGGCTGGGGGAGCATAGGTTAGGCTGCTGCAGCACTAGACAGGATGTTTATTAATATTTTAAATGAAATAATGCAGACGTAAAGATCTGGGGTGGAGGGGAGAGGTTGCTGTCCAGATGATCTTTAAAGATCTTTTTCGACCCAAACAGTTCACTGTCCTGACCCTGGCAATAAGGTTTGAGCTGTATTGAAAATATTAATGGCAAAATGGTAAATGGTCAGGAGATTTTCCTGCTTTATTTCTCCTTATTTGCACATGAAGTGGTGTGAAAGTAAATCTTATCAAAAGACCAAGAGTAGTTACACTGTCACAGGCTCTTTATTAATGATATATTTTAATTATTCTTCTTTGTAGCATCACATGAAAGAAATTAGGGTCTTCCAAATAGATGCATGATTTCTCCTTTGTGTGCTGGAGATCATGTACAGCTGAAACTTGGAGCAGTTCCCTGTTCTTTGAGCAGCTTTAGCATCACCACAAAAATCCCTGTTCTGGACCCTGGGGTCTGAGGCTTGATTTTAAGCCTGTCTTGGGTGTGCTGCTGGATTGAACCCAAGCAGGGGATGGAGGATGCCCAGTGAGGCATGGCCCTAATTACTGATCTCTGAGGCAGGGATTTTTTTGGGTAGGTTTTAAACATCTTGGAGGCTGTTGTGATAAGGGATAAGGAGGGGGAGGTTTGTCCTCAGCTCTGCCCAGGGCCCCTGAGGAGTGCACAGGCTGCTCTTCTGGTGACACTGGTGGGCACTGGTGGCCTTTGTCTGAGGAAATTTTCTAAAAACACCTATTTAGGTGCACTTCTTTAGCCCTGGTGAAAACAGCACAAAATATGTCTCAAGGTAGGACAATAAGAGTTGGGAAATTTGGCCTTGTGCAATTTCTTTGTGAAGGGAATAAAAATAAATTCCATGAGTGCTTTCTCTACAAAGATCAGAATGGGAATTGGCTCTCAATCACATATGCCTCCTAGATTATAGACACACATTATTAACATTTCTCTCTATATGTCCTCTTGTAAAGGCACCTTTTATACATGGGGGTTAGTTTGTTTGTTTTGCTTGGGGTTTTCTGTTTGGTTTTGTTTTTTTGGTTGGTTGGGTTTTGGTTTTCTCTGTGTCAGGTTATTCCATCTGCTTTATTTTGTGTGTCTGCTTTGATATTTCCAGTCTCTCCTTCATGTGCTGTGGCCCACTGCAAAGGCAGTGTTAGCTGGGCTGGATTGCTTTTCTCCTTTCTATTTGTCCTAGTGCTTCAGGTACTTGTTTATAGTCTGTGTATCGTGCATATATATATATTTGCACATTATCCCAGCTCTCCCTGTCCTGCCATGGTGTCCTTTTCCCTTAGCAAATGGAAGTCACTGTCATCCTCCTCTTTGTTTTGGAGTTCAGCTGTGTAGCATCACAATCATCACTTAGATGGATATTGAGGGTTGGTCTTGAAGCAGTAATTTCAGAAATCTAATTTCAAAACTAACGGGGTGGAAAGAAAATCATCACCTGCTTGCTTCATGGTGGCTGGTGCTGCAGCTCAGAGCAGTGGGGAAGGGTTTGCTCTGGAGCAAAGGAGGCTCAGGGGGGCCCTTGTGGCTCTGCACAGCTCCTGCCAGGAGGGGACAGCCGGGGGGGGTCGGGCTGTGCTCCAGGGAACAGGGACAGGAGGAGAGGGAACAGCCTCAAATTGCACCAGGGGATGTTTAGATGGGATATTTGGAAAAATTTATTCACAGAAAGGGGTGTTAAGTATTGGAACTGATGGCCCAGGGTGGTGGTGGAGTCCCCATCCTGCAGTGATTTAAAAGCCATGTGGAGGTGGCACTTGGGGACATGGGTCAGTGGTGGCCTGGGCTGGGGAATGGTTGGACTCAGTGATCCTGGAGGGCTTTTCCAACCTGAATGATTCCTGATTTCTGCACTTGTGCTTGAGTGGGTAAAGGATTCCAGGGCTGGTGCAAACCCTTCTCAGGAGTGAAAACCTTCTGGGTGCATTGGGGTTGGAGGTAGCTACTTTTGGCTCTTGATCTGAATTTTACAAAATGGAAAAAAAAATCCCTCTGCTGATCTGTCAGTACATGCAGTGACACAGAAAGCACGTCTACAAGTGGGAAAGCAAGTTAACCACCACCCCCTCTGTGATGGGACCTGTACCTGTGGAAATAGAGTTCAAAGTACTGAACTCTATTTCAATAGAGTGAAATAGAGTTCAATAGTTCAAATAGGTGAAAAGCTTGGAAATATCCCTGAAAATAGAAAAGTCAAACACCTGGGTTTACCTTAGCCTGGTCTCTGTGCCAGTGCCAGTGCCAAGCTGGGGACCCAAAGCCAGTCTGGCTTCAATTTCGTACATGCCACTACAAAAGGTGCTGTTGGAAGTTGAAGCCAGGAGATGATTTCTGGGGAGGTGATGAACCTTTATTGTAACTATGCTGAATTCTCCAGTATTGAAGCTTTGTTTCTAAAACCCCCAACATTCCCCTGCAGGTATCAGTGTTGCCATCCAGTCTCAGCAATCTCAGGATGATCAGCAGGACCTGGAATCACCAGACTGCAATAGAGCTGTTTACCATGGGAAGTGTGAATAGATGTTAAACTTGGTTTGCCCTTCGCCTGGGCTGTAGCAGAATTTATTGGTGGTTTTGCAGGAGGGGGCCAGGCAGGTTTTGTCCTGAAGTGCTGAAGCACTGACACAGGCTGCCCACAGAAGCTGCCCCATCCCTGCCAGCGTCCAAAACCAGGTTGGATGAGGTTTGGAGCAACCTGGGATAGTGGAAGGTATCTCTGCTCATGGCCCATGTTCCCACCCCAACCATCCCGGGATTTTGTGACCTGAGGATTTGCTTCTTGCCCTCTATCACAGGAGGGAGAGCATCTGTGCAGCTGTGCTGGAGTCACCTGTGGACAAATAACACAGAGGGAGCTGGGAAAGGGGCTAAGGATTCATAAGGGTACCTGGGGAGGGTGTTGTGCATTTAGGAGAGCTTTATTTGCATGTGCACAGCTACTTACAGCCATATTCAGATAAGGTGTGGGAAGCAGTGAGTCCTGCTGGAAATAACTAGATCAAGTCTGACAGCCTGAGAGTAAATCCGTGGCACAGACAGATAAGGGGTATTGCTGTTGCTTGGGTTAGGTCTGGATCCCTGTAACTCTGACAGCTTTTCTATTTTTTATGTCAGCTTAATAGAAAGTTTTGTATTTATTTGCTGTTATCTGAGCGAGTTCAGCTGCAGTCATTTTACTTTTATCCTTTCCCAGACACACGTATGTACGCTTGCACTCTTGTTTCTTGGCAGCTTGTAACGATGTCTCTAATCCTCTTTGGCAGAAATCTTTTAAACTAATTCTCTTAGCAAAAAAGAAAAAATTAAAAAAGAAAAATTGGTGGTGATAATTTTATGGCTGATACAAGAAAAGAGGTGAACAAATATCTGAAAGAAGAAAGAAGTTTGGCCAGAACTTGACTTTCAGTACCTCTTTAGAACAGTTTGTGTGCTGCAAAGCCCTAATACCCCTTCAAGATAAGGAGCATTGGGTGAGTGAGGATGGTATGATGAAAGATAGACAATGCTACCAGGGTGACTCAGAGATTTGGTGTGAATTAAAAGAGAAATAAACCCATTCAGCCTCTCTGTGTTTAAGCAGACTCACAGGTACCACTTGAAATCCCATGTCAGAGTTTGGATAGGGCTTGTAGGATTCATAGCATTTCCAGTCTGTAAAAGAACTGCAGAAGTGTTTTTTTGTTTTCTTCCTAACATCAGGTCGTGGAAATTCTGTGTTGTTGTAATCTTTCTGGGAAGGATTAGTGTTAGAAAGGGTGAAAATTTAAGAGGACACAATTTTTGTACAGGATTGCAAAAACAAAACTTTGTTGGGGTATTTTTGTTTGTTTGTTTAGGGTTTGTGTGCGCATGTGGTTTTTATTGTTGTTGTTGGGGTCTTTGGCGTTGTTTTCTTACTTTTATTTTTTATATTTTTTACTTTATTTTGAAAGTAAATAAATCCCCAGCAGCTCTACCTCTGCTCTCAGAGCTCTCCATCCTCTCTGATGCCTCACGTGTGAGATTTGCAGCTGTGGCTCATTGTTGGCTGGTGCATTTTGCTCAACACCCAAACCTTTGGGGTTTTAGTGCAGTTGTGGCTGGTGACTCAAGGACTGCTGAAGCAGGACACAGGGATGGTGTCAGGAGGTGCCCCCAGCTCGGCTGTGCTGGCCTGGTGGCCCTGCTGCTGCCCTGTTCCTGTGTCCCTCTTGCCTGCACTGATCCTTTGGGGTGAGGACTTTCCCTCTCACTTGGTTTCTGCACTGCTCAGCACAGCAGGGACCCAGTCCCAGCTGGGAACATTAAAGCCACTGCAGGCTGACCATAAAATTACAAATAAAGGCAATTTTTCCTCCTATTATCCTGGAACAGTGGCTTCTCTGGTTGGGGCTACGCTCTTAACAACCATCTTAAAATCTAAGACAACATTTGCAGCAGGAAAGTATTTGAGGTGTAGACCACAGGTGTGTCTGGGCAGTGCTGCAGGAAATTTCTGTCCATGCAGCTGCTCCATCCCATGGGACAGGGGGTCAGGGGCAGCCAGGGAGGCTGAGCAATGTTTTGGCAAGTTTTGAGGAGGCTGTGGGCACATGGGAGAGGAAATCAATGCAACAGTTTCAGAGGTAATTTGGCAGCATCTGAAGAGCTGAGTGTTTGAGCCCTTCTGGGGCTGTTAAATTAGATCTTTCTCTTTAAGTGAGCTGGGCAAGGATAACTTACAGGATTGGGATATTTTCTGCAAATTTCTGTGGATTGAACAGCATGCTGGGGACCACAGGCTTTAATCATTGCTGATCCTCTGGTCTCCAACACGTGGATCTGAGAGAAGAATCAGAAAGGTTTTTCCATAAAAGCTGTGGCTGCCCCATCCCTTTCCCCAGTGTCCAAGGCCAGGTTGGACAGGGCTTGGAGGAACCTGGGATAGTGAAATTTGTCCTTCCCCACACAAGATGGATGAGCTTTAAGGTGCCTCCCAACCCAAACCATTCCAGGATTTGAAGTCTGCAAAGTTTAACTCCACTGAAGTTGGAGGACACTCATCAGGGTCTGCCTATTTACTGCCATTGCATCAATTATGGGTCTGAACTCTGAAAGCACTTATTCCTGCTGTCAAATGCCAACAGTGGCCAAGGCTTCACTTGGCAGCACTAAACTCTCATTGGGATCACACTGTTTAATGGTTGTACTCAATGATCTTGGAGGCTTTTCCAAACTTAATGACTCTATGATTCCATGTTTGCATTAAATATTCAATGTACTTGGATTCAGAAGACTGTGCATAGGTTTAAAATTAAAAAAAAAAAATTAAAATGGTGTTCTTTAGTTGTGTAACTTTTAAGTAAACAGAGCTGTAGAAACATCTGCAAGCTTTGATTTTAATTTAATGTATAATAACTTACATCATAATAAATGATGTGTGATTTGGATGTAATTTTGAATTTGTCAGGAAGCTCGCAGCCAAATTGTTGAAGTTAATAGTAGTTCTGCAATCAACTTCACTGTGTGTCAAATCAGAGGAGCCATTATTGAATTTTAAAAGGCTAAATTACTGTGTTGTTTGTATTAAATCTTAATGCCGTTTCGGATAACAGGAATGCTTTCCCTTGGAGATATGTGCAGGATAGGGTTTCTGTTTCTGGATAGAGAAATCAAACATGGTTTCAGTCAAATTGCTTCAGTTCCAATCTTAAAGGGTTTAGGTATATCCAAAAGTAATTTCAAACCTGTCCTAAAGGAAAGAATAAATTCCCCAGGTCAGATAGAGTGTTGGAGTACAGTGCTTTTTATGAATTAGGAGAACTTAGTAGTGCACTGCAATGATGGTAATTAGAGAAATTAATGTACTGAGGTGGCTTATCATTCAGAGGAGGGAAAAAATACATTTGCATTTCTTTAGGGATGGAAAAGGGGAGCTGCCCTGTACTTGCTTTCAGGCAGTCTTGCCTCCCCTGACTGGTGCTGGGTCCCTGGAAAGGAAAGGCTGTGACAGCCCAAGGTGAAAAAGGTCAACCCTTGTGCCAAGGAAGAGGGAGGAGATGGGACCCATTTGCTCATATTTCTGTCCCAGCTTTGCTAAATCAGCTTGGGCAAGTGGCTGTCGTAAATCCACTGTCTCCATCCACATCAAGCCCAAAATTGTCTTTTCAAAGGGTGGAGAAGCTTTTGGGCTTGGCTACTTTCTGTTGGGTTGGTTTGTCTTTAAGTTCTACAAGACGTTTGAAGAAAACCAGAGCTCTTCTGGAGCCTTCTTGTCGCAGACAACTTTTGTGAAAAATCCTTTCTTGGGATTTTTCTTGCTAGAGCTGAGAAGTTTCAGCAGCAAATGTAAACAATTATTATCTGCTGCTGTGGAATGCAACAGGTCCACCTGTGATTGGTCTTGTGTAGATGTTTGGATTTACTGACCACTCACGGTGGAGCTGCTATCACTCTCTGCCGAGACACAGACCTTTGTTATTATTCTTTCTATTCTATTCTTAGCATAGCCAGCTTTTGAAGAAGCTCCTCTCTCTTCTATTTCTATGTAGTATAGTTATGATGTTATATATATAACATAATATAATAAATCAAGCCTTCTGATCATAGAATCAAGATCCCTGACTTTTCCATCCATCTGAAAACCCCTGTGACCACCATCACACCTTCTCTTTTCCAGGATGAGCACCCCCAGCTTCTGTCTAAAGAAAAGTGCTCCAGCCCTTGGGGCTTTTTTTGTGTCATCCTCTGGATATGCCCCAGTAAGTTCACACCATTCCCATGCTGAGGTTCTGAAAGCTGGGTGCACTATTTGTGTGAGGGCATGCTCACGATTTCCTGGTAGGTTTTTCTGCTGCCTGGTAGGTTTTTCTGCTGCCTGGTAGGTTTTCCTTTTTCCCCTCCATAATTTTTGTCTATCTGTGCAGTCCCCAGCCCAGCAAAGCTTCTCACGTGCAGGAGAGCACTGGCCCGTGGCATCCCTGCTCTGCTGGGAGAGCTTTCCCATCTCCCTCAGGCAGCGCATGGCAGCAATAGATATAATGGACTCATTTGGATAATTTAGTACTTGCTTAGTGTATCTGGTTTCTCTAGTGACACTCTGACGTTCATGCTTGACTTCCCCACCTCTCAGATAATAAATGAAAGAGGTTTCACCTTGTTGGCAGCGCTGGCATTGGGCCCATTATCTTTCCTGACATTGTGTACTCGAGAAATTAAATTACCTGGTTTCCTGGCTACCTCCCTAATGAATGCCATTAATTAATATGCTTTTCAAAGGAGGAGGTGTATTTATTCTTAATCCAAGGGAGAATCTCTTTCCTGGCCTGCCTGTGAGCAGAGTGCTGAGGTGGGAGCAGGTCGGTCAATTTGCAGGAGACTGGCCCACATGGGTGCTCCCTAAACACGCCCTTTGGCTCATAGCTTGGTTCATAGTGGGTTTTTTTTTGCTGGAAGATCCAGTCCCAAGAGCATGCAGGTTAATGAAAAGAATGATTAACTCTGCAGGTGGTAGATCAGTGCAGCAAAGATGTGCTGATCATGATGCAGTGAGAAGAGGGATGGAAATGCAGCCTGGTCCATTGGTTGGAATTACCAGGAAAGTGCAGACCTGACGCCCTCTCTCCTTTTTTTTCCCCTTCAAATCTCCTCTGGAAGTGGCAGCCCTGCATATGGATGGATATGGGGCTGCTAGCCCAAGCTGGGCAGAGGTGTGAAAAGCAAAGAGCTTGGAGTTCAGGGGTGGCTTTGAACATTCTTCTGGATGGAGCAAAATGAGCTGAACTAAGGAGGAGGATCAGGGCTGGGGCAGTGGGTGCTGGGATGGAAGCACTGGAGTGAGAAGGGGGAAGCTGGGGGATGTTGGGCTGGGATGGTGCCTGGCCTCCCCCACAGACATTAGTTTAGACAGGGTGGTAGGGAATGAATTTATAAGGGTGCAAATTCCTCCCTCGGAGCTGTCCCAGTGCTTGGCAAGGGAGGAGTTGAGAAGGATCTGGAGCTGCAGCTGGTTCCTGGGGTTGTGGTGGGAGGGAGCTGTGCAGGAGCAGGCAGAGGGGGCCAGGGCTCTGCAGGGAGGAGCAGCCCCTCAAGTGCAGGGAGCACGGATGTGCTGGATGTCCCTGGGAGAGAAGCAGAGTCCCTGGGGTTGCTTAACCTGCTCTGAGATTCAGCATTGATTAAACCCAGTGGTCCAATTCATGCTTTAAATCTCAGCATGGTCAATACCTCACACAACAGAGCTCTTAGGGTTCTTTACTCCTGCTGCAGTGCCCAGAGGCAGCTGCTTTGCTCCTGGCATCCCTGGCACTTCTGCTGCTGCCTCTGGTTGTGACCTGTGGTGTTCCTCTTTGCTGGGAAAGAACATCGTCCTTTGAAACACCTAAAGCTGAGGTGAGTCACAGTCTTCTCAGGAAACACTGGATTTTGTAGCCTTGTGGCAGAACAGCCACATCAGAAAGTTTTAGCAGGTGAGGAGGTAGGTTGGTCCTTGCTGGGGGAAACTTAAAATAACCCTGAGCAAGACAATGGAGGCTCCTGGGTGGGATGCTCAAGGACTTGGTACAGGAGGTGCTCAGAATAACTCTTCCCATGTTTGGTGGTTGGGATAACCTATATTATGAACAGAGAGAAAAGATGAATTGCAGTCTTGGGGCTCAGTCTCCTATTCTCCTGGAATCAGCATGAGTTGAGCTGCTAGTCTTTAAGGAAGAAGTCTCCTCAGTAGGAAGCCAGGTGCAATACTAGTAATTGTGGCTAATGCTTTAGCTAGAGCTGCCTGCACAGCTGGTTTAAATAGAAATAATGTCCTTTAAGCTGTTTAGCTGATACTTTTGTCCCTCCTGCACTGGAGTTTTACCTGTGTACACTTGACATTCCTGATCTTCTTATCACTTACTTTCTTATCACCTTGCTAAAAGGCAGTTGAAGAAGCGGTTGAAAATGTAATAAATCCCTTTACCATTTTCTCATGTTGTTAAACTCCCTTGAAGAGGGTTTGGACCACATTCTTCCCAATGCCCTGTTGCACAACTCCTTTGGTGACAGAGTTTGACTTCTCAGCTTCAAGGCCCCTCTGTTTAAGCAGAAATTTGCAAATAGAAATATTTTTTCGAGCTTGTGTTTGCTGAGTACATGTACAGTCAGCTAGACTTCTTAAGGGCACATAATCATAGCCACAATCACAGTTCAATCCTGTTTTAATTGTTGTTAATTAATTCTTAGCAGTGCTTAAATCTTGCAAATTAAATGGATTTTAAAAGAAAACAAAAAACAAACCAATACCTCTTTCTTGTTCTTTTAAGACTTGTTCTTTTAAGGGTTCAGTTTCACTCCTAACTGCATTAAAATGTTGGGTTTTTTTTTTCCCCAGACTTGTGGCTTCTAAAATAATTTAAGATTTTGAATAAAAATTACTGAATTACTGCATGCATAACTTGCCAGCTGTGGGCATCAGGAGCAGAGGCTGCATTTCTGGAAGAAGCCTTCAAACTGAAGGCACAGCAGCTCCAGAGAAAAGCAGATGAGGGCATCATACTCCTTGTTTCTATGGGAAGTCTCATCAGAGAAAAGACCAGTGCAAAATCATAAAATCATAGAATAGTTTGGGCTGGGAGGGGCCTTAAAGCTGACCCCATTCAGCTGGAAGTCAGGGACAAATTCCACTGGGGTTCCACTGGGTTTTCCACAGGTTGCTCCAAGCCCTGTCCAGCCTGGCCTGGGACACTTCCAGGGACGGGGCAGCCACAGTAAGGAATTTCTCTCCAACTTCCAACCTAAATCCAGCCTAAACCTGCCCTTTTTCAGTTTGTGGAGGCTGTATTGAGCTCAGTGCTCCTGCAGCTGCTGTGGCACTGGAGCTGGACAGGTAACACTGCCTGTGCCTGAGTCTTGGGATGTGCAGGTGAGCTCCAGGGGCTGTCCCAGGTGCCAGTGGGGTCTGTGTTCTGGTGCCTGGGATATTTCTGTGCTGTGGAGAAGTCAAACAAACACCTGTGGTGAGGTGGATTTAAGAACCTAACTTCAATCACCTGTTCTTGAAAGACTCAGCATGCATATATACGTTCTGGGGGTTTTGCCCCATGCAAAATCTGTTAAGACCCTTCATGCCCTGTTGCTGTTTTCAAGGCTTTTTCTCACAGCCTTGAGCGAAGCAGTTTCCCTCATCCTGAGCTGGAGGTGGCTGTGGTAGCTGCTGGCTGGAGGCTTTTGAGGACTCCTTGGATTTCAGCATTTCCCTGCGCATGGATGCTGCGGTTCCCGGGGCTGTGCTGCTCTCCGTGGGACGCTCAACACCTCGCTGCGTTTTGCCAGGACACATTTCTCTCGGCTAAACCCAGTTCTGCCAGCAGAGGCCGATATGGCCATGTGCATGGAAGCAGAGAGCTCACACCGAAACCCAGGGATATTCTCAAACCCTTCCAGCCTGCCCGAGATGTCTCTGTACCCCAGCATCCCCGAACTGCCTCTCTCTGTAGCCCTGCATCCCACAGATGGGATGCCCCTGAGGGTTTTGTTATTTGAGTAAAAAAAACCCAAAAAATAAATTAAAAAAAAATTAAGAAAAAGTAGTGAGTAGCCAGGTGGAGTGGAAGAAAAAGGCAAGCTGAGGGTAGGCACTGGGATTTGATTAAACCTGCCATGACTGTGCTGCAACACCAGCCAGCAGCTCCCACAGCACCTCCTCGGCCCAGCCTGGGGTAACCTCCTGCATCACTCATGTGCATGCCAGAGAAATGAAATGACTCAACTAAAGGAATCCTTTGGTATTTGTTTTTATGGCAGTAAACAAATTCATTTTCCTGAGGAGGGGGACTCTGTGAGTACATATACAATAAGTGTGTGATGTTCTGGGCTGCAGGGAGCACTTCCAAGAAACGATCCAGAGATGGGGGTAGAGCCTGCTTTAATGCCAAGAATATGCACAGGAAAATAAAACAATCTGAAGCTGTGTGCCTGGTATTTCAGATGCCCTGGGCAGAGCATTGAGTGCTCCAAACTCACCCAAAGCTCTTGTAACTGGAGATCAAAATTGCCCTTTTTATTCACATTATACCTCAACCTGAACCCCAATGGGTTGCACAGGGGCAGAAAATTAAAACAGCTGGTTCATAAAACATCTGGCCATGTGCTTGCCCTAAGTCCTGCTGTCTGCCCCTTGCAGCCACTTTCTTTGCCTTCATCTCCATGGGCTGTGTTGGTCACCAAGAGAGCACTTAAAACATAGACCATGCATGCAGACACTGACTTTATTTATTTATTTTTATTCATTTGTGTATTTATTTGTTAGTTTAGTTTTTGTTTTATTTATTAATTAGTTTATTTCTTTATTTAATTTTGCCCCCCAGACTGTGCAGAAAAAAAAAGAGAAAACAATCTTCCCTAACCACAACTGCAGAGCAGCCTGTGTTGAAAAACAACTTCTGAAACAGGAGGCTTCCCTGCATCTGCCTTGGGAAGGAGGGTGGGACAAATGTTTATAAGGTTTCTTTGGGATGTGTCAGCTGTGTTGCATGGCACGTGGGTACAGGCATTTGGATTTTATTGTAATCAGTGCAAAATAGGAGTAACAGGGAAGAGAATGAGCTAAAGAAAAGGTGTGTTGATGCATTGCCTAATATTTAGGTAGTAATTTTTGGTATTAATCATATAATTGCCTAATAATGGGTAATTTCAGGTTTAGCACTGGACAGGTTTCCACACCTTAGGGAAAAAAGTTTACAGGTGAGTCAGGACCTCAAAAAGACAGAATTTAACCTCTTTTACCTTACCAAATCTGTTATAATTCAAGAAGTCTCCCTGGAACATGATGCTCTGCTGTGCTCTGGCCTGAGTCTTTTTGGGAGGGAGCATTTGGGAGAATCTCTTGCTGAATGTGGAGTTTAAGTATAAACCCCCATAAATACTGTTGACAGTTGTAACTAATGGTTCTCAACGATAGCTTGCTTGCTTTTCTGGTAGTTCTTTATGCACCAATAAATCCTATTGTTCCTCTCCCAGCTGTTATTCACAAAAAGTACAAAGGCGAGGTGGAGCGTTCTCGCCACTTTTCTTTTTAATTAAAATGAAATGACAGACAAAGGAGGAGTGTGGAGCAAAGCTGGATCAAGACATGGTAAATGTCTCTTCTCCCCCATCACTTCAGCCTGTTTGATAGAGGGGATTCATCTCTGGCTTGCAAAGTCCTGTTGTACTGTGCCAGGACAGGCTGGAGTTATCTCAGAGGGGTGGTTCTCCCTGGGACAGCTCTCCTGCTGCTCCAGGGTGCTTCTAGTGCCTCAGATCATTCCTCATGACAGAGGAGGCATTAATTGCCATATTTCTGCAAAGTAGCTGGGTTTTGTCCCTCTTTGGGGCTGCACCAGCCTGAGGGTCCTTCCAGAGGTACCATGAGCATCCTAAATCTAAATCTCCCCATGCAGGAGGAGAAAAAGGCATTTCTCCTACTCCAACAGCTCTGCTGTCAAAGCAATGTTTTTTCCTTCTTGGTGAGGTTGGTTTAACACTGGCCCAGGGTGCCCAGAGCAGCTGTGGCTGCCCTTGGATCCTTAGCAGTGTCCAAGGCCAGGTTGGACAGGGCTTGGAACAACCTGGGATAGGGGAAAGTGTCCCTGCCCAGGGCAGGGGTTGAGACTGGATGAGCTTTAAAAGTCCCTTACAAACCATTCTGTGACACTCTGCTGTCAAAAATTTTGCTGCATTGAGCTGGAGCTGTTCAAAGCAGCAGCTCTCAGGGACTCAATGTGATGAAGTTTTTACCTAAAACATAACAAGGATATGAGCCTTGTTTTTTCAGGGATTCTGTTTTTAAAATTTTTCTTAAGGCCTGAAGGCTGGTTTTTATTCTGTGCTGTGGTGTTGTTTTGTTTTTTTTGGTTTTTTTTTTAATTTCTTCTTGCTGGAGAGGGCTGGCATTTCTACATCCAAAGCCTAAATCCATCTCCCAGATTTCAGCTGCAATATTTATGCCTGCAGTTTCTGCCATGTGCTGATGGCTGTCCCAGAGAGGGGAAAGGTAACTGCCAGGAATGCACTGAGCTGCAGAGCATCTGTCTGGGAAAATGTGCTGCATCATCAAATATCCCTGCAGGACCCCTGGGATCCTTGGGACTGGCACCATCCACGTACCTGGATGGTGCCTTTGGAGCAGCGTGCCCTTGGTGCCTGCTGAGAAAATTGTTCCATGCCTGCTCTCAGAACTGACTTGCCAAGATCTGCCTTTCTGCTGCTTTCCAGAAAACAAGGACCTGGAAATAATCAGGGTATTTCAGGCACGATGCAGCTCCTGTGGTGCTGACATCCTGGGAGTTTGGCAAGTTGGAGCTGTATCATATGGGACAAGTGATTATTTTATTTCCTTTATGGTTTTAAGAGCCTGGAAAAGCCATTCTCATGTGTAATCCCGAACCTGTGCTTTAACCTACTTGGAAGCTCTCCCTGAATAATCCACTTTATGATCCTTAATAGACAGAATGTCACTCAGCAAACAGAGACCATTAAGAATACAGTTGCTTTCTAAAATATTACCCACATTAAATTCTTGGGGACTGGTGCCAAACAGCTGCTAAGGAGGGAGGGACTGACCCACACCAACCCTGCAGCCTCTGGGCTCTCCACCCACTTGTTCCCAGCCATTGCCACCCTGTGTGGGCTGCACATCCTGACATCAAAACTTCTGTTCCTTGTGCTCCTGCCGTCCTCTCCTTCCAGCCGGGTCATGGAAGCCCCCAGTTTTATCATGAGCAGGAAAGTTAAAAAGTTTTAAATCACACACATGAAAGACCCATCGTGGATGAAGCCTCTGACTTACTGGCAGTGCATCATTAATCTGGGCAGCACACCATCAAGCAAATCACATTTAATTTATCACTTGAGGAAGCTGTGGGCTGAGTTATCCCACAGACAGAGTGGGTGGTGCTGAAGGTTCTGCATCATCATCATCATCCTACAACACTGCCATAAATCCAGCTCTTCCATTACTGGGATTTAAAGGCAGACTGGTGCCCTGCCTGCTTTATGTACACTTCATCTCCACTGCAGAAATTCTGTATGTTTTTTTCTAAAACACAGTTTTTTTATTAAACTAAATTTTCTGTGATAAAGCCCATAACAGCACCTTTGAATAAAAAAGAAGATATTATTTTTCTTCTTTTCTGTTCTCATTCTGTCAGACTTTAAATCATCATCTCCTGACTGCAGCTGAGATTGATCCAATCTCATGGTGTTTGTCCTTCCCTTATCTGCCATGAGAGTCTGCTGGAACCCAGGGCACAAGTGGGGTGCTGAGCACAGTTTATGCTGCAGTGCTGTGCTGTTACATCATTTATTTTCCCTGTCTCTCTCCTATCCCTCCTCAATATTTGCCCCTGGAAGCAGTCAGGTGGGTATACTTGTGCTTGTGCTGAGTTATTAATCTAAGTTTTGTTTCTGTTTGGTTGGCCAACACAGGCAGCTGTCTGGGCACCTTGTATACAGCAGAATTTATTTATTTATTATCACTGTTTGGAGGTTCTGATGGGAGGTACTGCACAATAATGGTTTGGAGGAGCTGGGTGGAGGAGTAAATTGTTACTGCCATAACATCTCCAGGCAGAGGTCCTGGGGATGTTTGTCTTTTCTGGTCACTGGTCAAAATAAAAGAAAAAAAATCCATGTAAAGTTGAGACCACTGTTATCAGTAAGGTGATCCTGACACCATGAATAATGGAGAGGAAATACAGTCCAGTGAGATATGGTTGCTTGGTGGGTCTCCTTTTTCACCTGCCCATCTGTCTTATAACCACATGGCTGGGCTGCACTAAGTAATTTTTCATGAGGTTTCTGAAGCTGCTACATGCCATGAGGAGAAGAAATGCCTTTGTTTTCCCCTGCCCTGGGCTGGCATATGAAGGACAAGAAGCAACTTTACCACGTGCCCTCACCTGACCAATTTTCCAGGGAGTTACAGCCTTGATTGGCACATCCTGATACCCTAGACCCAGATTGTCAACTGACCCTGAGGAGAGGCTAAGGCAGCTCTGAAAAAAGAGGAGAAAGTTCTCAGCACACACCAATGAATAAATAATAGTAAGGAAAAGGAGAGAAACCCCAAAGACAAGGAGAGGCAGAGGAGAGAGGAAGGGGCCTCAGTCAGGGAGGTGAAGGAAGGCAGGAAGAGAGGGGGGATAGGAAGGGACTCTGGGACACATCTGCACTGAGCCAGTGGGGAGGAAGGACATTGGGAAACAAGGGCAGCCCAGCCCCAGGCACGGAGAGAAGAACAGAAGGACTTTGGCAGCTGGAAAGGTGGCAGAAGATTAAGGCAACCCCAGAGCACTGTTAAAAGGGTTGGTGTGCAAAACAATGACATGACAGAAAAGACTGAAAAGAACAAAACAGAAGAGGAGGAAGAGGAGGAGGAAGAGGAAGGGGAGGCAGTGGAAGAGGTAGCTGAGGAAGATGGGGAAAATGAAAGCCAGGAGAAAAAAAGCAAGAAGAAATCAAAGTCTGAGGATTCAGAGATTGATGGGGAGGTGAAGAAAAAGAAGAAGAAAAAAACCAAGAGAAGAGAGTATAGCAGTGAGGAGGAAGATGACTACGAGCGCAAAAAGAAAAAGAAGAAAAAAGGCAAAAAAAGCAAAGACAAGAAGAAGAAGAAGGGTGACAAGTCCAAGAAAGGAAAGATAGATGATAATTTTTTGGAGATGTATGAACAGGAGCTTCGGGACTATCATTCGGACTCCTCCAATGCCACGGAAGATGAATACAACAAAAAAAAAGGTCAGCTCCATCTTTCCCCATCTCCCCTCTTGAGCAGGCACTGTTGGCCCTGCAAATGCCCTTGCTGAGGTCCTTCCTGGGGTGCAGGCACTAGTCATTCCTACGTGGGTCATGTTTTTGTTAAATAAGTCTGTTAATTGTTTGAGGTGTCACTGACAGGTTGTGCCCGTGTGAGCTTTTCTGTTTACGAAGCCGCTTTGCCATGCGTGTGGCGCTGCTGTAATTACATTCTCCTAATTAATATTTGCATTGTGGGGCTGTGCAGAAGCTGCAATCAGCAGGCTCCCCCTGTGTAAGCAGGATCCATGGCAGAGGTGCGTGGTCCTGATCAAGCAGAAGCAGCAGGAGCGTGCTGGGGGTTTCAGCAGCCAGAGGGGCGGAACACTTAGGATTGATGTAGAAGCAGGAGGTCCGGCACACCAGACCTCTGGCTGCTTTAAAGCAACAAAATCAGCTGGGGAAATATCAATATTAGCCTCTAAACCTCAATGCAGTGTTGTTGCAATAAATAGACCACTTGTTTCACAAGCAGATTGTACTTTGGTTCAATGCACGGTGAGTTGTGCCCAAAGGTGCATCAGACGAGGTTTGGATTGGGAATTTTGTGAGTGTAAAACTCCTTCATGGAAAGGCTTCTGAAGCCCTGGCGCAGAGTGCCAAGGGCAGTAGTGCAGTCTCCAATCCCTGGAATGATTTAAAAGCCATGTGAATGTGTCATTTGGGGAGACATGGGTCAGCAGTGGCATTGGCTGTGTTGGGGCATGGTTGGACTCGATGGTCTTGGAGGGCTTTTCCAGCCTGAAAGATTCTGTGATTCTGCAACTTAAGGCTTCAGGTGACTCACTCAGTTTCAGGAGAAGACCGTGGTGTGGCTCCATGATAAAAAGAATATAGATAGGAAGATGATAGGAGGATGCTCCCAAGAACAGTGAGGTTATTTCTGTGTCAGGGAGGTGGGCAGCAAAGAGGTCGTGGATGCTGAGGGGTGGTACCAGCAACCAGCACCTGGATCCGGGCGTGCCTGGGGCAGGACACTTCGCCTCTCATTTCTGCTGGTTCCCCACCAGTCCATGAGAGTCACAACGTGTGGTAAGAGAGAGCTGGGCGTGCCTGAGCAGTGGTGGAGCACTCCACACTCCTGATATGGCTCTGGGTCAACCACACCCAGGGGTTTCTGTCGTGGTGATGAATGGCTGGGACGAGAAAAATTGTCCCATTCCTCTGAGAAGAGGAAAAAAAGTTGTTCTATTCTTCTGAGAAGTGAGTGTCCCAGAGATACACTGTATTTAGCACAAGAACAAAATCTGCTTCATTTGTGATGGCCTCTGAGGGGTAGGGAGGTTGTCCCACCTCATACTACATTTTTTTATATAGTTGAGTACTATTTAAATATAATTTATATAATATAATTATAATTTATATAATATAATTATAATTTATATAATATAATTATAATTTATATAATTATAATTATAATATAATTGTATGATGGTATAATTTATATAATAATTTATAACGTAAATTATAAAATATAATTATATTATAAATATATAATATCCATTATATGCTATATACTATTATATACTATTGTATTATATTATATATAATGATTATAATATAATTATAATTAAATTATAAATTATATTTTATATTTATAATATAAATTATATAATTTTTGTAATTTATATTATATAATTATAATTTTATTATATTATATAATTATAATAAAATATAATTTACACTTTTCAAAGACTGATGCTACAGCAAACATTTGTAATAATTTCTCTGTGCTCTTCTGATATCAGATATCAGGAAGAAATTCTTGGCTCTGAGGGTGGGCAGGCCCTGGCACAGGGTGCTCAGAGCAGCTGTGGCTGCCCCTGGATCCCTGGCAGTGTCCAAGGCCAGGCTGGACAGGGTTTCAGCTGTTCCCTTTACCATGCCTCATACTGCTATTCTTACTATTGTGAATTTTAAAAGCAGATTTTTTTGTGTGACTTGCTTGGAGGCCGCTGCCTCTTTCTCCCAAAGGGCTACAGAGTGAAATGGCTGTTGCTGGCCAGGCTCTGGAGAATTGTGTGACCTCTGGAAAAGCCTCCCAGAAGCTTTGGGGATGTCAGCTGCCTTTGGTGCTGGTGAATATTCAGCAGAGATATATTTCAGTCTGCAAGCTGTGATTCCTTTTGCTGTAAAAAAGAAAAGAGAGATGTTATAAATGTTTTATAAGCAGGGAGTTAATGGTGCCTGTGTCATCTGACATCCTCTTTATCTTATTGTATTAGCAAACAAGAGAAGGGATCCCCCCATCAAGTTCAATCGATGACTGAAGAACAAGGCAAATCCAGCTCCTGGGGACAGGAAAACAAAAGATATCAAGTGACTGGGTGATAGTGTATCTGAGAAAATTAAAGCAGAGATAGCAGGCATTTTTAACTAAATTGCAGATGTTGTCCATTCCTGTGATCATGGTGTTAATGAGATTGGTTATTTATTAATAAGTGTTTGCAAAGTTATTTCTACAGTAGAGTAAGGAAAGCTGCAGGGAGACTTTATTGTGGCTTTTCAATGTTTGCAGGGGACTTAAAGGAAAGATGTAGAGAGGCTTTTTACCCAGTGCTGTAGTCATATGATGGGGGAATGGCTTTAAACTTAGAGAGTAGGTTTGATCGAACACAAAGGAGAAATCAGTCCCTGTGAGGGTGGGCAGGTCATGGCACTGGTTTTCCAAAGCAGCTGTGGCTGCCCCATCCCTGGAAGTGTCCAAGGCCAGGCTGGATGGGGCTTGGATCAATCTGGAACAGTGGAAGGTGTCCCTGCCCATGGCAGAGGTGGGACTGGAAGAGCTTTAAGGTCCCTTCCAACCCAAACCATCCTACAGTCTTGACTGCCAATAACAGTGCAAATGTTTTGTGTAAAAACCATTTAATCAGAGGAATAAATGGCTGTAGGTATCCAGAGAGTGTTCACACAGCTCCTGGGCTGCCCAAGCCACCATTAAAGCTTCTACAGGTGACAGATGCCTGAGGTTCAGGTCTCTTTCAGAGAGGAAAAAAAAGAGGAATTTACCTCTTTTTTTTTTTCTCCATACCTTTCTCTTGATATGTCAGGTCTTGTCTGTGATAGGGAAGAGTGAGACTGGCATGATTATTTATCCTCACACTCAGGTTTGTGGCCATAGAGTTTTGAAGGAGGGGACCAAATGTCTCTGTCTGTTTTCTGGGTGACTCCTGCCAAAGCCATGGACATCTCAGTGCTGCTAGGAAGAAAGACAATGTTTCTCTTTCCAAACATGGTTTCATGCCATTAAATGTGTTTTTCCCTCTGGATGAATCAGTAGCTGCCACCTTGGTGAGCCCAGGCCCAGACATGCACAGGGTGTGACAGATGGTGAAAGCTCCTTCCTGTCCCATGTCACAGCAAAATGCTGATGTCTCAGGAGAACATCAAGCTTCCCTTTTTAGTGTGGCTCACCAAGAGACATAACTCACTTCGGAGTATAATAATCCATTTTTTGAAGGTCCTCATCATGGTAAAATTCTCCGTTTTTCTTTTCACTCCTCCTTTTTTTTCCTATCAAGTTTCAGATAGGGATATTATGGATATTATTATGCATATTATCAGTAAGTGGTGGAATCACCATCCCTTGAAGTGTTCAAAAAACCATGTGGATGTGGCACTTGGGGACACTGGCTGCTGGTGGGCTTGGCAGTGACAGGGAATGGTTGGATTCAATGATCTTAGGGGGCTTTTCTGCTCTGTGATTCTCTGCTGCCTTGCCCTTCTTGCACAATGGACTACAGTGATCTTAGCAGTATGAAAATCATAGCATCAAGCAAGCTATTTTAAAAATGCATGTTTTTGTTAACATGTTGCCTCAAATGGTGATGGAAGGGGGAGACAGCCACTGTTGATTTGTAAATAGATATGCAAGCTGCTCCTCACGTCCCTTGACGTGTGCCATTGGATTTATTGTGTTATGTTTATCACACCATAGTCATGAACCTGAAAAGGGCTACGCAGAAAAAGCATTCAGGACGTGCTGAGTTTATTGCTAAGTTCTGTTTAATGCAGTTTAGCAGCAGTGGAGGAGAGCAAGTGCAGTGTTGTGGCCACAGAACTGCAGTGATGCCTTTGCAGACAATCATCAGTGGCAGCAGCATCACCTTGTGTGCACCCTGCACCCACAGATCTTCCCCAGCTGAGGCTTTGATTAATACTCTGAGTCAGGATGAACAAGAACTCTTCTTTGGAAGACAGATATTATTTTTACTCCTTGGCACTAAAATGAGCTTGGGTTTCAGGCATAAAACATTCTGAGGAGAGCTTTGTGCCAGTGGCAATTTTATGTCTCGCAATCCTTTGGGAGATGCAAACTGTGCTACTGAGAGAAGGTGGTTCTGGACACTCCTTGAGGTTATGGATCTCATCTGTTTCCACCCCAGCTTCTCCCACAGCTGTGAATGAAAATACGTATTTTGAAAAGTTTAGATTATTTTAAATGTTTGTTAGATGTTTGTGAGTACATGCCTGGAATAGAGAGGACTTTGGAACTGTTTAATTGGGTCTTCCAGTACCTGAAGGGAGCCTACAAGAGAGCTGAAAAGGGACTATTTGCAAGAGCCTGGAGTGACAAGACAATGGGGAATGACTTCATACTGAGAGAGGGTAGGTTTAGTGTGGCCCTGATTTTTTAAAATTTTCTAAACCTTCTGATGTTTACATTCTTGTAACAAACTTTCTCACACATTTTATGTAAATAAGTTATTGTTTTGCATTTCTTTATGGAGGAGGAGAAATTTGATGGACTGTTGGTTTGTCCAGTGTCATTGGAGAGGTGGTGCTTTCACCTTCCGATCTGCTGTCACTTTTGGAAATCTATAAATGTTGGAGCCAGAAATTAAAAAGTCTCTTTTACCTTGAAAGAGCAGCATATCTATTTTGTGTTATTTGGTGTCCTATAATAACAGTTTAGAGTTAGATGTTAGGAAGAAATTCTTCTCTGTGGAGGGGGTGAAACACAAGATCCCCTATCCCTGGAAGTGTACAGGGGGAGCTTGGATGGGGTTTGGAGCAACCTGGTCTAGTGGAAGGTGTCCCTGCCCATGTCAGGGGGCTTGGGACTCAGCTGTCTTTAAGGTCCTTTCCAACCCAAGCCATTCTATGATTCTGTGAACTATCACAGAAATTCACTATTGTGTGACAGAACAAGCCAATACTAAATTAGTTGTGATACTGAAGCGTTGATCAGTTTCAGGAGCACTTGAAAATAACTTTTATGTTGGTGCTAAAAAGTCTTTGGGCTTGTCTATTAGACACCCCTGCTACACGCCTGTGTATTCCCACTGGAGAGCTGAAGTTGCCTGGAGGGGTCATGCTGGAACTGGGCCTTACAAATTGGAAATGAGTGATTAAAATGCTGGGAGAGGGGCTTTGAAAGGAATCACAGCAGCTCTTGGTAGTCCATAATGAGCCACCGACTTGCAGCAGGGATGTCGCTAGTTACTGGTGTGGAAAATCAGTGTCATAAAGCAGATGAATGCAAATAAACCTTTTTGGAGCAAGCTCTTGCTGGTATCTGGAGATCTGCAGATGTCACCTTTCCTTTGCAGGTGTGGATTTGGCCAAGTGCAGGACAGAGCTGCGGGGAGCAAGCACTTGTACTCCCCCCACCTCTCCCTCTGCCAGGGCAGGACCACAAACATATGCAGAATTCATTCTTGTTAGGCACACATGATCCATTTGGGATGGCTCAGTCCAGCTGGCAGCCCCAAAAACAGCATCCAGGAGCAGCTGTGGGTGCCAGGCTGCCAAAGGCACGGCGCAGCTGATGTGAAACCCACACCCGCGAGCAGCAGCCGCAGCTCCCCGGCACTGCTGCTCTGCTCACACCCAAAACAATCAGCTCTGAATGGAGTGCCGAGTTCACTTTTATAGAGCTCAGTTTTATACCCTTGATTGCCTGTGGGTACCTTTTAGATTGAGTGTTTGAGTTTGGACTTGAATTGAAAATACCTGAGAGCTCCTGAGAGGAGCTGAACGAGCTGGCACTGAGAATGGATGTCAAATGCAGATCAGTATTTTCAGTCCTGGATGCTTTATCCCCAGCCCAGGTATCCCACCAGTCTGGATTCAGTTTTCTATTCAGTTATCTACACTCAATCACATTAGAATAATTCAAGAATATTTGGGTTTTTACCTTTCCATCTTCTGTTGTATCCCTCTTCCCTTTTCTCTTTCCTCCCTTAACAGCTGAGATTCCTATGTCTTTAAAACATCCAAGCTTTGCCTGGGTAGTTTTTCATTCTCTAGCTGCAGAAAGAGAACTGAGGAGATGCTTTTGCTCACAGGTACATCAGTTCCTCTAATAGTACATCAAATTCCAAGTTTCAGGACTGCATTGATATTTTAAGGATCATTAGTTTTGTTCCCATTTATACTTTGTTAAATATACATCTTCCAGGCCCTCTGTGAAGCTGTTTATCATCCTGTCCCTGGGAATTTGGACTAATATCTGAATACTGTTCCATTAAAACAGCAGAATTACATCCATCAGGATGGAAAGTCTGGGCAAAAAATAATACTGAGCTACAAGTGGCGAAGCACAGAGAGGGCAAAGGGCAAACCAGTATTTTATTCCAGCCTGGGACAATCCTACAGCCTCAGGTGAGGTGGTTTATCTGTCTGAGCCACAGGAAAGCCAAGAGTCATGGTGGGTTTGGTGTCAAGAGCCTCTGATCACTGCTGGGATGTGGTGGTTTACTGAGGGTTTGTTTTAGCTGTCAAAGTTGCAATCAGGATGTAGCTTCCAGATTCACAACATGTTTTTGTCTGGTTAAGGCCTCCTCCTGCCTGACTACTGCTGCTCCAAGAAATATTTATTTATTTCCAGTGCCTTGTGGTGCAGCTATTTCTCCAGGCATTGTCAGAGGGGTTTTTCTTCCTTGCAACACAGTGACACAAATACCTGAATGGCAACACTTAAAGAAAGACTGAAAATAATAATTGTGGCTTTTGTTGATGGATTTACGTGCACTGCAAGACAGGCTGGACACATATCACTGAGGAGTTGTGCATTGTTGCTGTAATTGAATGTGGTTGTTGGAAACCAGGTCTTTTTGGCACTTTGTCACCTGATGTTCAGAAATGTATTTTTCAGCATCAGTTTGGAGGTCTTCTTTTTATAGACATCTGTATTGTAGTATATCTCAAACAGAATTTCTCTGTGAACTCTAAGTGTTATTTAAGACATATTTGTAAAGAAGGCAGAGGTAGGAGGAGGAAAGGCTATAGTAAATTTTTTTTAATATTTCTTTATACGGTGCTATTTGAATAGTAGAAACTCTGTGCTGTGACTACTTAATTTGGGGAGTTGTTCTTTATTCCTAGAATCATAGAATCCTGGAATGGTTTGGGTTGGAAGGGGTCTTGGAGGTTACTTAATTCCAGTACCACTAGACCAGTTTGCTCCAAACCTCACCCAACACCTGACTCATAACAACATCTAACAATGCTCATGTGAATATTGGTGAGACGCATAACTTGTATTTATCACAACCTTCTATCGGGCATTTTTCCCTGCTTAGGCGAAGCATCAACATGAAACACAGCTAGAAATCAGCTCCAAATGTCCAAATGTGCTGGTTCCTCACCCCAGAGCTGCCAAGGGTGCAGTGTCCCCTCGGGCATGCAGCCAGTGTTCCTGCTGTGGCACGGCTGTCCCTGCTCATTGTGGCCTCACCTGCTGGTGGCTTTGCCAGCTGTTGACTCACTCAGTCGCTTTGCCAGCTGTTGACCCAGTGGCTTTGCCAGCTGTTGACTCAGTGGCTTTGCCAGCTGCTCCCTCCTGAACACATTCCTGTTGGATTCAGTGCCTCAGGCCAAGCAGTTTTGAAAGGCTGTTGATGTGGGTGTGTTTTTCTCTGTGTTTTTCTCTGTGAAAACAGCTCAGCCGTTCCCCGGAATAAAGGCTGTGAGAAATGTCTTTCTCTGCTCATGTCAGGGAACATCCAGCACCTGCAATGCCTCCAGGCCAGGGATGCTGGGCAGGAGTGGGCAATAAAAGAATCTTTGGTGAAATTGCTCTTCCTCCCACCTAGGTATTGGGGTCAGGGCTGGCAGCAAGGAGAGGGTCTCTCCTTGATCTTGGTTTTTCCCTGCCTAGGTGACTAGAAGAGGGTGGGATCTTGTCAGTCTGATGAGATAGAACATAAAGCCACAGAATGGGTTGGAAAGGGATCTTTAAGCTCATTCAGTCCCTCCCCCTGCCATGTGCAGGGACATCTTCCATTATTCCAGATTGCTCCAAACCTTGTCCAACCTGGCCTTGGGCATTTCCAGGGATCCAGCGGCAGCCACAGCTGCTCTGGGCACCCTGGGACAGGGCCTGCCCACCCTCCCAGCCAGCAATTCCTTCCCAATATCCCAGCCATCCCTGCCCTCTGGTAGTGGAAGCCATTCCCTGTGTCCCGTCAATCCAGGCTCATGTCCAATGTCTCTCCCCAGATTTGTTATAATCTGCCTTCAGGTAATTGAAGGCTACCAGAAGGTCACGCCAGACCCTTCTCTTCTCCAGGCTGAGCTCTCCCAGTGCCTTCAGCCTTTCCTCATAGGAGAGGTACTCCATCCCCCTAATCAGAGACATGACAGACAGCAGGGAATTACTTCCAGCTGCATTCTGCAGGCACGTCGCTCTACCGCAGACTTTGTTCAGTGCTGCAGATAAAATCGATTTCATATTTTACCCAGGCTGTGCTGCATACCTCCCATTGGACAGAAATTTCTAATGTTCTTGTCAATAGTGGTGACTCAGAGGCACCCCATGTCCTGGCAGGTCTTTCTTGCCTCTAAGAGACAGTGAAAGAAATGGAACAGGTTTTTGTTGTGAGTGTCTCTCTCCCCTGAGGCACAGTGTTTTCCTCCAACACAATTTAAGCTTGAATAAAAAAGATGTTGATTGCTAAACTAATTCTACTTTACTGTTCCAGCAAAGAACTAAGGTGGTTTTTCCTGGTAGTGCTCAGGCAAAAATACTCTTTTAAGTGGTAGCTGGAGCGCCAGATGAATCAAGTTTGGCTTCCTACAGTGCATGAGAATGAAATGTTAATTTTTACAATAGCTGATTAAGTAAAACACACTCCAAACCATGACTACTCTGACTGTGGGAACAGGCAGGACAGTTTCCAGCTTTGGATTTATATTTTAAGAGATAAATGATATTTCAGAGCTCAAGATAATGATACTTGCGTGTACCAGCACTAAGTTTGCTTAGAAGAAAACCTTCCTAATTCATGTCCGTGAAAAAGTCTCAAAATGTGAGATGCTATTAATTCTGCAATTCCTTGTATAAACTATGAATAGCAAAATGTGTAACAGTGTGCAACCAGTCCAAATATTTGTAGGAAAAAAAATCCCTCTCTTTTGCTTTGAATAATTAATTTGGCATCCATGCCAGACTCAAAAGCTTCTTTCCACGAAGCACATAAAGAGCAGGCAATCTCTCATAGAGTGTGGGGCCCAAATCTGCTCACAGTTCTGAGGTGCAAATCCAAAGCCATTGTGCTCAAGTCAATGGAGTTAGTCAGGATTTGCTTCAGAGTGAATGAGAGGAGAATTTGACTCATTTTGTGTATGACAAGAGATTATTGCACAAATTGTGGCTCACTAAAAACAAACAGGCTGCAATTTAAAAGGCTCTTCTTTGTGGTGGGTAAAGGATGGTCCTGATTAAACTGCAACCACCATAAGTATTTAACTGATGTGTTCACATGCACAGAGCATTGTTTTGTCAAACATAACCTATAACAGTCAGCACAGACCCTTAAAAACTTCCAAGTATTTTGCATAAATGTCAAGGTACTCTTCAGGTGCTCCAAGACAAACACACTCCAAAGTGTTTCAGGAGAAGCCAGAGTGATTGGTGCTTTGCATGAATCAACATGAAGTGAATATTGAGGATAATCAGTGAATTCCCAGCTGGAGGTGCAGCCAAGTGCAAACAGCCATTAGTGCTGCTGAGGTAAATGCATCCTGCCAAACAGAAGAACCTGAAGGTAGCTCTGAGAGACACAGCTTCCAAGCAGTTGGTGTTGATTTGGGCTTATACTCAAGATGAGTCACAGAATCCCAGAGAGGCTCAGGCTGGGAGGTGCCACAGTGGGTCCCCTGGTTCCATCTCCCTGCTCCTGCAGGGTCATCCCAGAGCACAGGGTATAGGATTTTGTCCAGGTTGCTCTGGAATATCCCCAGTGAGGGAAACGCCACACCCTCTCTGGGCTCTGTTTCAGCCCTTGGTCACTGCACAGTTCCTTGCATCATGTTCAGATGGAGCTTCCTGAGCATCAGTTTCTCCCTGTTCCTCTCATTCCATTGCTCTGCTTCACTGAGAAGGGCCTGGTCCGTCCTCTGACACATCCCTTCAGAAACCTGTGGGTTTTGCCTTCCCTCTCCCTTCCCCAAACTCCTCACTATCTTTTCTGTCTTATTTCACCTGTTTAATCATTCTAGTGGCACCACCTTCAGTTTTTTTCCCTCCAAGGGACAGTCTTGCTAGACAGAAATTAGGCACCAACTCAGTTCTTCATATTCACCTCATGAGAATGTGACCTGACAGGGCCTGCAGTCACTGCCACAGCTGATGCTGAGCAGTCCCATGTTGTTGCAGTCAGAAAAACCTGAATTTATTAGCCAAAACATTCTTCTGTCCTGGAAATGTTCCTTTCTTGGGCAGCTAAGGGAAGTTTCCGTGCTCTCGGCTAAAGTGTCCCACTCTGCACTTGTCAGTGTTTATAGTTTTACAGTAATTTTAGGAGTCATTTTGAAGCAAGTGTTTCTCCACTCTCATCATTGAATGGATGTATTTATATTAGCCCACTTCATGTTTATTATCTCCTCCTGCAAGGCAAGGAAACGGGTGTGAGTGTTTCCAGCAGCGATGCAATGTAACTTGAAACTGATTTTATGCCGTCTCTATCCCGCGCTTGAAATGGCCATTTCTGAATGCTTATTTTCAACAAAGAAAGTACTGTCTGTAATTTCCTTTATTGAGCTTGTATTTGCCTGAGAAAAGCAGTAATGGGTTTGCAGTTCGTAGCAAATCAGCCCTGTTTAGCTTGCTGGAACTTTCACCAGCTTCTGAAGGCTTCGTGCAGGATAGCTGAGCCGCGGAGTCAGCTGGGGATTCAATATCTACCAGAGGAGATAAGTGAACTAAATTCCACTTGATTGAGATAATATTTGGAACAAAAGAGCCTGTATCAGTAAGTGTATTAAAGCTTTGTATTGACTCAGCCCGGCCTATTGGGAGAAAAGCAAGATTTGGAGTCTGGGCTGAAAGTCAGTCATTCCCATACTAACACTTTGTGTTTCTGCAACTTGGCCATGATCTGAACACTCAGAATAGACTTACTTTGACCTTGAGGCAGGGTTGTTTGCCACCTAAATCAAGCACCTTGATGCAGGAGTCTTCCTGTGATCAGAGGCCCATGCAGCACGATGATCAGACCAGGGTCCAGGCCTTGCCTTGGTGGTCTCCCTCTGGGGCTCCTCTACCCAGGGGCTGCCATAAACTTAATAAACTCAGTCAGCATTTCCAGGAAAAGCATTAGGGAGTACCACCCACCAGAGAGTGATTTGGCTTGGAAGGCACTTTTAAGAATATTTAATCCCAAGCCTCTGCCACAGGCAGGGAAAGTCTCCTGTGGAGCAGGTTGCTCCAAGCACCACAGCAGCATCTGAATGCTGGCTTCATGACCTTATCACTTGGGTGAAGACCTTTGGGAATCCTGCCCATGCCTGAATGACCAGTGAAAGTATTTGGAGACATGGGACTGTCATGGTTTACACCTTATGTTTGACCAAGAAGGAGGTAGGGGCATCATGGGCGCAAAGTCAGTCACAGAGAGGCCAAGAAGCCTCTGCCAAAGCACAGCTTAGGAGGTTAAAACAGCAGGAACATGTAAAAGGAGTTGGATTTTTGCATCTCAGAAACCAAAAGCTATTGCAAGATCTTAAATAGGCACCACGTAGGAAAGTCTTTGGTTAGCATTAGTGCCCATGATCCAGAAAATAATAATGGGAGTGGACCCTCCATGGGAACTTGGATCTTATGAGTGATGGAGAGTGTGAAAAAAAAGGACTCAAAATGGGAAGATTAGGAATACCATGAGGCCATCCAAAAAGGAAATAGGGAACTTGATTGGAAGATGCATAAAATTTACATGATACCTAAGAATTCATTTCTGTGTTTTCCTAATGTTCTCTTTCTAAACTGGAGCACTGAAGTAGTAAATTTGATCCTTCTAACCTAGATGCCAGCTTTGGTTAGATAACTTCCACAGATATCCTATTTCAAGCTTTTTATTTAATTCAGTTTTATCATCCTAAATCACTAAATACAAGATGTTTATGCTTGGGATTTGCTAGCACTGGACATGTTCTCTCAAAGCCAGAATATCCAATTATTCAGGAACAAACCTGAGGGTGGTTATGAAATGTCACTAACCTACAGTTATTGTTGAACTATATCATGGGTGCTGCTCCCAGCAAAGAGGCTGGGGTACAAAACGTTTATCCCCATCCCAGCTCTGCCTTTTCTGTCTTCTGAGCCCTCAAACTGCAGAGCAAATATGACAGCTGTCAGGGGCTGAGAAAAAATTATTGAAAAAAAAAGCAAAGAAAATAAACAATCCTGAATCTATACTGCTGAGCTTCCATGCCTTTGAAGGAAGTGCCTAAATAATCTGCATTTGTCTCCTGCCTTTTGCAAAAGGAGCTGGCATCAATATTAGCATTAAACTTTAATTTTCTTCTCGCTGAGGAAGTTATGGGCCCTGCATCCATGACATCACTGGAAATCTGGGACATCATGTATTTGCACAGCTGGCCATCCAGCTCTAATGCTAGAGAAGAGGTGGCAGGGCTCCTTCCCCCTTCACTGCTGGAAGCAGTGCACTGTAACATGTGCCAAATGCAGTGATGTGCTGGTGTCATTGACCCAGACACTCCTTTTGTCCCTCAGTCCAGTGTTAATTAAAATGGTCTTAACCACAGAGTATGCCTGGTAATGGCATGAGCTAATCAAGCAGGGCTCAGCACATCTGTCCTGTCAAAAATTACACATCCATGTGCTGGCTGCCCACTGCAGCGCATGGAGGCTGATTTTGGGGCTGTGAACCTAAAGGGCAGCCCATCTATTTGGGCTGTCATTGTTTTCCAGCTGTAAAACTCCCATTGCAGAAATCAGATGAGGGATTTGATTTTTATTGGCCGGGGGGGGGGGGGGGTGTGGAATTGTGGCTTGGTGGTGAGTTTTGTTTTAGATAATGTCCCTGTATCCCATCACCTCACTTGCTAGGGATTGAAAAGCGGGAATAAATAATTTTCTACAACTTCAGCAAAGAAATGAAGATTGGTTCTATAGATCAGGTGATGTCAATACCTACACAGGTGCAGCAGACCAGCTCAAGAAAATGAGTTCCGCTTGATGGGCACGTTTAACATGGCAGACTCTGTATATGGACATATAACCTGTAAGTCCTAACACTTCTCTAGCAGTAAAAGAAACTCACTAGAAGAACTGTCTGAGCTTTTGAAAGGTCTCTGGGAACTTACAGGTTGTTGTGATGGCTCTTTTTGTCTCTTCTCTCATCAAAAATGCCTGCATGCCAGCACAAAGTTGAACATGACTTGACCTCGCCCCTGAAAACCACAACAGGGGCAAGTTTTGCTTAGGCTCAGTGGTGAAAGAGGAGACAATGCCTAAAGATCCTTTTCCCTAAAAAAGCTTGGAATCATGGAATCACTGAAGTTGGAAAAGCTCTCCAAGATCATCAAGGATCACCAACCTCTGACCAAACACTGGCTGTGAGCTAGACCAGGCACGAAGCTCACAGAGGGATGCTGAGCTGTAGCTGCCACTTTGGCAGTGCCCGTAGCAAGCCCTGAGAGCGACAAACACTTCTGTGGCACAGATAAGTCATCATGCTCCTTGAGATGATCAGGCAGGAAGGGCTGCTCAGGATGAGCACAGCAGTATCCCAACTGGAGCCAGCTGTTTCCAAAGCTGCAGGCCCGGAGTGGCGGGCAGGGCACAAACCTCCCTCCTGCTAGTGGCTCATGCAAACACGTCGTCTGTGAAAACACTGCTTATGTATATTACTCGTGTGCAGGCTGTGGATCCTGAAATAAACATCGGCACAAGACCTTTCTCCTTTTTAATGCCTTTCTTAAAAGAGATCAGCTCGGGTGGGAAAGAACCAACAGGTCCACACTCACACAGCCACTGCTCCCAGGAGTGACACTGAGGAGCAGGAGGAAGAGGAGGAGGAAGAGTGCAGCTTTGTCCACTGGTCTGTGGGCAGAGCTGGGGGTCTCATCCCCATGAGAGCCTCAGAAAATCCCCTGCTTTATGCTTCAACATTCGACCTCCTCTGTCTAGACAGCATTTTTAGGTTAGGGTGAGGGGTAAAAAGGTCTTGGCAGAAACTGGATTCTGTTCCTCACACCTAGCCATCACTTTGATGCATCAATTTTGTGTTGGCTCATTGTTTTAGGCGTTTTTGGCTAGGTTTGGTGAGGGGTCTCTCCCATTGCATGCTGGATCTGATGTCATTTGCATGTCAACTCAATGTCCCTTCAGCTTCTGGGTGCCATCTCCCAGGAAGCAGCAGGGTGTCACTTGACAAAAGAGGGAATTCTTAACCATCAACGACAGGTGTTAATGAAAATGACAGGTGTTAATGAAAATGACAGGTTATTACAATAACAAACAGTTAGAACTCCACCCTGGCAGCAACTGGCCCAACCTGTTAGCTCTGCAACCTTTTAAAAAAATGGGCAGCTGTTCTACTCATAACAGTTGCCATATTCTTCCTGGGGCTTTTTTTCCCCCTTGTTTTTTGTTGGTTTGTTTTTTTTTTTTTTTTCTCAAATAAATCTCCTTTGAGCCTGTAAATGAAATACACCAGCCCAAGGGATGCTTAAAATGTTGCCGAGCACAGATCACAACTTCCTGTATTTATTACAATAATGTCCCCTTTCCTGTCCTATTTATATTCATGGGAAGGTGAGATTAGGAAAATATTGCACTATTTTTTTTTCTCAATGCAATAGAGCTGATGGAAATAAAGAATAGTTTTTAATCAGTTTTACATGAGTGCCCTGCATTTTGCTCTTTTGGTTGAAATGGTAATTAAATTTCTTTCTGATGATGTTTTGAGGGAAGAGCGTTGTTGTGGAAAAACATTTGATGCTCAGAGCAGAGCTGCAATATACTTTTTATGTCTTTTGAATAAATACAGAGTAGAATAGAATAGAGTCGAGAATTGAATAGAATAGGATTCTAGAATAGAATAGACTAGAATAGATTAGAATAGGCTAGAATAGAATAGAATAGATTAGAATACAATACAATACAATAAAATAAAATACAATATATACGTGAATAGAATAGATTAGTGATGTAGTGAGAGAGGGATGGACACTAATAAAAATATGTAACTGTTCTGATGCACCCATCAAGAGGGAATTTTTGCAGCATTAGTTGTGAGAATCCCGTAGTTAGCTGTCAGTTTGTGCAGCTTAAAAAGCTGAAAGTACAGCCTCTCCTCTAGCTGATAGGTCTGAGGTTGAGATGCCATCACTAGATCATGATCATCACATTGTCTGAAGCCAAAAAGGGCCGTCAGGGTGCATCGCTTGGCCACAGGCAAGGTTTTGTAATTTCTTCCAGTTCCTTCTCTGTCGAGCCAACCAAGACATGTCCTTCGGTAAAGTAACCTGTTTTCAAGCCTCAAGTCTTGTTCTAACATCACTCATCATCCTAAGAAATGTATGTCTGACTACAGAGTTATTGTTATTTGAATCTGTCTAACTCTGCCTTTTGGCCATTGGGTCTTGTGATACCACTTGAGTAAAAGGCACTTTTTAACTTGTGTGTCTTGCAAGAAGATATATGTGTGTGTAAATAAAGCTATCACTCAGTCTACTACTTGGGAAGATAAATAGATAGAGCTTTGAGACTCTAATTTAAGTGTTTTCCTACCTATTGTCAGGGGGGTTTGGGTGGGATATCAGGGAAAGGCTCTTCCCCAGAGGGTGCTGGCACTGCCCAGGCTCCCCAGGGAATGGGCACAGCCCCGAGGCTGCCAGAGCTCCAGGAGCCTTTGGACAGCGCTGCCAGGGATGCACAGGGTGGGATTGTTGGGGGTCTGTGCAGGACTTGGACTTGATCATCCTTGTGGGTCCTGTGGGAGACTGGAAAGATTGATGTCCTGTTGAGCGAGCTTTTCTGGGGCCTTCCAGGTCTCTTCCAATTCAGGACACTCTGTGATTCTCCTCACGATTTACCATTTTGTCTTTGGTAAAATCTCCATAACAACCAAAATGCAAAATTCCTGGCTGTAGCGATGTCCCAGCTTCCATACAAATATCTTATCAGAGCAAACAGGAAAGCGTGCATTGCATTGACATGTGCATAAATGAAAAGTGGCTCAACAGCTTTAACACTTCACATAAATTCATCTGCTCTATGTAACACATGCTCACGTGTTGGGGTAGGGGAGGCAGCATGTTCACAGAGAAGTGTTTTATTTGCAGCAAAGTCCACCTTAACCCAGTCCCTCTCTTCCCGTGTAAAGTGTCTCCAGCAGTTTTGTTTGATGTGATGAATTTACACAGCTGGGTTCACGACGCCCTGTCCAAGAGATGGGTTTGTTTGGGCAGTGGGCACGTAGATCCATCTCTAGGGTGTGTTTAGAAGCTCAGGTTTGGTGATGACTTGGATCTACAAAGGGTGAAGGCTCTCTCCTATTGTCCTGATGTTTCTTTTCTCTTTTCACAGTGTACGAGGTGGTGACAGTGACAGGAGATGTCCGGGGAGCAGGAACCGACGCCAACGTCTTTGTCACTCTCTTTGGAGAGCATGGCATCACTCCCAAGACTCATCTCACCAGCAAGTAAGTGTCTGAAAGGAAGTCTGTATCTTTGAGGCCTGCTCTTCAGCGACTGTGTTAAAGCATTTTGATGAAACATAATATCATGCTGATGGATGTGGAGGGAATAAATCTATACAGTATTTTAAGATCACTAGGGAAATCTGAATTTTTGCCATTGCGTATTTCGTACCCAATCCGTTGCAAACCTGCATTCCCTTCTGTAGGTGGAAATCCATGTTACATAAGGCTCATATTTGCAAGGTGTGGGGATATTTGCTTTTCTTAGATCTTAATTTTGGAGCTCCCAAATTAGGAGCTGACAATATTCATTGCTTGTTGAAGTGGGTATGATGGGCTGTATTCCCATGCCTATATCCCACAGAGGTCTCCATGCTAGTCAGGTACAGACAGAAGTGTCCTTGAATGATTCTGAAGAGTAACTCAGTGGGTTTGACGTAATGTTGATAGATAACCACCTACAACCAGCCATAGGAAATCTGAGGCAAGCAGAAATGGAAGAATTTAAGCTGACTCCTAAGTTAGACTGCTCCCATCCTATCTGCTGTGTGCCTTGCTACGCACCACTGTAGTTTCACATCTAGAGGTGGCCCTGCTCTATTTTCCTCCAGATGATGTCAACACCATCCTATGGATGTGTTTTCTCATTCCCACTCAGTGGAAGCCGTATTTTATAAGAACCTATTAAGATGCTTTTGACTAAATAGCTTTTTTTCCCCTTTTTTTTTCTTATTTTTTTTAAATTTTTATTTCTTTTTTTTTTTAATTTTTATCTCCTTTTTTTTCCTCTTTACAAAAACCAGGGTCAGCAGATGCTCATTTCCCATGAAATCGAGATGACTTTTAACAAAATACCAGCTCTGCATGTACTAACTTCCCCTTAGTCAGGCAATTGCACTAAGATAAATCAGAAATGCCTTCTCCAGAGGGTCTGTGTGTCTCTGTTTTTTGATGTTCTTATTGTTTTGGTTTTCTTGAAAATGTGTTTCAGAATTATTAATCCTGTGCTAATGTCACACGGTAACTTCACATTTTCTCCATTTCTACAGCACCGACAAGAGGTACCTGCAGCTATTTTAAATTTTACCCTCAAAAGAGCTTCTCTTCCCAGTGAAACACCTCAAACATGAGAGTCTGTAAAGAAAATGATATGGGAATGGTAAAGAAAATACATGAAATTTCAGCCCTGTTTGCCATATTTCAAATTCAGAAACCGGAGCTAGGAGAAGGAGTTCTATTATCCCAGAAACACCAGGGAGAGTTTCCTGATTGTATATTTTATGTCTATGTGAAATGCTTTGGTTTTTTTGTGTGATTTTTATCCAGACATCCCATCAAACTAACAGAGTGGAATGCCATTTTCTTTGATGTAACAGAGAAGGAAAACGAGGCAAGGACCTAAAAGGGAACGTGGTTCCATTGCAGGTCAGTGACAGAGCTGGGAGCAGCAGCTCTGCTGGGGGAAGAGCTTCTAGCCTCCAAACCTGCCCTGTAGTATTTGGCCAAGCCATCAAAGCAACATCTGCTTTCCAGGGAGCTGTCCTGTGGTCAGCACATACGTAAATGGCCATTTCACAGGGAAAGCACTCGTCTGCTCGAGGCTATGGGAAGAACCCAAATATTACCCTAAAAAATTAATAAATAAACTCTATGCCCTTTAGAGAAGTCAAAATATGTCCATCAGCTGTGGCATTAAACATGCTGCTGGCTGTGCAGGTGGTCTTTGCTGGCACCTGGGTTAATGCCTCCTCTTTCCTCCTGCTCTCACCACTTTTATTTTGTGAAAGGGAAAAAGAAAGGACACACAGAGATTATTTTAGGTTGCAGCAGGAGCACTCTGAGCTTGTTTAGACCTGAGTTACCCTTTTGGGCTTGGTCCCTGTTGCTGCAGTGAGCAGATGGCTGAGGTGTGGAAAGCAAGGATGAAAGGAGCCAACCTTCTGCAGTTCAGGGCTCTTGAAACTGATCCCGCAGGAGGTGACCGCTAGAACTGCAGCCACAGCTTTCCACTGGGGGTTTCCCAAACATCAGCAAAATTTCTGTGTCTCTAAGCAAAGTTTGGCACTTTACAGTGCTCCATCGAGGAACGGTGAGGGAAAAATCTAGTCTGGACCTAGGAGTGCCTTCAGACCCGCTTAATTGATAGTCTTGCCTCCTAATTATGAAGAAATAGTGAAATAGTCAGTTTGCCCTCCTCCCCACCCAAACTTGTTATGCAGCTTTGTGAATATGGCAAAAGGATGGAATCTCATGCATCTTTCAACTAAATGTTTACACGAGTTCACTTATGACTGCAAATGCATGACATTTTATAGGTGCTTACATTTCCCCATGTATGACAGACAGCTAAAATATCATGCATTGCCTAGAGATGGTACTACCACTTCGCCTTCTGGTTAAAATGGGTTTTTTCCTGTTTCTTTCCTGACTGTGTGCTGGTAGTGAAAGACATGACTGTCCAGGTCTTTTTGTCATGGGTTGTAAGGGGAAGACATGGCAAGCTGATGAAATGTCGTGTGTTTTTAACATTGGCCAACAATATGGTAACCGTGAAAGACACAAATCTTTGCCATGACTGGTCAGGAGGAGCATCCGTTCTGGAAGTGACAGCACTCAAAATCTGAGCCAAGAGCTGAATTCAAAAGGGGGGACTACAAGAAAGGACATGGAGCAACAAGACAAGGGGGAAACTGCTTTAAAATATCAGAGGGCAGGGTTAGGTGAATGTTAGAAGGAAATTCTTGGCTATGAGGATGGTGAGGCCCAGAGAAGCAGGGGCAGGGATATTCCAGGACAGGTTGGATGGGGTTTGGAGCAACCTGGTATAGTCCATTGCAGGGGGTGGAATGAGATGGACTTTAAGGTCCCTAAAGTCCCTTCCAACACAAAAATCTTGTGATAATGTGATTTATTTTGGAAAAGAGGTTCAGGCAAGTAGTTGAGTATGGCTGGGATGACTCCACTTTTGCAGTCACTGTCTGCTAGTTTTGGGGGACTCTATCACTGGTGCTGGCAAAGTGCTGCTTGGGCCCAGAAGCTCTTGGCAAAATCCCACTTCAAAACCCAGCTCATGCAACTCTTCTGTTCCCCATCCACCACCCTGCACCAGGTACAGCTCAGCCAGAAGCTAAAAGCACTACCACAAATTAATTTCTTTCCATAGGCACCATCATGGACATATGGGGGAACATCAAGGCTCTGCTTGGTGACATTTTTACAGTTGTCAATACTTTTCCCACAGGTGTGAATTGATCCTCTGTGGTCCAACTCTGAGCAAAGCGTGCTCCACGATATTTTATTTCTCCATGTGCTTCCCACAAGGCTGAGGCTGGGGAAATAGTACAGCACTCAGCTGGGAGTGCCACTGCTCTCTCATTCACAGTTTTTAGTCCAAATCCATGTTTTTCTTGCTAGTGTATCTTTTCAGTGTTAGGCTTACTTGGTCCAGTTGAGGACAACTGCAAATGATATCACAGAGAGGTTTTTACCTTGAGAAAAAAAAAGAAGAAAGAGTTAAGAGAAGATTTAGCAGCTATTGCAATGTGGAAGAAAGATGAAATAATTTGTGACAGCTGGCTTTCTACTGAATTTGATGATGATACAGAGGATTTTTTTTTAAATTTCTGATGCAGAAGACAATTAATTGGCAGTCACTTCTACCTGATTTTGGGGGACTATACAGAGTTTTTTCTGTTCCTTGAGCCAGCAAATACATATGAATTGCAGAGTATGTACAGGGTAGTCTTTAGAAGACGGTAATGCTTGCAGCCCTAATACAGTTAAGGTAAAAGCCCAGTGGAAGAAGATCTGATTTTGTTATTTAACCTCTCTGGAATAAATGAATAAATACAGGAAAGAGAGTTTATTTACTCTGAGCAGTTAATATGATAAGTTAGGAAGGGTTAGATAGTTGGTGCAGAAAGAGCAGTTCAGATTAGGAAGGGAACAAACCCCAGGTGCAGAGGGGGAAGGATTCTCACCTTGCTGCCAAAGTGCTGCTTCAGTGAGGAGCTGTGATCCTTTTCCTTTAATGCCACGGGAGGTTTCCCATTTTACAGCTGTTTATGTATCTGACTGTGCCCTGATTTATGTCTGTACAATTCTGCAGCACTTTCAGTGCTCTCTAAAGACTTAATGGTCTGGGACAGCGTTAAGTATCAGCACATTTTAGAGTCTGTATTCACTTCCAAAAAAGAAACTAAGTAGGAATTTTTTTCCTCTCTCTTGCTCAGCCTTATTAGCCAGCCTGTGTCTAGTATTTCAGGAATAAAATACCTGAGAGAGTGCTTAGACTGAGGTGTTGAACAACCTAAATAGAAGAATGGGTATAACTGGAATATGTATAAATTATAATCCACCAGCAGCTATGAACACAGCAGCTGGTGGCACAACTACAAGGAAGGTCAAGCCTTAGAGAGAAAAACAGGATTTTGCTTAAAATAGCCAGACTTTTAAGGGAATTCAGCTGTTAGACCCAGGTCCCTGCTGATCAAGTGTCAGCTGCATTTTTCAGACTGTAAAACCTGGCCAGTTTTCCCCTTGGGATGAGAGTAAGGCGTATTCCTGGAACAAACTCAACCATTGTGTCTTGCTTAAAGCCCTGCCCCTATTCCAACTCATTAATGCCAGTCTTAAAAATGCCAGAGCTCATTCTCTTTGAAAATTTTAAAATATTTCTCCATGGGAAGGGGATGAAAATTTTTAACAGACTAAAAATTACCTCAATCTGGCAAAATGAATGTAATTAAAAATGTGATTTAATACTGGGAAATACTGAGCAACCTGTGCCCTGTTCTTGGTGGCACTGTTTGCTTTGCATACAGCTTCTCTAGAAAATAATAGCCAAACTGCAGATAACAAAGACATCCCCATGCACAGCAGTGGGGTTGGAAAGAAATTATCTTTAAGGTCCCTTCCAAACCAGGACATTCTATGAGTCAATGATTTTATGATAAAGCATAGCTAAGATTATCTAAATTAAACACCACTGCTTTATTTTGTTTATGCAAATCACACAACCAAAGATGAAAATATCTGATATTAAGATGGTGCTGCTCCACGCAGCACAGTGAAGGAGCACTTACTCAGTGTCTGTAATTAAGGCTGTCTGAATCTGTACCTGGAATGCTTACGGATAAGGCACAGCCTGCGTGTCCTCTGGCTCTTTGTAAACTTTTGGGGTGAATTCAGACTCCCAGGGTATTGGCCTGGTGTTTGGCTCCTGGCTGTCACCACTCTGCTGCAGCCCTGAGCAATCCATCCCATCCAATTAAACCCTTTCACGTGGGGCTGTTTATTTCACCAATTTTTTCAGTGCCTGCTGAAGCAGGATTCATTCTGCTGGTCAATAATGTCCTTGGTACAGACGCTGACAGTGGCTGTGCTTTTCTGCTGGTTTCTTTTCCACCTGGAGTGGTTTTGGACGTATGCTGCCTCACGTGGTACTCCCAGCCACCTGCTGACTGATGCTGTCAGCTTCATGACAGCAGCCTTGGCTAAATATTTGCAGACCAAACTCCCTGGAGTATTTGTTGCTCCAAGGAGGAGGTTAATGATGCTGCTATTGGAGCTCTGTGCTAAGAGCTGCTCTGGTTTGAACATATGGGGGAATTTTTTTTTTTTTTTTTTGGTAGTTAGTTTGTACATGTGTCAGGGTCTGTCCTAGTGAACGGGTGACCTGATGGTTTGTAGGAGCGATCTCAGAGTGCAAAAACCAACACAGTACAAGGGGGTTTGCAGTATCAATCAACAAATGCAGTTTTATTGAAATAACCACAGCAAAAATGCGATAGAGGGATTAAGGGAAAGAAAAAAAGATAGAGAAAGAGAGAGAAAAGAGAGAGAGGGGATATAGCTACCAACGCAGAGACGAAGTCCTTTGGTCCAGTCCAGCTGAGGATCTGCCTGTTACGCTGGGGAGATCTCAAAGGCACAGTTCATTTGCACCCCAATTATACTCTTTTTTGTTGGGGGAAGGGAGAATAAATTTCGCAACTGAAACAAAAGTCTTCAGGGGGGAAAAAATAGAATGGGGGGTACACAGAGTCCAAGCTAGGCAGCAGAAAGAACCATTGTTTTCTTGGTCCAGTGGTCACAACCTGCAGGCAAACATCTCGCTTTGGTCAGCTTGCCTCCCCCACACACCTGCCTGGGCTGGGGGTTTCAGTCCCAGTCCTTGGAAGGAGCAGAGGGGCCTTTCCACACGGGGGTTCCATGTCTCAGTCCTTGATGGAGAGGCTCCTTCCATCTCAGTCTGTCTGTCATGGTGGGTGTAAAGCAGGTGAGGGTCTTCTGGGGGAGACCACCCGAAACTCAGGAGAAGCCCAGCCAGGCTGAGAGGTGGGACAGTTTCCAAAGCCATTGTTGCAAACGGGGCACAGTGCCCCCTTCTTAGCATACAGCAAACACATCTGTGAAAACCAATAGCTTAACACTGTCCTTTCAGGTCTCAGGGCCTTTGGTGTGTGACTTTCTCCTTCAGAGCCAGAGATTCCAGACAGAACGGGGTGGGGGTGGGGGCGGGGGGGTTTCTCTTCAGTGGTCCCCCAATGACAATCGTGAGGCAGATGAGGGAAAATTTGGACAGACTCTCACAACATGACAATATCCTCTCTCCAGGAGTGATCGATAGTGGATGAGTAGGGAGGGACAAAGGGATGAGGCAACACATTATCAGCATTTTTCCAATACCTTTTGCTTTTTCTGGCAAGATGCCATCTTAGCCAGAGGCCTGATAGCACAGGTTCACACAGCCTGTAATGTGTATTAGACAACCTGAGGATGAGGGAAGCTGTCTGTACTTTCAACCCAGGAAAAGAACAGGGACAGACCAGTGCTCATCCCTGACACCTTTTCATGGCACCCTTACAGATGGTACTGGCTGAAGGGTGGAAGGGAAACCCTACATGGAAACAGGATGCAGAGAGAGAACACTATAGCAATTGCAAATACATGGGGAAGGGTGCAGGGTTCATTGTGTGGTTTTGGGAAGAAATTTCCTCCCTGTCCCTCTCAATTGAGCTCTGACACACATTAAATTCTGGGGACAGCTCCGGACCCTCAGGACAAGAGAGACACTGAGGGACTGCAGCATGTCCAGGGCAGGGAACGGAGCTGGGAAGGGGCTGGAGCCCCAGGAGAGGCTGAGGGAGCTGGGAAGGGGCTGAGCCTGGAGCAAAGGAGGCTCAGGGGGGCCCTTGTGGCTCTGCACAGCTCCTGACAGGAGGGGACAGCCGGGGGGGTTGGGCTGTGCTCCCAGGGAACAGGGACAGGAGGAGAGGGAACGGCCTCAGGCTGGGCCAGGGCAGGTTTTGATTGAATATTAGGGAAATTTTCTCCACCAAAAGAGCTGACCACCTCCAGAACAGGCTGCCCAGGGTGGCGGTGGCAGTCCCCATGCCTGTAGGGTTTTAAAAGCCACGTGGATGTGGCACCTGGGGACATGGGTCAGTGGTGGGCTTGGCAGTGCTGTGGGAATGGTTGAACTCGATGTCCTTGCAGGGCTTTTGCAACCCAAATGATTCTGTGATTCTGTGGCATTCTACACTGCCCACTCACAGTACCTGAGAAACTCCCCTGACCTAGCAGGTGAACCAAGTAGCATTTGTTTTTTCCTAGAGAATGTGAGCCTTTAGGATGGTTTGGGCAGTGCGACCTTCCAAAATCATCCTAAATACTCAGCTCCTCCAGCTGCTGCTAAACATCCATGGCAGGAGCAGGCAGACCTGTGGGCAGAATTTCAGGGAGATGCAACCAAGAACTGACTCTTTCTAATGGTTTAATGGAGCATTTTTAAAATTTTGTTTGAACTGACATCCAGAATAACACTTTGTGCTTTGTGCAGCCCTTAATCCATGGCACTTCTGCTGACCGCTCTGTGTGTACAAGGCATTTTCAGGTAAAACACCAAATGCAAAGGCAGTTTAAAGGATTGTTAAGCAGGGATTCAAAGCCAAATTGGCTTGGGTTACTCCATCACTGCTGAAGGTCATTATTTTTATGCCTCTGCTGTGATCAGTATCCAGGTTTTTTCTCTGTTCTTAAGAACTGACCTGTGAAAAGGGTGCTGTCAGCTGATCAAAAGGGAAGACTATTATCTACAAACACTCAAAATTTCCATTTCAAATGTGACTTTTATTTAGGTGGTGGGTCAATTCTTTTTAATTCACCTTCATGAAAAAAAAAAATTTACTTGTACAAATGTTTGTTTTATGTACTTCTGCAAACAAAACTGCATTATAGAGGCTTTCTGGTTATCAACCCATCAAGAAGTGGCGAAACTCTCATAGCACTGACTCTGTTGTCTGTGCCCATGGCCTGCAGAGGAGATGAATGCAGGGATTTAAAAATGCTACGCTTGAATATGTACCAGTTCTTGCAGACTTTCAGTAGCACCACTAACCCAACCAGGGAACAAAGTGTTCTGAAGGATTGTATGCTTGCAGAGCCACAAGCAGCGCAGCCTGCAGACAACTCAGCTGAAAAAAATCTGAAAACAGCTGCAGATTAAAAAAAATGAAATTAAAAAATATATATCTATAAGAATTTTGTATACTAGTCTTTGATGAAGCTCCTTGGATGTTTTTTAGAAAGCAGTTGGGGAAAATGCTGCAACAGAACATGGAAAAAATAGAGCTACTAGAACCAATCAAATATGTCAAAATAAACAAACCCAACCAAAACATATTTCTGGAGTTGCTCTGCCCTGTTATTTCAGATTAATGACAGGGCTCTAGTGAAATTCAGAAGATCCTTATGGTCTAAAATCCCTGGGTTTGAACCCAGTCAATCTTGAACATTGCAAATTTAGTGCTGCAATTTCCAAGTCATATTTTTCCTGCTTTATTTGTCACCAACGCTGTGCAAGCCAGTGTGCCTCATTGTTTAGTGTAACAAGTTCCTTATGGTAATCTGGCTGAGAATGTCTCATCCTAGTCCTAGCCTGGACTAGACTCTGACACAGCCCAGCTGTAATTTCTCCTTTTCTTTCAGTCTTTCCTTTTTTTAGCTTACATTTCAGTGTAGCCATTCACTGTGGGATATTCCCTCACTCACTCCCTCCCCACGTAGTGCTAGAAGGAAGGACTGGATTTTTCTTTCCCATTGATGCTGCAGATCCATCTCAAGGGAAGAGACTTGTCAAAACTCTTCCTACCCTTCGACAGTAAGACTTCCCAGGGGTTTGGCTCCTGGGCTGTGTCACGTTTTCCAATGCTTCCCCAAGCTGTTTAGGGATGCGCTGTGCATTTGCTCAGTGGCCACTTTTGGATGCCCTGCAGAAGGAGGTTTGCTCCCCAGCATCCCCCCCAGCAAACAAGAGAGCCCAGGAGTGCCACAGACCAGCAGCCAGTGGGACTGGTGCACTGGGAGCTTTGGGCTGATTATTCTCACTTAATACTTCCATGGCATCTCCGTAGCAGTCTGCAGCGCTGCATCGATCCCCGAGCCAGTGCGGGGAGAAGCTGCTGTCATTACGATGCTCATTCAAGCCTGACAGACTAATTGCCTTGCACTCGCTGGCTGCTTTCACTCCAGCAGCCAGGCTGGGGGAGGCTGAGCCGGGTTTAATTGCCTCTTGTCTTCACGGCAAGGTTAACCATTTTAGCCTTTTCGTACACTGGCGTTGCACCTGGCACGGGGTGTGAAACAGCAGAATGGACGAGGAGGAGGAGGAGGAAGGCTGGGCACGGGTTTAGCAGAACACAAAATGACCTGTAAGCAAGGCACACGCAGGTCCTTCAGCAGCAAGCAAAGCCAAACGCCCTTGCTGGGATTATTAATATTCATTAACTTTCTGCGTGCAAACCGCTTGTCACCGCGGCTTTGCGCTGCTCCAGTGCTGTGGTTTCTTGTTCGTTTTAATACAACTTCTGGGTTTTGCTGTGTTTAATCATCCGTAGCCATGCTTAGCAGCCCAGGGGAAATGGGGGCCCATCAGGGAGGGCAGGTGGGAGAGGCTGCGTCTTCAGAGCTTTGCCTTGATGTTATTCATAGTGTTTTCTTGGAAAACACGAGCTCAGAAAAGGACAGAGCTGCTTGCCAAGGATGACGCTGCAGGCTAGAGGCAGAACTGGGAATTAAGTTCTACATCCCCTGACCTGGGTCAATAGACTTTATATTCTTTCACCTGTAAAATACAAACTGCACATTTAACGCCTCCCCAAAAAAGTCAAACTACTTCCTGCATACAGTTGTTTTACTTGGAATGAGATGGAAATTGTAGGAGGAAGCACCAAAATTTCAAATTTCAATAGCTGTTTAAAAAAGTGATGGGCGATGGGCCTGGAAAGTTGGATGTGGTTGGATGCTTTTATCTCTGGCTGAGTCCTGGGCAGATCTGTGGCCACACAGGGAACTTGCTGGAGCCCTTTGCCCCACCACCAGGAGCAGGTCTGCTTGATGCCTGGAGGCTAGGATGGCAGGAGAGGACACGTCTGGGAGTGGGATTCTGAGACAAAAAGCATATTGCGTTTCCCCCAAAGCTTCTGCCTCAGCTTCTGGAAGATCTCCTGGGAGTCTGAGAAGGAAAAGAGCCTGCTGAATGTCAGTACCTAGAGCATCCAAAACCTGTCACTGGGGAGAGGGCACTGAAAACTAGGTCTTTCCAGCATTAGGAATGACACTTCTTTGTCCTTACACGCTAGCACTTGCGTGCCTGCTGTCAAGGCTGCTGGTTTTTCACCATTCCTTTTGATGCATGTGCATTGCAGGAGCAGCACGGCCTTTGAGAGGAGCAAAACAGATGTGTTCCGAGTGAAAACCAATAACGTCGGACAAATAAAGAAAATAAGGTACCTGCACAACGCTGCTACCACAACACCTGCTCTGTGAGGTGCTAATAGGATGACAGGCTGTAGAGGTTTAAGCATTGCCATGTTTTATTCATTATTCCTTAACGTGCTCCCATCAAGGTGAAGTTAAGGGGTGGTAAAAGCTTGTTTACTGCCGAAGATTTGAACTGAAGTGTGAAATCACCTACGGTATTGCTTATAAGTATCCATGCTCCCCACCAAGAATTGTATTTCTGCCGTATGCAATCATGGGGAAAGACGTTTAGGACTATTTTTATGTCCCGATGGAGGTAAATGCGGTTTGCCATCCACTTTTCCTAACTTAGTGTAATGTAAATGATAATTATTATGTTTAACCGCTGTCTGACTGACTGATAAAAAATTTAAAATTACTAAGTAGTACAAAGAAAGCTGGGAAGAGGTGGCTAAAACAATGCAAGAGGAGAATAGAGCAGGAGGGATACTGGGTGGGAAGGGAGCCCCTTATGTTTTAGGTGCACAGTGCAAGGTGAATGAATGCATATGTTGAATGAGTGTGGAGGTATGTTTGTGAGTATCTCCTTGCAGATAAAAGACTCACAGACTCACCTGTGATCTCTGCCCATATGGAACGTTGTTACTTTTAATATATGCTCTAAAAGCACATAAGTTCCTTGAAACTCTTTGGATAGTCAGCCATAAACGGGAATTATGTGTAGGTACAGTTGCTCTACCCTCACCTAGTAAATAATATTCCACAAAATTATGGTGCTAGTAGCCAGTCTCGGCCAGAATACTGAAACAGGGTTGTTCTTCCTCCAGGATTGAGCATGACAACACCGGGCTGAACGCGGGGTGGTTCCTGGACCGCGTCATCGTGACCGACATGAACAGACCTCACCTCCGCTTTTACTTCCCCTGCAACAACTGGCTGAGCAAGGAGGATGGGGATGGGCTCTATGTCAGAGACCTCATTGGCAGCCTGAATCCCATGGATGTCCCCAAAAGTAAGATGTTTTTTTAAAAAAAAACAAACAACTTGGCTTTCTGGTGCCTTGTGGGAAAGGACAGGGTTGCTTCGAGATGATCTCATCGCATAAAAAGTAATTGTGTAGTCTAAGCTAATTTAAGTTTTCTTTATAGTCAGTGGAGAGAGATATAGGAAGATGCAAGATGACTCAAGAGGATAATTTCTTCTTCAAATGTTAGATCTGATGTCTTAGGGTGGGATAAATCACTGTTTGGAGAAGCTCCACTCGTTCCTCGAGTACTGAGGGATCTGTGATGACAACATTAAATTAGATTGAATACCTACATGGAGATGAGAGGCATCCTACCCTGGAAGATGCAGCTGGTACCCCTGTGTGCTCCCCAGAGAGGCAGCATGTTTGCAGTCCTGTCCATAAAGTTAAGTGTTTCCAATCTCTGGTGACATCCTGCAGGAAATTTCTACAGAGGACTCAACCCTTTGGTTGTAACTCTGCGCCAGTTTTGCTGTAATTCCACACTGCTGCTGCTGTATGTGTGTATGATACCAGACTGAGCTGGTGACTGTTTTTTCAACTAATGATGTTGAAATGAGGCAAGGACAGCTTGCACACCAGACGTGTACTCCCAGGTTGGTACCAGCGTGGCAGCCACACAGGGATGTATGGTGCATGTAATGTGAGCGATCAAGATGTGAAAGAGGAGCCAGCAAACCAGCCTCAGGTGGGATGTCAGCACTCCATCTGCAAGTGGAGTGGAATAATGAGGAAATAGAGTTGTGTGCTCCTGATAGACTCACCAGGGCACTGCTTCTTTCTGGGAGCTTAATTTTGGGCATGGAAGGGAAAGCCATCAGCTACAGGTCTACAGGGAAAGAGAGCTGTGTGGTTTGGTGCTGAAAAGAGGAAACTTGTGCTTTTGCCAGGATTGAATCTTATTGAGAATAATTAGTAGGCCTCTTGCAATAGTGTTGCTGACATTACCACTTAGGAGCAATTATTTGGTAAAACCAACTTAATGCCAGAATTAAGCAGTGCTGTGAGCATTGATAGGTGCTCTAGAAGGGCAAAGTATTATTATTTTTATTGAGGTCATGTTAACAGTGAAAGAATACACTAAATTGACCTGGAATTGTTGAGTAATTTTGCACTGTTGAGATACAACCTTCTAAAAGAGTGCTAGTATGTTGAATATATAAACATTAAAGGATGCTGCATGTGAGCTAGTATGCACAAATAATACCCATTGACAAGAAATGCATATTGGAGCATTTTAAAAATGCAGACTCCACATACCCAGGGTGGCTGCAACAAGGGAATGAGATAACGTCTGGAGACGTTATCTGCCAAAAACCCACCCAATTACTTCTGGGGCTGTGTATGCTGAAGTATCTTGCGGCTTTTTTAATCAAATTGATTTGTGAAATGGAGAATCTAAGGACACTTGAGGGGCAGGAGGGCTCTGGAGAAGGTAGTGTATGAGGCAAAGCAATGTACGATTAAGGAGAGGTTCCCTTGATAGGAAGTCAACCATTCAATCCTAATAGATCGTTAAAAGACACAACACCTTATCCAAATTTATTACTGCCTCTGCCTGGGAGAAATGATTCAAGGGAACGTGTGTGATTTCCTCCATCCTGTTCAACACCTGTCTCACAGCAGGAAAAGACTCGTGGGCTAAACCCTCAGCTGGTACAGGAGAGTGCAGCTCCAATGAAATTGCTGGAGCCGCTTTGCATCTCACAAGCAGAACAGCCAGTCCTGAGTGCTCGCTCTTCTGGAGAAGCGGCTCTGGGATATGGATGAACTGCTCTCCACGTGCTTGGCCCAGGATAAACATGAGCAAGACCATCTCCCGAGCGTGAAAGAAGAGATTTAGGCAGGCATTTGTCAGAAATGCACCAGCTCTCAGCACCTTTATCAGAGATAAAGCCCCGCTGCTGAGCGGCGCGGGCTCGGCTGTGCGCAGGCAGGAGCTGGGCTGAGGCCAGAGGCACGGGTGAAGGGTTGGATGCCTTCCAGGTGGCAGGTCTGAATCTGTAAGAGGAGAGGGTTAGCTCAGCTATCTCAGGTTGCAGTTCCCCTTGAACCATAATTAATGAAAGATAAACATCCCCAGACTGCTGCGGTGAACTGTCAGCTGCAAATGTAAATGTATCTGAATTAATATGCCTCCCTCCGGATCCGTAAAGGTCTGAAATGAGATTGTGATTTGATTTTTGTTGTACATACAAGTCGTTTGCCCTGAATTTGATTGGGTTTTAGGGCATTTTGTTTTTTCTTTTCAATGGATTAAATAGTGATGTTTACTCTTTGAATATTAATATTTTCTAGGCCCCTAGATAATGAAAAATTATGTAAGTTTATGTAAGGAAAGATAAGTAATTCCTTCCTAAGTCTGTGTTCCCATTAGCAGTTCAGTGCCATATTCTTCTCCTTTCTGGTTATGTCTCTTCAATCACATCTTCAATCCATTTATTACTTCAGTTTTTCTTTGTAAACCACTCAGACACTGCTGTTGCCAAGCTTAGCTCCATGCTTTGCTTTCATGCTCCATTTGCTGTCACAGTCAGGAATGTTTTTGGAGGGAATCAAACAAGTTTCCTCCAGGTTCCCTCTCCTGCAGCACCCTCAGCTTTTGATCTTCTCCCAGAGAACTTTCCTGTCTTTGTCATGAGGATTTTCCTTCCTCCTTTGAACTGGAGGTCACTGCTGGGACCTTCTCTGTGCTTTGTGTGGGGAAGGATGTGGGCTTGAAAAAAATAAACTCCTTTTCTTTGTCATATTTTTGATTCATTGAAAAGGCATCTGAAGCCTATTTGAAAGGGTGCTGTTGGTGCTTGTACCAAAACTGACTGAATTATGGGCAGACTCAGCCTCTTTCTTGGTGAGGAGCACAGGCCAGATAGGGAAATCCTGCAGCTGTGAGTTCTGGAAAGGTTAATTTTAAGGGGAAAAAAATTAAAAAAGAAGAATAATTTTAAAATGCAGAAAAGGATGTGTGGCAAAAAAAGTAAAATAAAAAAAAAAGTTTATATTTATATTTATATTTATATTTATATTTATATTTATATTTATATTTATATTTATATTTATATTTATATTTATATCTATATTTATATTTATATTTACATTTATATTTATATTTATATGTGGTTGGCAAGATCCATGTACGTATCTATGTATATATAGTGGAAAAAATGGACACACATACTCAAACCCCAAAAGTAGGGTACTTTTCATGATCCAAATAAAGCTACCATGGATGTCTGACTTGGCAATTGCAGGCACCTGAGTGATTGCATTTACTTATCCGAATGAAATGCCTCCTGTCAGTTCCCTGTGGAATGCCACGCGTTTCTCAAGGAGAACAGGTTACATCTTAAGTGTTCCTGCTTGAATGACCCTCTATTCCCTGTATTCACATCCATGGCATCATATGCCCACAGGCCTTTGACAGGGATAATGTCACAGATTCTTATTTACCCAGCAACTTCCATTGGCAGCCTGGATTAATTTACACTACAGGTATTAATTACAAGGGAGGGCCATTGTTCAGCTTTGTACTGCTTCACTTGAGTTTATGAAGCCTTAGGATTGTATGGCTGTGGCTGAGCCTTTGTGCAAGGGACAGGCTCAAAACTGGAGCCGGGTGCTGGTTTTCCTTTGAGTGTTGCCGGTTTTGGATCACTCTGAGGGTGTCTGATGTCCTGCCAAAGTGGTGGGGGTGCATTCATAACAGCTTGCAGCTGCACTGGGAGTTCTACTGACCCCATGGAGGTGTAAAAGGACATGAAATTCAGGGGTCAGCTCATAGAATCGCAGAATCCTTCATGTCGGAGAAGCCCTCCAGGATCACAGAGTTCCACAGTTTCGCCAGCACAGCCCAGCCCACACTGACCCATGTCCCCAGGTGCCACATCCACATAGCTTTTGAACCCCTTCAGGGATGGCAACTCCTGGACAGCTGTGGCAGTAACTGAAGTGCCCAGCCCCTTGTTTGATTCTTGCAGAGTGATCAGGAATCATTTGTACCACTCAGCGGACAGATCCTCATATCCCCCACCCCACGGTGAGTCTCATTTACCTGGACCTTGCCTCGTGGTCTTCATTCCTGCAGGTGGGACACCAAGGTTGTGTCTTCCTCCATCCCTATGTGAGATGCACACAGCTTTTCATCACCTGGCTGGAAAGCAGGGAGCCCTGAGAGCTGGGCTTCATGTGGGTTGCAGGATTTCTCAAGACATAATACCAAAACATATCTGCAAGGCTGAGTTTTGTCCAGATTCATAAAAGATGCTGAGGTTTGGTCAGGTTAGATGATATGTTGTTTATCCAACAATAAACATCTTTTCTCAGGGGGTGACCGCAGGCATTTAAGGCTACTCAGCTGCTTGAGGTTGGTCAGGGCTCTGTGCAGTGTAACCTCCAGTTATGCTCAGAACAAGGGAAATAGATATTGGCTGTTCCTGATTTCCCTTGAAACCTCTCACTAATCAAACAATGCTCTGTACATGCTTTACTCTGAGAAAGCAGAATCATTCATTTGCAATGGGGATGTTCACTCACTTGGTCCTTAAAATCATGCTCAAGAGCAGGGTGAGCTGAAGACTAATTCAGTCTCCTGTGCAATTCTATCGTATGCTAACCTGTCAAATTTTGGTCAAGTCTTTGCAACCTGCCTGTTTCAAATGAGGTTGAGAGCCAAGGACTGGTTCTCATCTGGCTTTTTGGCCATCAGCACCCTGAAATTATTTAGGATTGTACATGACGGGTTATAAATGTGCTTGGGCAGCAGCTCATGTCAAACTCTTTCAAGGCTGAATATTCCCAGTAGAACTGAACTGCATGTGTCACACCAAACTGAAGAACTACTTCTATCTCTACTACTTCTGGGTAAAGTTTAATCTTATTTGGTCTGTTAATAATGAAAGTGAGGAGCACATTGATGTGGCACATCTCGACCTTGAAGATGGAAGAGTTCCAACACAACCACATTGTGCTTATTTTTTCCCTATTTAAATGTGTTGAAAATTGGTAATCTATTGCTGTTCTCTATTATTATTGCTATTACATTAAAAAAAAAAGGATCACAAGAGGAGAGCAAATATAGCTGTTCTTTATCTAGGGGTGGGTCTTTTGCAGTCAGACACAACACTTCTGTTTCAGCTTTGCTGAAACAAGAAGCAGTTTTGAAAGGCAAATTTGTTGGTTGTGTCAATTCTGGCCTGATTTGGGGCTGACACATGATGCATCTGAGAGTTTGCATGGATATGTCCTAAGGATAATGGCTGTGGAGTCACAATGAGCAGCTGGGATTTGGACTCTAGTAAAGAGGAGAAATTAGAGTGGTGGAATTTCCCTGAGTGCTCGCGTAGCCAGAGCGGGGGGTCTTGCCTTTAAAACCATTAGAAAAATGTCTATGAACAAAGCATTAACCCGCTCTAGGTACACTCTGAGGCTTTCAGATCCACTATGACCTAAAACTCATGTATTTGAGCTGTGAATGTGAGCTTACTCCTTTGCTCTTTGGAGAATTCTTGGGTTAAGGCTTCAAACTTTGTTGTCCAGAGTTTTAATGCTGGCTGTTGGCTGACTTGAAGGCTCATGACCACTGACCTGGCTGTGACTTGAGGAAACATCTGGAGCAGCAGGTGTTGCTGCACATGATTCACTTTGAGTCCATGGCTAAATCCTTCCTTCCATCCTGGGATGTGCATATCCTCAAGGACTGTGCTGGATTGAAACTGAAATTGTGGCCAATATTTCCTAATGATATTAGAAGCTCAGGTAAGGAGCAGAATTTGGGGTGTGAGGTACCAGTTGATGATGCCCTGTCAGATTTGCAACCTCATTTTATAAAATGTTGGGCTTGAAGACCAGCATTGGTCCTTCATGGATGAGACTTTATCCCTGAGGGGATTTAAAAGCTGTGTGGATGTGGCCCATGGGGACGTGGGTCAGTGGTGGCCTTGGCAGTGCTGGGGGAATGATTGGACTCGATTGTCTTGGAGGGCTTTTCTAACCTAAGTGACCCTTGGATTCCCCTGGGTTTTGTTTCAAACTGAGGTCACACAATTCCACAATTTTGGAAACTTTCATGAGGGAAAAAAGAAAAAAAATTATTTCTAAGGATGTAGAAGTTGAGGAAGAGGGAATGAAATATTAATACAAGTTACCTTCTCATCAAAATGCATCTTTATTTGCTCAGAAAACTGGAAGTGTATAATCAGCACAGGAAAATGCAGATAAATATATTTATGAAATACATATGAGTTGTTTGCTCCTGAGTAATGGGGAGTACCCTCTGTGTGCAGGAGAGGCCTTGCTGCCTGGTGAAGCATTCAATAAACAGGGTGTGTAGAAGGAGTAATATCTTTTACCACCCATTTAAAACACTGGGAAAAAATTTGCCTTGTTACCTGGCATACTGAGCAACCAGAAATGTCTTTTCTTTTTGATCAAAAATACTTCCTTTGTTCTAACAAGGACTTTACTTTCCCTACAAACTTTGCCCAACTTATTGTCACTGTGTCCAAAATGAGGGAGCTGTGGACATTTTACTTGTCACACCTTTCTTTTTTCCTGTGTTTTTTTTCTCTTTTTTTTTTTGTTTTGTTTTGGTTTGGTTTTTTTCCTAAAGACAGGCAAAAAGAATGAGAAATGGAAATGTAGAAATAGAAAGAAACACTGGTGACTTGAAAAACACAAAAAATGCACAGAGACCCAAAATGGGACAGAGAAAGAGATTTGTAATTCACATAGAGAGAAAAGATTTTGGAGAGGCAAGAGTGTGTGGCTGGTAAATAGATCTCTGTGTACCCAATACAAAACAGAGAGTACAGCATGTTTTTGAAGACATGTGATAATTTTGACTAATTATGTCTATATATGGAAATTAATTCAGCTTTCAGTTTTGAAATGAAGTAACTTTTTTTTAAAAGTTCTGATCTATTCAAGGCAAGACTGAAGTACAGAGTTAACAATATGATTTTTGACAATACCTTAAATTTATTTCACTATCATTTCTGAGCAAAAGTGTTTAAACCAAGAGGATATTCTCAATGATTTCTTCAATTTTGATAATAGCAGATGTGGTGAAAGCAGAAAAGAGATATTTCTTTTGTGAAATATTTGCCTTTTTTTTTTTAATGGGCTCCCACCCTGGGGCTGAACTAATGACAAATAATGATAAATCTTGGAGAATTAGATGAACAAGGATTTCTGCACCACTGTCACAAGGTGGGTTGCCATGTGCTAAGCTCCATGCTTCTCCAGCTAAACCACCATTGTCTCCTGAGCAAGGTCATTTAAAGCTCACTTCAAAAAGTCATCATCACTTTGAAGTCACAGTAGGAACATCAGTTTAGCATATCCTACAAGCAAAGCCTCCTGCATGTGGTAGATTGCCTCTCACAGGCCCTGCAGAGGGAAGATCCAGGCTGAATCCTAATACATTAACTGTTTGGGCGCCCGCCTTGCTCTCATGTAAGAGCTGCAGGGAATGGAGGGGAATCTCATGGTTTGTGGCCAGGGTGGGGAGGCCAAAGGGACTGGGTTCATCATGGGAGGGGCAGGAACAGTGGCTGAGGGTGATGCAGTATTCGACAGAGCAGCACAGAGTCACAGAATACCCCGAGGCCACACAGACCCCCAAGGAGCATCGAGTCCAAACCCTGGCCCTACACAGGACAACCCAAGAATCCCACCCTGTGCCCGAGAGCGTGGTCCAGATGCTCCTTGAATCCTTTCCTTTCCCCGTGCCTCCTTGAGTGACAGCAATGGTCTCTCTCAAGAACACACTTTTGGAGAGCTCTCATGAGATTAAAGGAGTGCTGAACCAGGGTCAAGGCAGCCCTGCATCTTTGGTGCTGCCTCCAGTGACAGGAGCCCCAGAGCCTTGCAAAGGCTCCTCAGCATTTCTCCCCTGCTAACACCAGGTTTTGGCAGAGGTGCTCACAGCCAAAAGGAATGGAATCACAGAATGCTTTGGGCTGGAAGGGGCTTGTAAAGCTCAGCTATTCCAAGCCCCCACAACGAGTAGTCACGTTGGCAACTAGACCAAGTCTCTCAGTGCTCTGCCAAATGCAAAACTCCTCCTTCTTCAGCACCCCCTGCTCCAGGTGTGCTTGTAATCTGCATTTCCAGTTTGAACCCTTGGTTAAAGATGCTATTCCCCACCTCTGAAGGCACAGCTCATTAACAAATGTAGCTGTCAATCACGTTTGAAAGAGATTAATTATGTTTGAGCTCCAAACCAACCCTTAGAATCTGACACTTTTCTGAATGGGAGAAAGAAGAAGTCCTCTTTATCTGTGTGCCATTGCTTTGTGCAAGAGCAGGACCCAATTTTGAGACAGAACTGGCTGCTGGTGAGCTCAGAGGAACCTCTCTGCTTTTACAGGGGTTGCTTTAGGCTCTTATTGTATTTTGCTGTGAGAAGCTGTCTCTGGGGTCCCTGCTACTGTGCCACAAAGAGGTTTAATGGGTGGGCTGGGTGAGTTTTCCTTTCATTTGTAGAGACTCAGCTGCTGGATACACAACACCAGGAGGACATCTCCAGCCAGAAGGTCACCAGAAGCTAATGTAGGAAGAGCTTATTTTATCCTGGTGGGATGAGCTCTCTGCCAGGACAAACAAGAACTAAATTCAAATGTTTGCTGTGAATCAAGTGTGTTGGGAGGCCAGGTCCCAGCTTTGTGCCCTAGCCATAGGCTGTCTGACATTTTAAGGATGCTCTGACCCAGAACTCCGTCACTGAGGAACTTGCTGTCAGCAGTGGTATAAAGGAGCTTCCACTTTGACAAGTCAGTCCCTTCCATCAAGAAGAGGTTTTGTCAGACAGTTCCTGGTGGACTGGATTGACTGACTCAATCTGACAGGCAGGAACCAAGGCATCTGGGTATTAAACCATCATCCTGAGCTGGTGCAAGGCTGTGGCACACTCAGGTTGAAACTGTACCTCGTCTGCAGGTCCAGGCGCCTGCCTCTCCCCTCAGCAACAATTCTTTTCACACCAACCACAAAAGTACTCCTTTTCCAGCAGCAATTCAGAGATGGTAGCAGTGCCTCTCCCCTGTCCATCCAGTCCCTTCCCCCCAGCCCCTTCCCAAATCTGCCTGCTCAGTGCTGAGCAGCGCAGGATGGATCTCCAGCACTGCAGCTCTCAGGAGCAGTGTGAAAACAGAGGGATAATTGCCAAGAGCTGCCTTATGAGAAGGATCCATCCCTGCCTACGGCTTGGTTCCTTGCTTTTAACCCCATGTGCTTTGCCTGTGAGGGCTGTGGCGTTTCCCAGACATCAGAAGCTGCTGCCCTGCTCCATGGCAGGTCAGGCACAAGGGAGGCAAGCACAGCTGGGAATTCACTGTGCCCCGCAGGAGATGATAACCCCAGATAATGAAACACAGTCAAATTGGTTTTTCTGCCCAAATCTCAGGCTTCTGCAGCAGGAAACCCAGAAGATTGTGCATAAACACGCTACCTAATGCCCCAAATAATAGTGGATACAAAATTTCTTTAGGCGTTTCAATCCTGGGGTGCTTCAAGTGACCATGATATCATACTGCTAAATAAATGACATTAACAGATGAATATCACACGGCTGGACAGTCAGCTGCAGGTTGCAGGTGGCAGGATTTGTCTTGGATATGTCCATGCATTTTCCATGGCTGGAGGCAGATCAGAGGCTGCACAAGAGCACCCAGGGGTGCTGGGTCTGGATGGAAATGTTCTGGGCAGTGAATGGGGCTAATGCTGCTCCCAGGATGGAGATGACAGTGGGGACAGCCTGGATGGGGAATGCTGGGGGCCAGGAAAGCAGCAGCCCTGTGCTCTTCATCCCCCAGGATGTGCTGGGAGTGCATCACATTCACAGACAAAAACCTCTTGGCTCTCAGTGGAGAGAACCTGACTCCAGCCCACAGTGCAAAATTAACCTTTCCTCTTGTCTGTTGAAAGCTGAGGCTGAGTTAATCAGTAGCAGACAGGCTGATTGACTGCCACTCCTCTGCTAAATTAATGCAGTAGGGTCACATCAGTGCCACCCCACTGTCTCCCGGAGATGGCATCCTGGCAATGCCTTCAAATGCAGACACACAACTGTGAAGAAAAGGAAGGTGCTGTTACCACACAGGGCATTTGCACTTGTGCATTGCAATGTGAATGTGGAAAGACAAGAGAAAATAGCTACTGCTCTTCCTACTGATTTTTTTGTTGGCTGTTCTGCTCTTGGCATCTTGCAGTACGTGCCTCAGAAGCTGCTAATTTTGCTCCTAGGAAAGCTCCCCTCCCCGTGCCTGTGCTGCAGTGAGCCTGTGCACTGCTCGATGGAGGCACAGCTTTTACATTAACATTTTGCATGTTCTCAGTGCTAGGAGAAGCATTCAGGAGGAAAGAAAAAAAAAAAAAGATATCCAGGCAACATCTTGATCTGTGTTTTACAGATGAAGTCAGAGCCATGTATTGGGATTTAAAAAAAAAAAAAAAAAAAAAAAAAAAAAAAAGCCAAGTGGGTATTTTTGAAAAGATGCTTCTGCCACAGGCTTAAAAATTAGGGAACAAAATCCACCCATGATCAAAATGAAGAGTACTTGACTTATGGCAGATCTCTTCCTGGCTGCAGTGAGAGCTTTCTCTTGCATGCTTTTAGCAGCTGAATCCTCACTGTCTTTTTAAGAGGCAGCATCCCTTTCCATTTAAATTGCTCATCCACCATGTCACTCTGTAAGATGTGCTGATGTACGAAGCACAGAAGGACCCCTGAGCAGCATGAAGAGCTCCTCTCCTTGCTGCAGCTGAATGTCAAATTGCTTAGAGAGGGAGAAAGTGCTGGCAAAAATTCAGCATGGCTCAGGGTTTGCTTTCTGAAGATGGAGGAGCTTAAATTTTTTCTGAAAGCAGACCTAAGGGTCAGGTGCGGGGACAGGTTTGAGCATCCAGTTTCAGAGTCGTTAAGAAGGAAAAAAACAAAAAAAAGACCTTATGAGCACAGACTATGCATTGTTTGTGAAGCAGGAATGTGCTCTAACCTAAGCCAAGGACCTCTAATGCTGCTGAAGTAGTTTTGCCTACAGAAACACATCAGCATGGAAAAGAGCCATGCCAGGGCATGCCACACACCACAGCCATGCTTATATTAGAGGGGACAACATAAAACCCTCACAGCACAGTGCCCTGTGACTGCCACCAGTCCAAAGTGATGGCCCATCCCTGGGCTCAGGAGCCAGCTCTGCCACAGGGCTCCTCATGCTGGCACTGAGAGCAGCACTGTGTGTGCACAGAGCCCTTGGGACCCCTCGGTGTTCCAAGCAGGAGGCCAAAATATGTCATCCTGGACCTTAGATTGGAAATACAGCCATGCTGAGAAACCTTTAAAGGTTTTTGATCTGCCAAGTAATTTCACCAGCATTTTCCTTGCTAGCCAGATGTGCCCTAGCAGTAGCCATGCAAGGTGCCCCTCCTGCACTGTGTTTGCTCACTTGCTTTTCATGGACTTGCTCTCTGCATGTCTTCCTTGATGCTCTGCTTGCATTGAGACATCCCTCTGGTCTCAGAGTCTCTATATCTCAGAGGCATAAAGCCTTTTCCTGCAAGGGGAATGTAAGCTAAGCCGCTGCAGCTTGTCCTTTTGAGGATCCTGTTATCCTGTCAGGTTCTTCTGGCTCCCAAAAAGCAGAGTGGAAAATTAATCACTGACATCAGATTAAATATTCTAGAGGAGGTGCAAGGAGCAAAGCTTCTTGGAAAATGTGGTCTGTAATTAAAGACTGCAAGGTACAATGGGTCAGTTTTAGTTAGAGCAGCTTAGTGGCCAAGTAGGAGATGTAAATTGCACCATCCCCACACTTCGCTAATGCAAATGAACACTTTTGGTGTTGGTGTATCTCTAGCAGGTTGTTAGAGCTCTGTGAACTAAAGTTAAAGAGAATCATTAAGGCATTTTCTCCCCTGTCTGAGCCCAGCTCTGTTCTTCTCTTTCTTGTTATTTAGTATTTGTTGCAGTTTTATCATTATTATTTTATTTGCCGTGGCATGTTTTGCGATGAGGCGCCAGGGATGTCAGCTCGACTTTTAGCCTTTTCCCAGCACATTCATTAAACTGTGACAGGTGATTTTCCCTTCTGTTTGGGCTCTGCCCTTGCACTCCTCACCCTGGGAGCTGAGAGCATTGTTGTAATTCAGGGGATGGTCCAACAGCCGCTCCTCAAACGTTTGCTCTCACGTCCTCTGCCTCTGCGGGAGCACGTGCACCGGGTCTCTGCTGTCTTCTGGAATAACTTTTAATATGCACTGATTATGGGGGAGGAGGTGGTAACCCAGTGTTGGTGATGTTCCACGGCTCCTGAGAGAATCCATTTCTGTAGCTGGCTGGGAAGTGCAGGAAAGATTATCCTCTAACTTGGCACTTGCCAAAAAGTTTCAAACCAAGAATCATGGTTAATGGTTGGACTTGGTGATCTTAGAGGTCTTTTTCAGCCTTAATGATTTCATGATTCTGGGGTGCAAGAAGTTCTACTTTTGCCAAGGATCTGTGTGTGAGGAGACTTCTGCATTTGACCCTTTCACAGAAGCAACATGCCCAGGACTCAGAAATACAGACGTGACATTGCGCAGAGCCCTCAGTACCAGCTGCCCAGGGTTCAGTAACAGGAACTCTGTTCAGGGCTTGTATGACATCATGTACTGCTCAGTACCAGATTTTGCATTCATCTTCATCTGTTTTGTGCCTTGCTGCCTGCATCATTTTTCACGGGAGATACAGCACGAGGTGTCTGTCATGGCTGTTTGCTTGGAGGTGGTCAGGTGACTTTAGTGGTAGATTTGGAAAGTTGCTCACATTTGGCTCAAATTTTGCTCATATTTGGCTCAAATAAAGTCACATTGAAAATCATGGGAGCTTGTTCATTGGTTCCAGAGGAAACTGAGGTCACTTTTACTGTCCTTGGGAACCAAGCGGGTCCCACCCTGATCTGTCTGAAGAACTTGCTTCTCAAATTCACTGACATGATGTGTATAATGTCCATGATGTGCCTCACCCAGAGGGGTTTGGTGCCATAGATGATGTATCTCCACAGTGCTGCAGCTCCTGGGTCTACTACTGTTTCCTCATTAAATGAAAAAGACTGGATGACTGTATTTTTTAAATTTTTGTTCTTGGTTTTTTTGGGTTTTTTAAAGGAAAGAGTGGCCATCTTCACATTTTTGTTTCATGCAGTGTGGCTTACATTTCAGAGACTCATAGAATGTTTTGGCTCCATCCAGTTCTGCTCCCTACCATGGGCAGGGACACTTTCCACTGGACCAGGTTTCTCAAAGCTCCATCCAACCTGGCCTTGGACAGGCCCAGGGCTGGGGTGTCAACAACTCTGAGCAACCTGTGCCAGTCCCTCACCACCTCCCTGGGAAAGAATTTCTTCTGTATATATTCAGTCTAAATTTCTCCTTTCTCAGTTTAAATCCATTGTTCCTTGTTCTATCACTATATTATTTCACAAAAATACTTGCTTGGTATAAACTGAACTTTCAAAATAGCTCCAGGACAGAACTGGGGTCAGGCCTGAGCTTGGGCAGACTCCATAATTCATCGACGTTTGGAAAAAGCAGAGCTGGTCCATAGGTCCTTTGTATCCACATCAAAATTTTCACTTTCTCTTCTATTTCACTCTTCAGTGTCAAGGCCAGGAACCAAGTGATCTGTCCTCCTGCCCTGGGCAGTGAATATGCAGTGTCAGACTCCTGCCTATGGATTTTATTCCTCTTGTGGAGAAGGGGGTCATTGTACCAAGGGCCACAGTTCAGACCACACTTTGAAGATAGCACCAGCACCAGCCTGGATTGGTCTGTATTGTTGGGTTTTGCATCAAACCATTGAGTTATTAATGCATTGGGATTTTTGCCTCCCTCATTGCAGTCAACAAATACGTGGTCCGGGTTTTTACTGGCGAAGTCAGCGGCAGTGGAACCGATGCAGATGTCTTCATTAATATCTTCGGTGAGAAAGGAGACACAGGTATTCAAATGCAAATCATTTCCTAAAATATTTCCTCCTGCTCTGCAGGCCTGTGATCTGAACAACACACACACGCACACACACACACCCCACACACAGACACACACACACACAATCTGGCAAATGCAGAATGATTTGGCTGAGTGAAAGTCACAACAAATGGTGTGGGGGCCCTCACATCCACAGCCCCTGGAAGGTGCATCTGCAATGCAGCAGCTGTGGCTGGGTGTGGGCATGACTCGAGCTACCTGACGTTTAAAAAAGCAGGCTCTGGGAAAATGCAGCATAAACCACCAGCAGAAAGCAGTGGAGAAAGTGCCAACCCACTGAAGGGTCCAACACCAACGTGCATTCACAGGGAATGCAGTGAGAGCTGTGTGTCTCATTTTCCAGGTACCTGGAGGGATAATGACATCTCTTCTCTGTGACAGAGGTGATGGCTGAGCCTGCTCGGCCACTTGTAAAAATAATTTAAACAAGGTTTATATTAGTTGGGTTTGAATAGCTTTTTTTAGAAATATTGTAATTATTTTTAAATGTAGATTGTACTGCAACAGTGGTCTGGAAACTTTAATTTAATTTTTTTAAAAATTAATTGAATAATATTAAAAGATGTGCCTAAACCAAGCTCTCTGGGCCATGAAGACAAGTGGGTGGAGATTGCTGGAGATTCCTGTAACCAAGGAGCAAATATTCTCTTGCTTCTACACTGCATCTATCCTGTCAAATTCAAGAAATAATGATATGATATCTGCCAAGTGTCCTTGAACAGATTATAAAACCTGGTGGATAGGGCTCACCCTTGATTAATCCCCTAGAGTTTGATGGGGGATTCATCTGATCTCCCTGAAGACATCCCAAAGTGGGAGTCTGAATCTCAGCTGGGTGTCCAGGCATTCTGTCATATCCACACAGAGAAATAACACCCCTAGAGGATGATTCATCCTCTCTAAGGTAAGAGGGATGAGTTGCCCACTGACCTCTTTCTCTGCACTGGAGCCTTGGGTGGGTTTCCTCCCACTCACAGCATCACACAGGCTACAAACGGGGGCACAGCTTTAATACTTTTCATAAAGGCAAACCCCTGTGGGATCAAGAAAAAGCCAACAGCCCTGGCTGGGTCCTAATTTGAAAATAAATCCTTCCTCTCGGATACAGCAAAAAATTCCATGTCCTGAAATGTCAGAATCTGCAGCTTGTGACCAAAGCCTTTCTTGAACAGTTTGGAGATTTTCAAAGACAGTAAAAATGAAAGGGAAATGTGGTGATATGGAAAAAAAATATTTAAGAGCCATCTGGATATATATTTCTGAAAGCTCTGAGAGCTGTGAGTAACTGTGACATTAGAATGGAAATCCTGGTCTTTTGTGGGCTTGAGAAAAGGTACCTTTTTATTAGAATAGAAAGTCCTCTGCCTTTGCCTTGAATCCTGGGTGCAGAGAGCTGATATCTAGGGAATATTTGATTCAGTCAGTGGTGACTTTCTGACATTCCTAAATATTCCTTCACTTACAAACATGCATGTGCCAGTAACCCATTCCTCCTTGGAGTTATTATTTATTACTTATTTGTTTGGGGGAATTTTTTGTTTGTTTGTTTGTTTTGTTGTGGGACTTGTTTGTTTTGCTTTTATTTTTAGTTTTTCTTTGCCCATTCAGGTGTGAGGAAACTGGACAACGACAAAGACAACTTTGAAAAAGGAGCAGAAGACAAGTTCACGCTTGATGCCCCGAATCTGGGAAAATTAAGAAAAATTAATATTGGGCATAATAACAAAGGAGGCTCTGCTGGCTGGTTCCTTGCAAAGGTTAGTTACTCCTGAAACATTCAACATAAGCATCTCATGGGCTCAAAATATCTCACTCTCTCAGTGGTCTTGTAGCAAGAGATTTAAGGATAATTGCTGGTGATACAGGTTACTGAGAAAGACACAAATCATTTCATTCTCTTGGCTTAACTCATTACCATGACCATAAAAATACCAGAATCCAAGAGTTATCTGTTGGATCTGTTCACAGTGAAAATTTGCAGACTCATAGCTTGCCCAAATTTAAGTGATTTGTCATTGGCTCAGCAAAAGAGATATGCTTGCCACAAAGACCCTATTCTTCTATTTTCATTTTAATCTCCTGCTACAGGGTAGGAAGGTATTACAGCTTTTAGTGTAATAGTTGAAGGAATATTTTAAAAGGGGAAATCTGTGACTCCTCTCTGGTCTCATTTTCTTTCCTCTGCTGATGTAGTTTAACACAGCTGGCTTTAATCCACAGAAGACCTGACCCCATATTTGTAAATCCTCAATAACAGGATAGTTCAGTGTAATACAAATGCAAATATTAGCACATGCTTCTCCCCCACCACACAATACAGGAAAAGTTACAATGCTGGCAACCCATGAAAAATGTGGAAGTAAAAAACAGAGAGGTTGTGCTCAATGTCATAAATAGTGGGAAGCAAAAACCACAGAACTTCATTTTCCCATCAGAGGTGTAATGACATAATTTTTGATGAGGTTGGTGAGGTTGCTCAAGTGCCAAAACCTGGTGTAGCGTCTACTTACAGCCATCACACCAACCCTGTACTCTGCCACAAGCCTACAGGATATTTAAGTAAATAAATAAAATGCAGCTTTGGCCTTGCAAATTCAGATGGAAGGCTGGAGAACTGAGCTAAAATAGCTCTGTTGTTGTCTACTGGTTTTAGATGTTTTTTTCTGTAATTTGTTTCAATACTTGGACACTCTAGTGTTGTCACTCCAGGATGAACCTGTTCTCATGTTTCCTGTGTTTTCAGAGTGGCTTGTACTCAGAGATGGTTTTCCACCTTTAAATGTAATAATAAACTCACTGAAAGGAACCCAAAGAGGATCAGCTGGTAGAGAGGCATTGGAGTGCTGATATTTCTCCCAAACCTTGTCTATTTTAGTCTCTAGCACTCCAGCTCTCTCATGCTGACAATCCCAGCCCTGGCAGACTCTGCTGTCTGTGTCTGTGGAGGTACAACAGGACTCAGGAGTGCTACAGGCAACAGTGTGGTGTGGGATGAATGACAGGAGGGGAAGCTCTGTTTCCCAAAAAATGGTTTCATAAATTTATCAGAAAGGACAGGTTTCAGATTCTCCCTCATTGTTGAGAAAAGTGTCAAGGGCTTTCTGTCCATAATAGTGATTTTTTTTCCCCCCTCTGAGACATAACCCACACAGAGGAGTAGAGATTTTGATTTCTTCTCTTCTGATCAAAATCCTTTAATACTCTTCTCTGCTGGTTTAAAATACTACAGTAACTCTACGGCAGGATTCAGGAGTCCAGCAGAAGATATCTCAGCAGGAGATGCCAAAAACTAGCCTAATATTAAAGGGGAATATTGTTCCCCAGCTTGTTGCAGCAAAGTATCACAGAATTCTGAAACACTCTTGTTTGACAGGGACCTTAAAGACCCTCCAGTCCCATCCCCTGCCATGGGCAGGGACACCTTCCACTATCCCAGATTTCTCCAAGCCCCATCCAGCCTGGCCTTGGGCACTGCCAGGGATCCAGGGGCAGCCACAGCTGCTCTGGGCACCCTGGGCCAGGGCCTGCCCACCCTCCCAGCCAGCAATTCCTAATTCCCAAGAGCCCAAAATCTGTCCCTGCCCTCTGGCCCTGGCAAGCCATTCCCTGGCTGCTGTCCCTGCATGCCTTGTCCCCAGTGGCTGTGCAGCTCTGCTGGAGCCCCTGCAGGCCCTGGCAGGGGCTCTCAGGTGTCCCTGGAGCCTTCTCTTGTGCAGCTGAGCAGCCCCAGCTGTGCCAGGCTGGCTCCAGAGCAGAGGGGCTCCAGCGCTGGCAGCTTCTCCATGGCCTCCTCTGCACTGGCTGCAGCAGCTGCAGCTCCTTGTGCTGTTGGAGCCAGGGCTGGGGCAGCTCTGCAGGTGGGGTCTCACCTGAGCCCAGGGGCACAGGGGCAGGATCCCCCTGCCCTGCTGCCCATGCTGGGGGATCAGCCCAGGGCAGGGGGTTCAGGCTGGGGCAGGTCCAGTTCTCACCCCCAGCACCCCCAGCTCCTTCTCCCAGGGCTGCTCTTTTTCCATTCTCTGTCCAGCCTGTCTTTGGATTGCCCCAGCCCAGGTGCAGGACCCTGCACTTGGCCATGTTAAACCTCATGATATTTGCACAGCTCCACCTCACCGTGGTCCAAATCCTTCCAAACTAGAAAATGTATCCTGCCACAGGGTTTTAACGGCAGTGCCTTTGCAATGGTTCCACCCTGGAGTAACTGTCTGGGATCTAGTGATAGTACTGTGTCACACAGGCTCGTCTGATGGTCTGGATTTGCCCTGAAATTCCTAGGCATTATTTTATAACAAGGCTCTAAAGCAGAGAGAGAAAACACAGCCTGTTCCCAAAGCAGAACAAAGAGCTGTCATTCAGCTGATGGAGAAGAGTAGCCAGCACACAGGCTCTGGAGAGCAAGAACGCAGGCCAGGCCAGCTGGTCTTGATAGCAGAGACATCTGGTCTCGTGCACCGCAAGAGATGCAGAGTGGGCTCACTGGATAAAAAAAGAGAGAAAATAAAAAAGCTGGGTTTTTACTTACTGATTGTCTGAAATTCTATCAGCACTAATTAGGGAGTGGGATCTCCTGGAGTAGTGAGTATGTTAAATACCAAGTGAGTGTACATTAAGCTTCTGCTCTTCTGCCACCCCATAGTGTAAACCTTTGCTTTTCCCATGCTATTTTCCAACGTGGTGTCTCTTTTCCCTCAGGTGATCATTGAGGACATAGGCAATAAATGTGTGTACCAGTTCCCAGTTGGACGCTGGTTCGCTTTAGACGAAGATGATGGGAAAATCCAGAGGGACATTCTTGTTGGGGGCACTGAAGCCACAGGTAACATCATGGCCCAAATCTGTGGTGGGAAATGGGAAATTAAGGCTATTAGCCATGTTTTCTTCAGAAGATTGAATGCCTTATGCTCAGGGAGACCTGCAGTGAAGGATCTTCTGGTGGTAGGCTGTTCTGTGTGAGGGTTCCTGAGCTGCCAGCACATTTCCCACCTTTGTGCCCCACCTGTGAAGCTCTGCAGGACCTATGTGCTGGTTTATCATCTGGTGCACCTGGATAAGGGGCTGGTGTGCTGGGAATCAGAGATAGGGCTTGTACCTTCAGCAAATTGCTCACCAGCACTCAAACAAAGTGTTTGTTATTTCCGAAAACACAAAGTAGCGAATGTTGCACTTCATTTTCTTGTCTGGGGAGATAAACATCCTTTTACAAAACAAGAAGCACAATGCTGAGCCTTAAATCAGTCTTTTTTATTGTCCAACATGGTTAAAGAAAAGACAACCAAAGTTTATGTCTCTGTTAAAAGAAACCTGGATGTAAAGTCCCTAAAAGAACTTGTCACAAGGCAGAAGATTATTTGGATAGTCCTGCCTGTATTTATTTAATAGCATGAAGGCAAACACTGTGATGATGCATGTAACAACTGTTCTTTACTTCCTTGTATGGTCTTCAGCATCTGCAGTCCCTGTATTTCCCCGTGCACATGCATGAGGAAAGTGGTCTGGGAGCAGATCCCCACTGCAGCATGCTTATTAGGGAAAATCAAGGGAAGAAACCAGAAATAAATGTAATTCAATCCCAAAAAACCTTCCTTTTTCTTTTTACCACTCATGACTGTGTATTTTGTTTTCCTGCTCTCTGGGATTTTGTTGAAGATACATCAACAGTAAAGCATGCTTGAGTACTTTTTAATGTAAATTTCAAAGGGAGAATTATTTGTTAGGGAGTGAGTTCTGACGTTTTTGCTTCATCCCAAGTCCCTATTGAAATTTCTGTCTGATTTAATCAAAAAAACTTGGCTTAGGTCTCAACTATTTTCTACATGCTCCTATAGTGTTTAGGTGTGTTTTTGATGCCATGAGACAGGTTTAAGATGTGCTTTTCTGTGAGGTAAGGCTTGTGGGAAGAAGTGTTTTCATTCTGAGACCAACAGTTGGAGACAGAAAAAAAAACCCCAAGGACACTTTTATGTAAATAGGTTTCTTTTCAGAGATACTTTTCTTTTTTCCAGCTGAGCTGGAAAACCAAACCTTGTTTTGCTAAGTTCTGTGGGTTCTCACTGTGACTGTGGAGGTCATGATGGCTTCAGCAGTATAGGCTAAGAAACAAATAAACCCAAAGTTTTCAGAGTTTTGTGATAGTGCAGATTTTGCCAAGACTGTTTAAAGAAACACTTCCCCATCCTCTCAGCATTCTCTGACCTATTTGGTGCTTGGTATTTCTCATAATTAAATTACATACACGCCAATTAAATTTTTTTACCTTTCTTCACCTAATCAGAATAACAGAGTGAATAAAAAAGAATTTTTTTTTTTTCCCATCAGGCCATGGAATAGGGAGCTTGTCACCCCATGCCTCTTTCTCTTGGGCAGTCTGAAGGTAGATGTGCATTCCTCAGAATTATGTGTGGGACAAAAACAAATGAAGCATTGCACTGTGTGTAAGAGAGAAGCCAAAACAGACCAGTGGGAAAGCAATAGAGTCTCCAACATAAATCCAATCAAAGCCACAACTCTCAGACTCTTTTCCTCCCTTCTTTCTTCCCCCCAACCAAATTTCTGATTCCTCCAGGCATTGTGTACAACGTGGCTGTAGTGACCGGAGATATCAGAGGAGCCGGCACCAACTCCAAGATCCACGTAATCCTCCACGGCTCCAAAGGCCTGAAGAACAGTGGGAAGATTTTCCTGGAAGGAGGTGAATTTGAGCGTGCCAGGACAGATCTCTTCAACGTGGAGATAGCTGCCCTCCTCAGCCCTCTCAGCAGAGTCACCATTGGGCATGATAACTGTGGGGTCAGCTCTGGCTGGTTTTGTGAGAAGGTGAGGCTGAATTGCCATAAACTCACGGAATCATTCGGTTTGGAACGGTTCTGTTTGGAATGAGCTCATGGAGTACTACCACTGGGCCAGCACTGCCGAGAGTTTTGCCTGCAGGCAGCTGCTCCCCATTCATAACCTGACCCCGACAGCCCAGACCAGCTCTAAAATAAATAAATAAGTCTGCTTTTGTTTGGAAGGCAATATCCCCGGTTTAACAAGTCAATATTATACATCACACACGAGAGCAGCTGATTGCCTCAAAGGCACGTTAGATGCATAAGTCAATCACTCGCTAATTGGGTTGATTGCCCCTCTGCAGTCACAAAGACAGAGATTATTGTTTGCTCAGCTCCAAAAGCACCTTCAGATGTTTGCCCAAGGGGCCGGACAGAAATGCAGCCTTGGATTGTGCTGAGCGTTTCAAAGTTATCATCTATGCTCAGACTGCCCTGAAGTTTCTAGATGCTGTTCTGGAGGCTCAGAAATAATAATAATAATGTTAAAAAAAACAAAAAAAAAAACCAAAAAAAAAAAAAAAGGGGAAAAAACCAAACAAAAACACAGCAACAACAACAACAAAACCCTATAGAAAGTGGCTGACCATAGCTGCTACTGGGAGGCAGTGGAGAAATATGCCAAGTTGTTACCCAACAACTTATATTTCTTTGAGAATAATTCTACACAGCAGCGGGGGAAGATGTTGGAAAATTCTTCTAAGTTTAGCACATGGTGTGTGATCCCTATATCCGTGGGTAATGTTTGATTTTGTACCATCCAGTGCTTAGTACACATGCCAGAGATTAATGTGGCCTTGTGTTAACTCCCTGCATCTGTGACTAATAAGCCTTGTGCCAGCTAACACTTCCTTGTTTGCTTCCAGCAGTGATTAATATGTACTGGTAGATATCTTAGTTTTGAGAACAGAGATGGAGTGCCAAAGCAAAGAATGATAAAGAAAAGTGCATCACAGCCTGGACACATATTTGAGATACTCTCCAGGAAAGAAGATTCACCAGAAGATCCAGGACCATAAGGAAATTTTGGGGAATGGGATGTTCCTAAATGACCACCAAAAATGCCCAAAAGATCCCTAGTCCTATCCAAGTAACTTCATGGAAATAATAAGCATATATTCATGCATACAGGAAGTGTAATAAATACGTAATAGAAATGTGACAAATATGTATTAGTTTAATATTTGGTCTGTTTGGTTGCTGCTCATGCTTTGAGGTGAAAGTCCCATGCATCCAGCATCTTTAAGATAGTAATTTTGTCTTTCCAACCCAGCAAATTGGTTGGAGAGTTTATTTCCCAGCTTTTGGTGGCAACACTAGATCATGTACAAGGTCATCAGGAGGGTGGAGAGGAAGGCAGATGCCTACCCCAAGTTACAAGGAAATTCAGTTTTCCTGGCAAGCAAAATCAGCTTGGGCTGGATATGTTTGAAGGCTTTTTGTAGCCTGTGTTTTCTGCAGAGCCCTGGTGTGGTGCAGGGCCTGTGCTGCACGCTGACTGCTGCAAACACCCTGCCTGCTCCCATTCCCTTTCCCTCCCGGTGTTTCACCTTTTCCTGCTTGACTCATTGTGATGTACTGCTGCAAAAATGGGAATAATGAACAGATGAGTTGTAGCTGTACTCCAAACTGGGATTTGTGCAATTAGTCTGGCTCATATTGGTCCAGAAATGCCGATTTTGAGAGCAGGACCAATTTCTCCAGTTCTGTCTTTGCTCTGTTTAATTTTTCAGTGCCAAGATCCTGTGGGCTGCCACTCGCAGAATATTCAAACTCATTGTCCCAATCTCTTTTTCCAGGTGGTGGTTTACTGCCCCTTCACTGGGATTGAGCAAACCTTCCCATGTGGGAAGTGGCTGGATGAAGATGAAGGGGACGGCCTCATCGAGCGGGAGCTCTACGAAATGGTCTCCCTGCGCCAGAAAAGGCTGAAAAGTAAGTGCAAGTGTCCAGGAGCCTCCTGTGGCCATCACCCCTCCTCCCACAAGCCACAACCCCCTGAGTGTCCCCTCAGTGACGTGGGTATTGCCAGGGCCAAGGAGAGGCTCAGGTGGATTCACTGGAGCATAGAATGGTTTGGGTTTGGAAGGGACATTTAAAGATCATCTAATTTCATCCCCCTGCCATGGGCAGGGACACCTTCCACCATCCCAGATTGCTTGAAGCCTCATCCAACCTGGCCTTGAATATTGCCAAGAATACTCAAGCCTTGGTGCCACGGGATGTGCAGGTATGAGTGACAAGTGACTGCTGCCTGTGACAAAATCCCAGGACAGTTTGGTTTGGGTTGGAAGGGACCTTAAAGATCTTCTCATTCCACACCTTTCACTATCCCAGGTTGCTCCAAGCCCCATCCAGCCTGGCCTTAGGCACTGCCAGGGATCCAGGGGCAGCCACAGCTGCTCTGGGCACCCTGGGCCAGGGCCTGCCCACCCTCCCAGCCAGCAATTCCCAATTCCCAAGAGCCCAAAATCTGGCCCTGTCCTCTGGCCCTGGCAAGCCATTCCCTGGCTGCTGTCCCTGCATGCCTTGTCCCCAGTGGCTGTGCAGCTCTGCTGGAGCCCCTGGAGGCCCTGGCAGGGGCTCTCAGGTGTCCCTGGAGCCTTCTCTTGTGCAGCTGAGCAGCCCCAGCTGCGCCAGGCTGGCTCCAGAGCAGAGGGGCTCCCGCCCTGGCAGCTTCTCCGTGGCCTCCTCTGCACTGGCTGCAGCAGCTCCAGCTCCTTCTCATGGATTTCAGCTTTGAAAATACTGCTTTAGGGGAGTATAAAATTAAACTCCTAAATATTTTGAAGAATTATACTCATTTCCTTAAGGTCCACTGGGCATCGGCTCCCTCAGACATCATCTTACCTTGGCAAACAAGCCAGGCCATGTTGCTTATCACTACAGAAGGAAAGCGTTCTTATTAGAGACAGGAACAAAAAAATGCAACAAGGAGACAAACCTTGGTGGGGGAAGGGAGGGAGAACGGGAAATAAAGAAAAACTCTTCCTTGTTGACTTCAGCAGTTTTTATTCCTGACCTCAGAGAAATAACAGGCGCCAGCCCTGTCCATGTGTCAGGTGCGTGCTGGATGCAGAGCCTTTTCTCTAGAGGGAGGCAATGGCACACGTTTGCTGGGAAGAGCTGCTCCGTGCCGTGCCGTGCCGTGTGGGCATGTTCATCCATCCCCAAATTCTCCAGCTCCAGCCTGCTGCTGCACCGAGCCAAAAAATATCGCGGCTGCCCGGCCCGTGCCGGTGTGCCCGTGTGTAAATAGAATATTTTAATTAGGATAATAGACACGGTTTAATCCGAGAGTGCTTCGGGTGGGCTCCTGCTTAAACAGCAGTTCATTTGAATAAGCTTTATCTAAATGTTAGTCGGCGTTGTAACCACATTGCACCTCCTGACTCGGTCCATTTAGCTAAAGCATCTGCAACCTTTAACCCCCTATTATCAGCTCTGATTGTTATTGACAGGCTAATTCCCTCACCACTGCATTGCAGGAGATAGACAGAGAGAGCATTAGCCTTGAGAAATCTGTGACCTTTAGCTGCCAGATTGTAGAAGTGCAAGACTCGGAGTTAGAAAAGACCCATTATGTCATCCCGCCTATGTCCCTGCGCACACAGGACTGTCCCTTTCTGCAGAGATGATCAAAGCTGGCTTCAGCCTCACTTGGGGTATCCATGGTGAAACGTCTCCCAGCTCAGCATCCAGAAGCTGCTCCCGCAGCAGATTGCAGCTCCATATGTAGCTTGTATTTATTCTGTGGGGTTTTTTTATTCCTTCCTCTCCTTATCTTGAATGTTATCCTGGAAACTGTTGTGCCCGGTCTTGTCCTCCCTGGTGTTTGTGCCCTGGGCTTTTGAGAATTTCCAAAGTGCCCGGATACCTCAGTGTGAAAGGATGGGAGCCTGGGGGATGCACCCAGCAAGCCCTGGGAGGATGATGATGGGAATTTGGGGAGATGCCTGGCCTTCTCCAGCAGCCTCAGCCCTAGCTCAGCCACACCTCCCCTGTGTGGTTTCTCCCTGACAGCCCTCTATCAGCATTTAATCCTGGTACAAGGGCCCGTTTCCCCCTCCGTGCGTGCTTCACTCCTCCTTTCCCTCAGCAAGGGGTCAGGGAGGCCAAAACAGACAGATGAGAGCAGCCTTTGGTGTCTGAATTGCACTTGCAGCTTTCCCCAGGGAGAACCAAGGTTCTCCATCACATGCCATCCACAGATTTTGCTTCATTTCTGCTCATCTAAAACTTGCTGGTGCTTTTCAGAGAGGAGTGATCATTAATATTTTGTATATTATTAAAACAGGGGCAAAACTTTTTCTGAGACATCCCTCTTCCCCTCTTCTCTTTTTTTTTTTTTTTCAGTAGCTCTTTTCTCTTTTTTATACAGTCAAACACTGAGAAGACCAGTAAAAACCTAATTTATATGCATGCCATCATATTTTTATATTCCATTCTGGGCTCTGAAGGTCAAGCTGTGCTAGTGTGGGCTCGGGTGTACCGAAAGGGTTAGCAATTCTCTCATTAGGATTTGTTAATAATTCAGCTGGTGTCTGAGTGAGGAAAGAAGGCTGTTCCTTCTCCTGTAGGTGCAGCAAGACCCGCAGAAGTGACACACATTATGGTCAATAAGGCATGCAGATGAGGGGCTACCTAGAGGAAATAATGTCACCCATATATATGCAATATTCTGGTATGAAAACCAATGTAAAGTTGCTGCAGGACTGGACTTATGATTAAAATGTTGGATGAAGACTTCAGATAAAAATCTTGCAGACTGGCCACAATCTTAGGGTATGTCATGTAGTATTAAAGAAAGTGTTAGCTGAAGTCGTGTCAAATTTAGGCATTTAAATAATTCAAAACCTTTTGGAAAAGATCTTTACAATGTCTAAAGATATTGTAGTTCTGAGTGTGTTTGTCCCACATGGTGCAGCCTCACTAGGGATGGATGCCTGAGTTGCCTTTGAGCCTGTTCTGCAAGAAGCATTTTTGGGATAATTAGTCCAGTCTTGGGAGGCTTTTTCTCTCAGGATGAGGTGATAGCACGTCTGTGTCCTATTCCAGACACAGATCAAAAAAGTTTTTAGGAGCTACCTGGAGCTGCATTGCACTGTGCACAGGTAACTGGATACTGACAAAAGGAAAGAAAGATATTTCCCTGAATTTATGGTCTTTGAAGCTGGAGTTGTAGGTATTTGAGAAGTGAACTGAAACTACAGGTTTGGGTCACACACCTGCACTGCCCTGTTAGTAGAGTATAGTAAGAGAATATGGTTCACCTGAAAAGAGGTTGTTTATGTTTTTTCTCGTTTTCTTTTAAATGAAATTGCAGATTTATGTTTCCAGTCTCATTCCTGCACGTTGTGCAGCAGCTGATCATGTTTGTGCAGAAAGGGATGAAAGGTGTTTGTCTTTCTTCATCCTACCCTCTCTACCTACCAGGGGAAACAATGATAATCATGTTTTTCACCAGGTTGCCCTATAAAAATTACTTTTTAAAACAAGTATCTTTAACCTTTCTTTCTAGAAAACCCCTGGTCTCTGTGGATCTGGACAAGTGACATTAAAAATGCAGGAACAGATGCCACCATCTTCTTCCAGATTTATGGAGACAAAGGGAAGTCAGATGAGATGAAGCTAGACAACAATTCAGACAACTTTGAAACTGGTCAGACTGACAAATTCATGGTACGAACCTTGTGCAAGTGGCAGATTTGGCTTGGTATTGTTTTCCAGGGGTTTAGCTTCAATCCTGGGCAGACAATCATCAGTGTGAGATTTTTACTACATTAGATCCTTCTAAAGTTGAGATCAAGTCAGTCCATTTGGTGGTGATGCGAATGATTTACTTGCATATGGATGTGGCTTGTCTTCCCAAAACAGGGAATAGGCTGATATTTTTGACTTCTCTCTGATTTAGCTCTTAAAAGATGATGTTCAGAGATGCCCTTTGTGTGTGTGCTTTTCTGACTTACAAAAATGGATGTTGCACCCTTTTTACCCATTTACAGATAGAGCTTCCTGATCTTGGCAACTTTTATAAGCTTCGGATATGGCACGAGAAAAGAAATCCCTTTGCTGGCTGGCATCTGAATAAGGTGAGGGGACAGCAAGGGAAGGTAGAGCTGGAAAGGCAGGCTGGTGGCAGAGCTCTGCAGTGCCAGTCCTGGGTCACTGTGCTCCCCAGCTTGCAGCTGAGCTTCATGTGCAGGGCTCTGAGGTGCCTGTCTTGACACAAGACAAGATAAAATGGTGTTAAGTTGCACTTGAGAAGGATTAGATTGAACATTAGGGAAAATTCCTTCATGGAAAAGGTTGTCCAGCCCTGGCAGAGCTGCCCAGGACAGTGGTGGAGCCCCCATCCCTGGAGGGATTTAAAAGCCACATGGATGTGGCACCTGGGGACATGGGTCAGTGTTGGGCTGGGCAGTGCTGGGGGATTGTTGGACTTGATAATCCTGGAGGGCTTTTTCAACCCATACGATTGTGTGATTTTGTGTGTGGTAAATGAGAGCAATGGGGAGAGGCAGCTCCCAACAGCTCAGACTCGTGGTGAAAATCTCACTTTCCCACCTTTCCCATGTCAGACAACTGATGTGCTCATCTCACTGCTACCAGGGGTTTCTTCCTTGCTCTAGAAAACTTCCTACTCTTAGACACCACTACTGTACAGAAAGGCAAACCCACTCCTTCTGTGGCTTATTTGCAATGCCCATAAGAAAAAACCTGATTCCAGCAGAGATTGCACAGTGTAGCATCCCCTGCCCTGAAGTGCTGACAGCCCTGGGATGGTGGCTGAGCTCCTGCAGGCTGGAGGAGGCCATGGAGACTGTGCAGAGGAGAGCAGCCCTGTTCTGTTTGGGAGAGGACATGGGTGACCTGGTTGGTGTCCTTTGCTCTACCAGCATTGATTACAGTGCTATCACCCCTCTCCTGGATTGTCTGGACAGAAAATTCACCTCTAAGCTTCACCCCTGCTCCTCCTGAGAAACTTGGATGGCATTCTCTGCTCTCAGCAAAACACACACCTTGCTCTGGATCTGTAAATAAGTGTGTTGATAAATCACAGTTTACCACTTGGAGCTTTTTCTGGGGCTCCTCTAATGTGCTTTGACAGATCCTGCTCTCCTGCATTGTCATGGAGCTGTGAAACCATCCACTGCCAATACCCATCTCCAGGGGTAGGAGGGCATCAAGTGCTGCTGTTGTCACCATGTGGAGGGAGAAGGTTTCTGGCTGGGGTCTTTTATGGCAAAGAAATTCCTGGTCAGACTTTGGGCCACTGCAATCATCCCTATTAGTTTGTTCACAGATGATCAGCAAAAATGTTTGTATCTTCCACAGCTGTACATTTGCCTGTGGTATCTTATTTTCCTGCAAAAAAAATTTGTTCAGGAAGGACAAGAGGTAACTTAGAGTGTGTCTAGGATTCCCTTTTGGCCAAACTGTCTAAGTAAACCTGGTTAAGATGCATGAAATTAATTTATGTCCTTATGGTTGGACTCATTTTAGGCCTTTTTCAAACTAAATGATTCTATCATTCTATGACTTTAGGAAAGTAAGTCTGTTCATACACACCCATCTGATGTTTTCTGGATGGATCAGGCTCATGGCACAGGAATCCCATCACTTGTGCACCCATTATAGCATCTAGGAAATTAGATTAAACCTGAATGATGCTTTGTTCCAGTCCTCCCACACTTCATGCCTGTTTTGCTTCCTGCTGAGTCAGGCTTCCATACTCTATCACAAGAACCCAGAACAGCCACCCTGGTCAGGCCAAAAGTCCCTTGAGCCCAACATCCTCTCTCCTGTGTCACATACGTTTGTGGTTTTAGAAGTGTAAGAAAAAATATAAACATTTATAGTACTTCCTCCTAACTTTCTTTCAGGTTTTGACTATTTCCAGTTGGACACTTACTTCCTAAACTGACCCACCAAACAGAAAGCATTCAGCAGGTTTATTTTTCCAGTTACTGGTTTGAAGTTTTCAGCCTCCCCTTGAACATTTAAACATTCAGCAATCTTAATAGCTTTTGGCAAGGACTTCACAGGCTGATTTTTTCCTTTTTTTTTTTTTTTTTGCTTAGAATTTTGTTCCACAGGTGTCATTTGATGCCTTGTATTTCTTGAGGCAGAAGAGAGAACATCTGATCCCTCTCTGCCTTCTCCATTGTCACCTGTGATTTTACAGACCTTCATCACACCCTTGCTTTACACACTTCAGCAGACAACTGTAGAGCACCACCTTATTTGCTCATTACTCCTTTGGGAGCTACTGCAGGTCTTTTTTCAGGGTTCCTACAATTCTATTTTTGGTTTTTTCCCTTCAATGCATTGATTCTCATCAGCAAGAGCCCACAGCACAAACTCCATTCCCGATTTGCTCCTTGGGGTTGTAGAGTGGTGCACGATGAGCCATTTGCAGAGCCCCAGAATCCCTCAAAAGTTCCTCAATGCCACAGAATGATTGGAGGAAGGAGGAATGAAAAGCCATCAGTGTGGCAGACTTTGGTCCATGCATCACTACAGTGCACAGCCTGGACTGTCTCGTTATTAATGTGTTTTATTTCTCTGCTGCTACCTAATCTTGCCTCCCTGGCAAAAAAACCTGTCAGGATCTTGTTGCTTTTTTGCCTCTGAGCCTCTGAACTCACACAGTGTTTTGGTTTAATGAAGGTAACTCTGCTGAAAACGCTGACAAAAGAAAAATACTCGTTCAACTGCGGCCGCTGGCTAGATATAAATGAAGAGGACAATGAGATCGTGCGGGAGCTCCCCGCCGAGGGATCTCTGGTGACTGAAGTCATGCCAGGTGAGAGCCACGGGCTCTGTGCAGAGGCTTGCTTAGGACCTGCATAGAAAGAAACCCTCTTTGTGTGAGAGATGCACAGGCAGACTGATGCAATTCAATTAACTTCTCTTTCTGGCACTTTCTCTCTGCAGTATTTTCTGTGCGCATCATTAGCTGCATGAAGCTCGAGAAATCCTAGCCTTTTATTAATTTTTTTTTTTTTTTTTTTAAGAGCAGATTTCTCTGGGGTGGGAAATGGGTGAGATCTGGCCACAGCACAATCATTTCCAGGGCTTGGGTTTTTTTTAAACTTGTGATTTTTTTTTCCAGTCTCCCTTAAAATGTGAAATGCAAGGTTTGAGGAATATTCATGGAAAGCAAGCTTAGCTGAAATGCAGTCTAAAATTTGACAATCATATTTTGGGCTTTAAAGTTTTATTTAGTTATATGCAAATTCATGCAGCTGTATGTATAAATATATAGTAAGTTGCACAGCACAGTGGTTAGTGCATATGCCTCTTTCAGTATGTATGAGCAATCCAAACTGTTTATTCTTTTAATTGAACTGGAGATTTAATTAAGGAAAGCTGCAGAACTTTGCCCTGGCTTCCTGGAGTGGCCACTTCTGCCTTGACCCTGTGTCACAAGAATTAAATCTACTTAGAGAGAAAATTTAGAAGAGCAGAACATCTCAAGGTAGCCGGTGAGATTTTACATCTTTCCACCAAAGCACCCACAGTCTGCAGACCTGGAGTCCCCCATTTTCTGAAATTTCTGGTTCTGACATTGGTGATCTGCATGCAGTGGAGCAGTTTCTCAGAAGAGGAAGAGTAATTGTAATTGCAGATGTTATTAAAATGTAAATAAACCTGGTTTTGAAATGTATTTTTAATCAGCTGTGAAGAGGGCAGCTCAAATCCTCACTCAGGCACTTTCCTGTGTGGAGAATTTGTGCTGATCAGAGGTGAGATGCAGCATCTCTGTGTTGGGCTTGCAGGAGGATTTTGGAGGGAGGGTGGAGAGCACTGCTGCTTGTCCTTTCCCCAAGCTAGAGAAAAGGGGTTCTCTCTCAAAAGTTGATCTGTGGGCTGGCTCCTTGTTGTGATATTTCTCTCTGGAAATCCTTCACCCACTGGGATGGGAGGACTGAGAGGAGGGCATGGTCAGGGGAGGAAGGTGGCAGATCAAAATCCACCCAGAAAAACCATACGATGACCTTGAAGGTGAAAAGCAGGCAAGACAATCCAGCCTCCTGCATAAAGTTTGGGCTCTCATAGGGGTGATCCTGAGGGTCTTTTCCAACTTTTATGATGTGATGATTTTATGATTCTGTGATTATAACCGTCCCAAAGGAATGGGGCCAGCTGGGGCTGTCTTGTCCCATAAATCCAACATGAACTGCCCATTCCCCAGGTCTCTGAGCGCTTGTATCTTCCTAACTCTTCTTATCTGCCTGCCATGGCCCTGGATGCGGAAAATTATGTTTTTCCCACACACACTGCAAAGTTCCCCACCCCCAGGGCCATCTTGGGAGTGGAGGTAACAGGACAGGGACACTCCACTGCATGAAGTTTTTCTTGAAAGGGCCAGGATTTTTATGTCCTTGGCTTTCATGGGTTCTCCCAATGCTTCAAGCCTTTCTGTTTTAGCTTTTTTTCCCCCTCTCCTTTTCCTAGTGGTAACGTGGAAAGCATCCAAGTCAATACACCAGCAGGAGCACCAACTGGAAGAAGTACGAACACCTAAAGTTAACTACAAGCCTGTCAGGAAAGCAGTAAATATTTTTTAAAATGGCGTTTCTAGGGTTGTTTCTGTACTTTCTGTCTCCCCAGTGATCAAGTACCACGTGATGGTGTGCATGGGCACGGTCACCAGCATGGATGCCAATGTCTTGGTCTACCTCATCATGCTGGGGTAATTTCTGTGGTTTCTGTCTCCCCAGTGATCAAATACCTCACGATGGTGTGCACGGGCACAGTTAGCGGCAGCAGCACATACGCCAACATCTTCATCTGCCTCATCATTTTGGGGTCATTTCTGTGATTTCTGTCTCCCCAGTGATCAAATACTTCATCTGCCTCATCATTCTGGGGTGATTTCTGTGGTTTCTGTCTCCCCAGCTATCAAGTACCGCGTGACGGTGTACACGGGCACGGTGAGCAGTATGGACGCCAATGTCTTCATGTGCCTCATCATTCTGGGTTCATTTTTGTACATTCTGTCTGCCCAGTGATCTAATACTTCATCTGCCTCATCGTGCTGGGGTCATTTCTGTGGTTTCTGTCTCTGCAGTGATCAAGTACCGCGTGACAGTGTGCCTGGGCACAGTGAGCGGCAGTGGCATGGATGCCAATGTTGTGGTCTGCCTCATTGTCTGCCTCATCATTCTGGGGTTGCTTCTGTTATTTCTGTCTCCCCAATGATCAAATACTTCATCTACCTCTTTGTTCTGGGGTCATTTCTGTGGCTTCTGTCTCCACAGTGATCAAATACCATGTGACAATGTGGACGAGCGCGGTGAGAAGCACGGACACCAACATCCTCATGTGCCTCATCATTCTGGGGTTGCTTCTGTGATTTCTGTCTCTCCAGTGATCAAGCATTGTGTGACGGTGTACACGGGCACGGTGAGCAGCACGGACACCAATGTCTTCATCTGCTGATCATTCTGGGGTCATTTCTGTGGTTTCTGTCTCCCCAGTGATCAAGTACCGCGTGACGGTGTGCACGGGCACGGTGAGTGGCAGTGGCACGGACGCCAACGTCTTCGTGTGCCTCATTGGTGACCAGGGGGACACGGGCGAGCGCGTCCTCTACAACTGCATCAACACCGTCAATAAGTTTGAAAAAGGCAACGTAAGTTCGCGCAGCGGCGCCTCAACACGGTTTTGTAAATTAATTTCTTTTTTTTTTTGAGTGTGTGTTTGTAAACTCAGGTGGTTTCCTTGCCAGCTCGGGCTAGGGAGGTGGGGAGAAATGAATCTTGTCAATCTGTAACAGATTGCAGCTGGAGGGAGTGGATGGATGTTTGGGTCAGGGACAGTGTGCCCTTGCTTGATGTGTGCTCATGAAAGAGTCTCTTGGTTTGCTCCTCCAGCTAACTTATGACTGCTGAAATTGCATCTTCAGATTGGGGAAGGCTTCCAGGAAAACTTCCAAAAATAAAAGAGAGGCCTTTCTCTTCCATCTAATATAGCAAAAATTTGGCTCCCCAGGGCAAAGGAAGAAAAAAACATCTTATTTAATGTGAAAGTCAGAACCCAAAGCCTAACACGTTTCCTTTGTAATTCCTCCAGTCTCCCTCAACCATGCTGCACTCAATTTTATGTCTTATTTTCAAACTGATTTTCAACATATTTTTTCCATCCATGTCCAGAATTCAGGGGGGTGGAAATGGACTAAAATGAAGACAGAGCTTATTCCCTCGAAATGTGGAGATAATGAAGAAGTCGAACAGTAGTTAAAGCCCCTGCAGCATTGGCAGTATCAGCAAGCAAATAGTTTGCTGATCTGATCTGTAGGGTCAAGCTACTTAATATGTATCCAATTTTGGATCTCTAGGGTCCAACTTAGACTGGTAAATTGTAATCAATATCTCCAGAAGGAGATTTTGAGAATCTGATCACAGAACTCTGCAGGTTTCCCATCTCTCGTGTCATTATTTGATTGAAGGTTCAGAGTGGAAAGAAAATGAAGATAAAAGGAGGTCACGTTTTCAAAATAGACCATTGAATTTAGGCTTCTGAAATATGCATTAGCACTTTGAATTTGCCTTTGAGTGTCCAGAATTTCCAATTCTTCACTGAAATCACTGAGTTCTTCTGGACTTTAAAAGAACTTTAATCAAGTATTTCTTGTGCTTTTAAGATCTGTCTGTGGAAATGTGGCTGTGTGAGAGTCCATTCTGCTTCTAAATCATATATGTTTGCATAAATGGACATTGCAAACATGTTCCTTTTTTTGCCTTTCCATTGACATTATAGATAATTCAGTTTTAAAAGGTAGATCCAAGCTGTAAAGGATGGCATTTTATCATTTGATGAAGCCTGTGTTTGTCAAAATGGTAGCAAAATGAGTCATGTTTTCGTGCTGAAGACTGTTTCAGTGCAGTTCCAAAGAAGGATTCTTGGTTTACAAAGAATAAAAGTATTTTAAACACATTTAATAGCTATTTTATGGGACGTCCAAGTCCAGGCTGGATGAGACTTGGATCCACTTGGTCTAGTGGAAGTTGTCCCTGCCATGTCAGGTCCCTTTAAGGTCCCTTCCAACCCAAACCATTCTAGGGTTCTGTGTTAATTCTATGATATTTATACACAAAAATAAGTTGTAGGTTAACTTGCGTGAAGGAGGATAAAAAGGGAAAAACAGTTTTGACAATCAAATGGTGTGATTAATAGTATGCAGATGACATAAACCAAACTGGAGCCTTTTAGAGGAAAACTGCTCTCCTGGCACAAGGAGCTGAAAGCTGGTGAATGAATGGGAAGTTGCTTAAGAATTGATCCTGACAAACTTAGAGCTCATATATTCAAGAGGCTGAATGAGTATATCTACACTGATTAACTCAGATACCCTGTTAAAAAGAAATGTTGCTAAGTCAGTATGGTCTCTAATCTACAGCCACTTAAACCAATAGAACGTTGATTACCAATTTGGCTTAAAAAGTTTGCCTGCAGATGCAAACTAACAGCCTGTGTAGAAAGTAAGATTTAAAGATGCCTCTAAATTAAGTGTTTGCCCTGTTGTGGTTCCAGTTAGTTACTTACTCATTAATTTATATCAGCCATTAATAAGTAAGGTGAGCATCAGGACTAATGAATTAAATTATATTGACTTGGACTGAGTCAGTGAGGTTTTGATGCCTTAAATCTCCAATTCAGCAGTTTTGAGTGTGTAAGTAGCATTGACATACATAGGCCCATCACTAACACTTTAAGCAGTGGCAAAATGCTTAGCTGTCTTCATTCTAAAGGTGACTTTGGAGTCCTGAATGATGACATAATTATTATGTTATTTAATAATTTATATTATTTAATAATTTTCAGTATTTACATAAATACTGCCTTGCCACCATGTTTCCTGGGAGCTCGCTGGATATATGCTACCACCATGAGTGCTTTTGGGACATGAAGAACAACCAAAAGACAGTGGTTTTCTATCTCTTACCTAAGCAAGGCATCTCATCCAGATGGCCACCACAGCAGTCATGCCTCCTTGTTGGGCTACACGCTGCAGATATGTGTGTTTACACCCAGGATTTACCATGCTAGTGCCATGTGTGTGCATCTGCACATGGGCCACTTTGGCCTGGCCTGGTTCCCAGAGGAGTAACTTGCTTCTCTAAATGTATTTCTCTTCCCTCATCCATCAGGGATTGCTGGTGCCAGTCAGCTCTTGGGTAACAGAGCTCTGTTCTGGAGGGGCCATCCCTCGAGCTAATCTGTAGGTTGGTTATTTGAGCCTATTTCCAGGGAAAAAAAAAGAAAAAGATATTAAATCCACAACTCTTGTGGGGTATTGAGGGTATTTATCTGCTGGGTTTGGTTCACAGCACCCTCCAAACTCAACTTACGGAGCAGCTGGAAATATCCCTGTGCAGCCCTGCCCATACTGGTATGCCAGGAAATTAAAAGGGTTTAAACTGTGCTGGGTAGTCCGTGCTGCCTGACTTTGACACAGTGTAATGACTTTGAGCTGTACCTCCAAACACCTCCATAGATTTGGTCTGAAGTGACCTGCTTCTTACTACTCAGAAAGCTTATTTCTGAGCAGGGGTTTGAACTTGGATTTCCTGCCTCTCTGTATGAATTTCTTAATAATCAAATTCTCTTCTTTTACAGCTGTGGAGGGCGTGCAATGACATGGCAGATTTAAAATGCTGGTGGATCATATATTTACAAATCTAACCTTACACATCCAGCACAAATATTCTTTTTATTCTTTGGTAAATTCGTACTTTCTCCTTCATCTTGTCAAGAACTTTCTTGCAGCATGCTGATGATGTTGGTTTGATTGCAATAATAAATTTGAGTTGTTTGTTTGCTTTTAAGGAGAAATATTGCCTTACCTTTTTTATTCTCCTCCTCAAAGGCTGATGAATTCTTCATTGAAGCAGTAACGCTGAAGCAGGTGAGGAGGGTGAGGATAGGGCATGATGGCAAAGGAGGAAGCAGTGGCTGGTACCTTGCCAAAGTGATAGTGAGGGAAGAAGGACAGCCAGAAAGTGAGGCTGTGGAATTCCCCTGCTACAGGTACTGGAAACAATGCTTGCAAATTAAGTCTCTGTCTCTGCATTTGCCAGACTTTGAAGAGCCTAGTTGTTGGTCCATGACTGGAATTTCCTGAGCACAGCTTAATCCTTTTTATTTATTCATATGTTCATTTATTTTTTGCTAAGCCTGAAAGCAAAGAGTGTGTTTTGGGAGGTTTAAGATACAGTTAACTCCCCTTACCAAATGACCAGCAATCTGGATTGTGAACTTCTCAGCAAATTAGCTCAGTAATGCAGAGAATTTCCAAAAGACAAAATGCAACCTTCCAGTACCACACCCAGTCTCACTGCAGTTGCCTGCTGCAGAAACACACTCTGCAATCTGCTGGTGTTACTGCATGTAACGAGGTTCTGGTCCCTCACATGCACATCCCATCTTTCTCTGAGCAATGGGATGCTATTTTTGTGTTGGGAGCATGCAAAATTATTATGCTGCCATCTCGAGAGGTCCTTGCATGAGGGGAGATGCACATCTTGCAGACAGAGACAATGTTAGGGCAGAGGGCTGTGGCTTACCCCTGTGGGTGAGTTATAAGTGTAGTCTTCTGTTCCCTAGACAATCCAGGGGTCAAAAGAAATGTGCTGTACTGAGGCTGCCTGTGGGGAACAAGATGCATGATCTGTCCTGGCACTAACTGGGGTCTGCCTCAACACTGCAGCACAAACTAGAGAGAATTGGGTGAAAAAATTAAAGACTAACTCCAGTGCAGTCCCACTTACCCTCTCAGGATGTCCACCCTGTAGGAGGGACATCCAGTGAGCTCCATTTAACAACACCATGTACCTGTTCTAAAAAATCATCTCCCAGGGAGAAGTGGAATTGTAAAGCTCAAGCATAATTATTTTTAAATTGAAGACAAAGGCAAAGCCCCTAAGCTGGTTACTTGTCTCTTTGAGAGCGCTCCTCTATAATGAGGGGAGCCAAATACAAAGCAGGAGCCAGCCCCAGCCTCTTGGCATTGCTAAAGCCCTATCACATCAGAGAGCAAAGTCACTGTGGAGACAGCACGGAGCAGCAGGCACAATGTCATCTTGGTTGTGAAAAGCAAGCCACTCTCTCCCTTCTCAGGGAACAAACAGCCACATACTCATTGCTGCCTTTTGATCATATTTAACAACCATATGTTTTATGGAGTTAAGCAGGCAGGCTAGACAGGTTTTTCCTTGGACATGAAGTGTCCGTGTGAAGGGCTGTTTTGCTCAGGCTCCTCAGAGATATTTCTGTGTCTAACTGCACACAGCAGCTGGCTCATTTTGGAGATTTCTTTTTTGAATTGCATCCTTATGTGACTGCTAAACTGGGTGTCTTCCATCAGCTCGGAGTGACTCCCTTCCCCTTCAGTTTGTACCTCTTGATCAGAAACACCAGTGGGCATTCCCCTCAGGCCAGGGATGGCAAAAGGACAGAGAGAAAACCCCAAAGATCTTATCCCCAAAAACATTCATGGTGTACCTTCAGGCTTCAGGTCACCAAGCGACGGAATTCCACTCTTATCTTTCTAAATGTCTTCTTTCCCAAGCGACTCCAGTGTTGCTCACCAGTGGCTCTATTTGCTGTCCTTGTGCCAGCATTATCTCTTTCCTCTCAGATTGAGGAGGTGACATGACTGATCGCCACCAAGCACAGGGACAGCTGCTCCCTCTCTCTCCCTTTGGTGCCCGTGTCTCCCGGGAGACTGCGGCACCATCGCAGTGTACGGGTGTCGTCATGGACTCTGCAGAGATCTGAGGGCAAAGGTGCTCACCCACTGCATCCTCCAAGGGGAGGGATAGACACTTCCATGGCCTGCAGCGTTTGGATGTTGCTCTCCACTCCTGTAGGCCAAGGACAGCTTTATGTCCTCGCTGCTTTGGCAGGAGCTCAGGGAGTCCTGCTCCACCTGCTTCCACAGGGGCAAGAGGTTGGAAAAAGGGTTGTCCGAGAAGAGGAAATGCAAGTGAGGTTAGTTAGACACTCCAGCCAAGGGGTGCAGCAGGGAAGATTCTCTTTCTGCTTGTTGTTGTTTGTTGCTTGTTGAGACATGTTGTTCTCACTGCTTTTATCCCCAAGACTTGATTAACTTCCACTCTACCACACAGCACAATTGCATGGTCTGGAGAAAACACCTTTTGCTGCTGTGTTCATACTGAAAACTACTCCATTAACCTTGTGACACAGCTGCTCCTGTGAGACAGCTAGGGGACAAAATGCCTTCTAGCAGGAACACATCTCACCTGTGCAGAAAGCTCCAGAAACACATCTCACCTGTGCAAAAAGCTCCACAGGCTCCTTGTCCCTCTGCAAACCAGGCTGCAACACACATGAGGAGCAGACACTCTATCAAAAAGCTGCCTAACCAGCTTCCTCTCTAACTGGTATCTTTAACATACCCTTATAGATCTTCATTGCACAGAATTGTTGAAGTCTCTCTGCTGTTGTTATTTACATGTTTATCTTCACGACTATGTTTTGCCTTTTAATTTGAAATCTTTTCTGTGACTCCATAGGAACATCCATCATTTAGCAATCACAAGAGCTCTGTGAGAAGAACTATCTTTGTTGTACAAGGGAGCCAGCAGAGATAAAGAGAAGCTAAATGGATTAATTGTGAGTTTGTGTCAGATTCAGGAAGAGCATCGAGGAATAACGACTCCCAGGCCTGTGCTTTCAACTCTTTAAACAGCTGGCTTAGAGTCAGTGATTTTTAAAGTGGTCATTTGATCCTTGCTTGCAAGAAGTAAATGCAGGTTACTTCCCCAGGCGTTATTTGCAGAATTACTAGTACATCACTTGGATGCAGTACTATTCCTCCCTTACGACCACATGGCATTATAATATCCATGCTTTTAGGAGCTGAATACTGAATCACTCAGTGGCATCACTGAACAGTTTATACCTTCTAGTACCTGGTGTGACTTACATAGAGTCATGATGAATACTGCTGCAAAGCTCAAAATTAAAGGGAGTTCAACTTTTGCCCCAGAAATTGAGCCAAACTTTTTTGAAGATCAGAACTGAGTTTTTCTGGTGTCATTTTCTCCTCAAAGCTCTCTGGAAGTCCAGGAATGGACTACCTGACAGGCTCTAAACCAGCCTATTTTTTATAATATTTATATCCCAGACAGAAATGAATTTTCAATCAGACAAAGTCATGAGTTCGTGATAGGATAGAATTTTACATGCTATAAATCATTACAACTCCACTGAAATCTTCTGTCATACGTCATTAAATTTTTTTTCTAAGCATATGGCCCCTGCCATCCTAATTTGTCTCCAGCACAAGCATAAGGGAACATTGTTAATCCTCTGAAGAACAACAGACCACAAATGGGATGATGCACTAGGAGACTCCTGCAAAAGAACATTTATTCAATCAAATGCCAAGAAATGTTCATCATACAAAGGAGCCAGAGAAACCTCCTTTTCTTGCCTAAAAATAAACTGAGATGTCTATCTCTTTTTACACATTTTTGTATATAGGTTATATTTAAAGGCACGCACAAATACATATGTGCCTCTGAATCTAATGGATGTGCCAATCATTCTAATTGCACTCAGGCTGGGTTTCAAATGGTATAAATGATGTCATATTGTATTTTTTTCCAGTGGTCACCTGAATCTCTGATCCTCCAGAAATTCTGAAGTGGCTTTCATGTCATATTTCTGTCCTCTTTGAGTTATATTGGTCATAAAGGATCTCTTTAAACCAAGGATGTGACACAGGACACAGCTACACCCTTGTAAAATCCACAGTGGCGTGTCAATTACATTCACTGAACTCATATAGAGCTCTGATAAAATAAAAGATTTTGACATGCCTTTTGTACTAGGGATATGATGGCACTGCACTGAAATATTCTATTTTCTGCAGCCAGATGTGTCAATCCATTTGTGTTTGGGGTAAGATTATAAACCCCTGGTTTCAATCTGCTGCTCAGTGATATGCTGTTGGAATTACACTGAAGTGAAATTAGGATATTGATGCATATGTAATGAAAGGAAGGGATGGAGGGCATTGCTCATCCAAATATTCCCTCTGTCACTAATCTTCTCCAGAAAATAGTGCTGCTGCCACTCCTGGCTGTTCTCTTGGCAGAAACAGCACAAGGAGCTTTAAAGCCACTTCTGCTGATAAACCTCCCCTCTCCCTCCTCCAGCAACCTCCCTCTTCCTCCTCCAGTCCAAGATATGCTCCCTCCCTTGCCATCACTATCTACCAACACTGGCATAGGGAATTTCTTTATCTCAGGGTGTGTTCTGCTTTTCTGATTCGCTTTTCTCCTCTGTCCTCACTGCTGAAGCAGTTTGCATTTGCTGTGCTGCACACAGAGATCTGTTTCTTGTGGGAGGTACTTTTATCCTGCCACCTCAGTGCAGGAGAGATTCACTCAGATTTATCCCAGATACCCCTAAAATGTCAGCAATGGCAAAGGTGACAGAAAACAGCAGCACGTCCACTGGCAACAGAAACAGCAGCTAGCAGAGCACAAAAAGAGAAGGAAAAGAGTACAAATGTGTCTACCTTGTGAGCTTCTGCCTTCCTGAAGGCCAGGTTGAGTTCAGTGGTCCTGGGGTGGTGGCTTGAATTTTGTGGGTCCTCCCAGTTAACAACCATGCACACAGAAGCATCTTGACTTTTGGGATGACGTGATCCCCTAGCCATTGGATACCTGTCCAAGGATTTGAATCCTCAGCCAGCATCAAGAACTACATAAGACAAAGGTATTAAGGACCAGTTTTAACAGGTAAAATAACCCCATCCCACCCCAGCCCCAAACTATCAATAAAGGCTTCCTTTCTTAAGGCAACGCAATGTCTTAGCATGCTCTTATTGGAGTCCACCCTTGCTCCATTCTTGTCATCAGTTTCATGGTCTTCCCCACGGATTTTTCTGCTCCTCTATCCCACTACACCCCTCAGCTTCCTCTGAGGCACAGCACCACATCAGATGCCCTCACATGGGGCTCGTGTGATCATCACAGGTCCATGTGTTCTTCATCTTCATGCTGACCACCTGAGCTTTTAGCCCTGCACAAGGCCACCTGCTTTACTGAGAGAAAGGGAAGAATTTGGGTGGAGTGCATACCCAACAACCTCCCAAAGCTTAGAGGGAACCTGGGGCTGGAGATGTGTGTCTGTGTGGTGGGACTCCTGTGCACCCCTTTTGCACGAGAACACTGCTGCTCGTGCTTCCAGGCTGGCTCTAGCTCATGTTTGGATTTCTTTCCTGGTGCTGGGTTGGTTTTTTGTTTGTTTGTTTGTTTGTTTTGCATGATTTCTTTGTGCTTATTGTTTTCCTCTGGCTGGGAGGAGAGGGGAGAAGATTGAAAAAGTAATATTCCTTCAGATGGATGAAGTGGAGACACACCATCCTGGGTCTTCCAAAATATCTGGTCCAACTGGTGATGACTTTGAGCTGTGCTGGCTTTTTACCAGTGAGGTGCCTTAGTTTTGATCCTGCTCTCAGCAGCTCTCTTTGTTCATGTCCCCAAGTCCTGGTTCTGAGGGTCATTTTCAGGTTTCCATACGTACTGACTCACTGTCAAAGTCAAAGAGGAAAACTTCCATGGGAGGTGAGCTCCCCTCCTTTTTGGCACATGGGTCAGCCAAGGACAATGTGTGTGTCACACTAACACCGTGGGAAGCTCATAGGGCACATGGACTCCATGTGTTTGTGCAGGAGCAGCTGTGCTCCAGCATGGCCACCTTTAAAAAGAAACAGTTTCTGGGGATTTGTTTTTACTCCTTCTGCTTCTGGAGCCATTTAAATACTCTGCATGACCCGGCAGAGAGTGCTCATTTGTCCTTTTCTTGCCCCTGCTGGTTTGAAGCAGTATTTTTAGCTGCTTCAGATAGATGTGCACCTGGGAACAATGAGCATTCTGGGAGCTGCTCCTGCTCTCGCAGCACCACTGTGGGAAACCTGACCCCAAACAGATGCTTACAGGAATATACTGAGTGCTGCAGCAGCCTGGGTGGGGACAGGAAAGCGACAAACCTCTGCCAGGGCCCTGGTTGCTGTCATGCAGTGGTTGCTGTAGGGCACATGATGGGGTTGAGGCTGTGAATCCTTTACCCTGAGGCTGAAGGAGTAGCTCTGAAGGTTGCCAGGCTAGCAGCTAGTTCCCCTCTATTTTGGGAGGGGAATTTTAGAGGGGGACTGAAGAGGAAACTTTTGGAAAGGGCACGTAGTGGTAGGATAAGGTGGAAATTATTTTAAGCTGAAGGAGGGCAGAGAGATTAGATATTAAGAAGAAATTCTTTACCATTAGGGTGGTGAGGCTCTGGCACAAGTTGCCCAGAGAAGCTGTGGCTGCCCCACCCCTGAAGTGCTCAAGCTCAGGTTGGATGGGGCTTGGAGCCACCTGGGGTAGGGGAAGGTCCCTGCCCAGGGCAGGCAGTTGGAGCTGGGTGGTCTTCAGGGTCCCTTCCAACCCAAACCATTCTATGATTCCATGACTTTCCTTTCAGATCTTTTTTTCCTTTGAGGTCATGCTATAGTTTGCTTTGTGCCCAGCTCCTCTTCTCAATTAGTGTAGTTTTATCTTTAGAGTTAAGAAACTTTGCAAATCCTTCCTTTTTGCTGGTGCCAGCTGCCTGCACATACCCAGCCCTGAAAATTGGAATAACACAATTCATCCCCTCCCTTCAGTAGCACAGGCTGCAAGTCTTTCTGGTCAATGAAGGTCAAATCTTTCAAGACACTAAGACTGCCTGTTCACAGGAATAACTTGTGGTTGTGGAGTTTGTGCTTTTCAGACAGATGGACATCACAGCAGATGCTTATCTACTGCGAGCAGAGCTCTCATGGTGCCTCTTCTTAGGAAAATGGAGATTTAAAATGTGGCTGCCGTATGGTCTGGTCAAGTCCCTGCAAAGATAACAGAGATATAGACCCCTCTAAAAATATCTTTTTTACTGTAGTGTGGATATGGGTTATGTGTGAAGCCAATGTAGATTTTGAAAGGCCTAACAGGTGCTAATTATTCAAAGATAACTTACTTCTGTTTGTAAACCAGATGGCTTGACAAAAATGAGGACGATGGTCAGATTGTCCGAGAATTAGTGCCTGCTGGGGAGTCACCGCTGCTAAAAAGTGAGTTTAGCTTGGAAAAAAGGTCTGGGTTTGAGCTGTACTTGGATGTGTTTATTTGCTTTACTCTTCTTAATAATTCTTGTCAGTTCCCAGTAAATCTACTGGGCCTTTTTTGCCATTCTTATGCAAGAAGCTGCAGTAGGTCATGCTGAGAGAAATGCCTCTGACTCTTAAATTCTAGTTTATGAATGGGGAAAGAACATAATTGCAACATTATATATATAGAAAGAAAAGGTTTTTGAAGTTGTGATATGTTTAAGAACCGCTTTCTTTTATATCTTTCCCTGAAGGATCTTGAATTGCCACTGTTGTAGAGTAAATGCCATCAAATAATGGCATTCTCTGAAGAAAATCACCAAAAATATTATATTGTCCTTTTCTGGAGAACCAGGGCTCCAATGCTACAATTTTCTTTAGAAAATGGTGCTTGCACAGTTGCAGGTTGTTGTGTTTAAAAAAAATATATATATAAAAAGAAAGCTATTGAATTAAATTGTTAAGTATAAAAATGGTGAAATAATCCCATTTGCCTAAGTGCATTTTTATGTCTTGGGTAATCATCTAACAGTGAGAGGGAGGCATACAGAATATTTTATGCTTACCATTGTCCCTATTGGATCGCTTCTTTTTTTTGGTGAATAACTCCAAGATGTGACAGCTTCTCCAGCATGGCCCTAAGATTCTAGATGCATGAATGGAGGGCAAAGTCATTTCTGTGTCTGTATCTGGAGCCTTCCTCCCCTGTCAGCTGTTAGAAGCCAATTGCCTGACTGGGCACTGGCAGTGCCACTCACCTGTCTGTGTTTTGTGCATCGATCTTCCTCCAGATGTCAGTTATCACATCAGTGTGAAGACAGGAGATATCCCTGGTGCCAGCTCAGATTCCAGGGTTTTCATCAAACTCTACGGTGAAAAAGCAGACTCCAGCAAAGAGTTTCTCTTAGTCTCTGATAATGATCTAGGCAATTATTTTGAACGTGGTCGAGTGGATGAGTTTACTCTTGATATGATGGACATTGGAAAGGTAAGAATCAATTGCAGGTGGCTCTATACTTTGTGCAAGTGCCTGAATTCAGGAGCAAAATAACACTCCATATTGAAAGTGATGAAAGAGCCTTTGACATTCACACTGGATATTAAGAGACACATTTTACATAGATTTTACACCAGTGTATTGTGTATGCTGGCAGTGTTTTAAGTCTGCAGTTAAATACATAAATAAACTATTATAAACTATTTACACAAACACAGTGGAAGAGCACCGTGCCAGGGTAAGGAGACTGTTTTACATTAAGCAAATTCCGTTGTGTTGGGCTTTTCCCTGCCCTCTGGGTTTTTGTTTGCTTTTTCCAAAGATCAACCGAATTCTGATTGGGCACGATAACGTGGGTCTGCGGTCCGGCTGGTTCCTGGCCAGTGTCCAGATCACAGTTCCAGTCCAGGGAAGGCAGTACATGTTCCCCTGCAACCGATGGCTTGACAAGGATGAGGCTGATGGCAGGGTGGAGGTGGAGGTCTACCCAAGTGAGATTTTGCCTATTGAGAAATGTAAGAGAACACGTGCTGCTTTGAAGCTAGGGCTAAATGTGCGTTGCTTCCATCCTTCAGGGCAAGGTCACCACTGTCTTAGACATTAAAACCAAAACATCACCATTCGTATGGGCTTATATTTGTGAGACAAGTGAAATATTCTTGTGTTTTCTGAAAGAGTTGGAAAAACATTACAGAGATTTCAGTTTTCATTTCCTGAGACCATATGAAAAATATACATCCTGGGCAGCACAACACAGCACAAGACTATGTGCTTCTTCACTGCAATATCAGTGGGTTCTTCTTTTTTCTACATTTATCTGCCCCAGTCGTTTTTTCTCTTTATGCACCAGAACATGTCCCATCCTGTCTTTATTACCCTGTTTCCTGGAAAGGAGAAGTTGTTTGATAACTAAGTGCCAAATCCCTACTGGCCACTTGACTTTTATCAGTAGACCCATTTTCTTTTAATGCTACAGTTAAAATTTGCTGTTGGGTCCTGAGAAAGAATGCTGTGGTTTTCCCCTACTCTCTGTAACTCCCTCCCTTGCACTGTACTAAGGAGATCATTCAACCACTCTATAGTTAATCCTGAAACAAAATTCCCTTTTAAGGCTGTGTTTTGCACCCCCCTGACACTCGCTAACACTTGTAAAAGGAAAACTATTAGGTTAGTCCTCAGTGAAGAGTTCTGTTATCTCACATTTAGTTTGGATAAGAGCAAATGGTCGGCTACATGGACATTTGTTAAGACAAGGTAATTTAACTTAAAACCTGAGCCCCCAGGAATGTTGTTATCTGAGTTTCTCTGCTGATTTAATTGCTTTATTTTTGGACCAGTGATAAACTATGAGGTGTCTGTAGTCACTGGAAACGTGCGAGCCGCAGGCACCAACGCCAAAGTCTTCATGCAGATTTATGGTGAGACTGGCAAAACAGAATTGATGATCTTGGAAAACAGATCCAACAACTTTGAAAGGGGAGCCACAGATATCTTCAAGGTATGATGAAGGCTGTCACTGCCACTTCTAAAAGGGGAAAGAAATTATCAGCCAAAGTTGAGACATCAATAGAATAACTGCCCAAATACACAAAAAAAAAAAAAAACTTTTCAAGAAAATTGCAGGTCTGGAAGTATATCTACTGTCCTCTATCCTTAGTTTCAGAAGGCATTTTATTTCTTTATAGGGTTTTGTGTTTTGTCGAGGGACTTAAATCTTCTGAGGGGCTACCAGCAAATGTGTAATTGAAATTTATGATCTAATAGCAATATTTGTTTATATTTACTTTCAAAAGGATCTCAGAAGACTTCAAACTTTGGGCCTGACCATGTGTTATTGCCAATTCTCATTGTGTAGCTGGGGGTAAAAGAAAACACCTTTGTGTGAGAATAGAAGGAATCCCAGGTTTGCCTGTGGTCACACACACCATTAACTATGGGTGCAGATGTCAGCCCTGCAGAGGTTTGCAGCTGCAATTCCTGAGAATGTGTGAATGCCCCACGGATTTTACAGTGCCTGTTACACTGTCCCAGCAGGCACTGCGCAGCCCTGACTCTCAGTGTGCACAGCCCAGTCCTCCAGGTACCAGGATCGTCACAATTCAGAGCTTTTTAAAAATTCAGGTTTATACTGCAGAGCCCACGCCTCTTTCCGAGCAGCCCAGCAGCAAAGGGAGTGTTTAGAGGGGTGAGGACCCTCCAACAAAACTCTGGGGAGTGAGCCAGATCTTGGATAATCAGGCAAGATAATCCTGGGTTGATGAGGCTGCCCAATAAACGTGGATCACAACATGGTCATGATCCTCTCCTTTGAGACCAATGTTCTTTTCTGCCTTCTTAGCTAGCGGTTTCTGCCCAGAGGAACCACAGTTTGAGGAGCAGGAATGGTCCTGGCACCTGCCCTGGGATTAGAGCAAAGACAGGGTGCTCTGTCAGAGCCATATCCTTCTGTGGGGAAGGAGAGACCAACATCTGGGCAGTGAAGCAGAGAGTGCAGGTGGGAGCAGGATTTAAGGCACATCTGCCACATGTGCTCACAGCACAACACTTGGCACAGCAGTGCCTAGGTATTCCTGAGAATTTGCAGCCCCACAGAGGCTGTATCCATCTCAGCACAGTTAAGCTTGCAGCTAATTGCTGAAGCTCCCCTGAATCATCAAGACTGAAATATCTTTCCTGCTGTCAGTGACCAAATGGAGGTGCCTTTATCCACAGCTTCACCAGTTTTGCACTGTGTATTTTTGAGATCAGTTCACCTCCTCCTGCCTCATTTTGTTGCTTTACCTTATGGAGTTACTGATGTTTATCTATTTTTAATGAGTTTTGGGGGATTTGAAATTACTAGTACCTTATAAATGTTTGCTTTTTAAAAACTCTCTATAATTTTAAGATTAGGTTTCTCTGATTTTAAAGGAAATAAGCTTTCTAAAATTTATGAGTAAGAGCTATTAGCCAATATCAGATTTATAATAAAGCCATATGTACAGTGTTCTGTTTACATAGCTTTGCTTATATCTTCTCTCTGATATTTATTGCCAGATTTGAAAATTATGCCCATTTCTGTGATTTTTTTTTTTATAAGCACACAAGGCAGAAGCTCTGGAGCATTAACAAATAGATCGTCTATCTCTTTCACTATATGAATGTTTACAAAAAGACACAGGCAAAAATAAGATTCTGTGAGCTACGTGATAATAGGAAATGCCATCAGTCATGGACAAGGCATGCAGGATGATTACAGTAAATCTAAGAGTAAAGCTGTGTAAGGAAAGATACATTCTTTATGTCAGGACAGCGGGATCAATTTCAGTTTTCTGATAAGCATCTTGTGTGCAATTGATTTTGTTTTAATCTACAAAATGCTTCTAGACTAAAACCTTACATGCCAAGTGCCAGATTTCAGCCTGAAGCAAATGTTTGCAAGTTTTATAACATAAACACCGCATAACAGCATAAGAAATCATCAGAAACAAGTCATGGGCTGTTGAAGGATTGTGTGGAGTAAAATCTTCTATCCAACTTCATTAGGTAGTAATCCAGACAGATAATCTAAACCAAGAAGGTTTTGTGTCTGCTGGGCTGACTAGAGGGATGTAAATCTTCTTACTGATCAGCCTTCTGCCACTGAAGCACTGTAACCACCAGTGATTGTATCCTCTCTGCTCACCAGAAAAGTGAGGAAATACTTCTCTAATTTTGCAGATGAGAAGGAGGGAGAAGGGCACTCCAAACCCACAGTCTGTGTCAGAGATTGTGTTATATGAGTTAACTGCCTTTTCACTACACCATTATTGCTTCTTGCTGGGTTCATATCCTGTGCTGAGTATGAAAGGCATCTTATTATTAATTTTCAAAATGCCTCATGCGCTGAGAATCTGTAAAAACCTGGTGTGGTATTATCATATATTCATCTTTAGCGACAACACAGAGGCAATACAGGTGAGGAGAGCAATAAGGAAGTAGGGAGCCCAATAAATATGGATTTAACTCCTCACCATGGCTGCTCTGAATGTCTCCAGCTTAATCCATTCAGATGAGATTTGGTGATGGGAAGCATGAAATAGTAAAACAGGAAGGAAAATGTAAACTTGCATTGGGAAATTGTTCTTACCCTTGCTTAGATAATTTGTGTGACGGAGGCCATGCTTGTCCTTTTTAAGAATGCGCTTTATGAAATTAAGATTGTCTTCTATCCCTCTGGGTGCTGACTTTCCCTGGGTGGCAGAGAGAGGCTGCAGATGTTGGCAAGATTTACAAGATCCGGATAGGCCACGACGGGACAGGCATTGGGGATGGCTGGTTCCTGGAGAGCGTCACGCTGAAGCGCCTGGCCGCCAAAACAAAGGGGTCTGATGAAAACACGAAGGAGAAGAAGAAGTCTGATAAGGAGGAAGAGGAGGAGAACAAGGAGGAAGAAGGGATGGATGTCTATACGTTTGTGGCACACCGCTGGCTGGCTAAGGATGAAGGGGATAAGGAGCTCGTGGTGGAGCTGGTGCCTGATGGAGAATCTGACCTGGAGGGTAAATACCACAGGGAATGTGTAAATGAGTGTGTGCATGTGTATCCAGCCTCTGCATGAAGGATGATAACCACACTTGGCAGGACCATTTATCCCCCACAACCACCCCACTGCCCCACGCATGCACTGGATCTGTGGTGGGTCAAGCGAGGGAGGAAGAGGATGGTGGGTAAACTAAGGCAGAGCACAGAGGAGACAGCCTGAAACTGGAATATCCTAAGGACTTCCATAGGATTCATCAGAGGTCATCTGGGGCACTTGGATCAAGAGTCCCAGAGGGTCCCACTGCAGCTAAGATGTAGCTGTTGTTATGGCCAAGGAGAGGGGCTGGAGGAAGGCAGAGCTGCTCATGTTTTAATATAGATGCCAACAAGTTCCAGGCAAACTCTTTCTGTGCTGGCATTTCAGGGGTTACACACTTCTGTAGTGAGCCACAGATTTGACAAAACATGGCCATTTCTGGGGTCCTTCTGACCTGCCTTTGCTATTTTACTTGCAGAAAATACGTATGAAGTCCACGTCCTCACTGGGACTGTGTGGGGGGCTGGGACAGATGCTAATGTCTTCCTGAGCATCTATGGCATGGAAAGAGGAGACACGGGTGAGCGCCAGCTGAAAAGGTCAAATAACCTCAACAAGTTTGAGAAAGGACAGGTAATGCATGAACTCCACTCACTCAAGCGAGAAGGAGGCTGGCAGGGCTCTCTCGCTTGATGTGCTGGCCGTTCAATACACTTTCTTCTCACTTTCAAAAATTTTCTACTTCTGAAATATATTATATGAAGCAAAATGCCTCAAAACATTTTCCAGGGGAGATTCATTTGAATAATAAGCTGAACACCAATTCCATGTTGGAGCCGCTTTCTGCATCTGCTTCCTGTAAGCATTCTGGTAATAATGCTTCCTTTCAGGAATACTTAAAACTTACAAACTTTAAATTAATATTGGAGACTATTTTTGGGGAAGTTCAAGCATTTAGATATTTAGATGCAAAAACTATTCTAAATGTTCCATCCAACCAGCCAGGGAATAAAAGCAATATTATGCAGTGTGCTGTAATTACGTTATGATCCAATCCAATTAAAGATTGTCTCTTGTATGTTGAGTATTTGCTATAAAAAGTTTATGAACAATTAACAAAAATCTACTGTTATAGCCAGGAGTTTTTCAAGGAATAATTCTGAAGAAGAAAAAATTATAGAAACAAAAAGCAGCTGTGGAAAACTTGCAACCACAAAAAAAAAAGAGCTCTGAGGTTGTTAAATAAGCTGTTAGCTGTGATTTATGAGCTTGGCACTGGTGAAACTGCAACCTGCACATGGTTCTTCATTCAGTGGGAAGAGCTCCAAGCTACAAATGTAATGCTCCTTACTCTGGGGAGTGCAAACCCAAAGTCTACCCACATATTAATCACATTAAGATGTTTAAACTGTTATCATAACAAGGGCCATCCTGTCACACTAACACAGTTAATAAATGATCCTCTTGGTTGTGGCAAATGACAAAAGGAAGAAATTCTGAAATATTTGAAATAAAGCATATGGGCTGTATTTTGGGGCTCTCCCATGCAAAGCCAGGAGTTGGACCCAGTGATCCTTCTGGATCCCTTCCAACTGTGGATATTGGAAGATTCTACACAGAGGTGAGCAGGAGAATTTCCATGGAGTCAACATGTTTTTTGTCCGGTTCCAGATTCAATCTGTGGGAAAATACTAAGCCTGAAAGGAATGATATTTAGCAGAGAGGAGTTAAACTTACAGGAAGCTGGACCTGGGAGGAGGTAAAGAGAGGAGTGAAGAGGGGAGCAGCTCCAGGGCTGTTACTGCCTTGTAGGAGCCAAACGTGAGTGTTAATGGGAGGCCTCAGAGCTCTGTAGCTATTTTTGTACACCCACACAAAGAGTACAAAGAGAACTTACAAATAGCTATATTTTAATGGCAAAAAAGATGATTACCCTTGGCTGTTTCTTTCCTTCTTTCTTGGAAACACAGCCGTTTGCCTCTTGCCTCCTGTGCAGGTGGACGTGTTCACCATCAAAGCCATTGACCTGGGTGAGCTGAAGAAGCTGCGGATCCGCCACGATAACTCTGGTACCAGGCCCAGCTGGTTCCTGGAGAGGGTGGAGATTATTGACCTCAAGGAGAGCATCACGTGAGGAGCCTGCTGTGCCCTTTTCATGGGGTCAGGAAAGGGGCTGTGCTCTCAGGGGCCTGCAGAGCCATGGGGAGGCAGAGGAGATGCAGGAGGGCATTGTTGGAGCTCCTCAGGGAATGGCCATCCTTTGGGAGCCTTGTGGTCCCTGTGCCATGACACAGAGCGTGGGGCCATTCTGGGGTACCCACGGAGGTGTTTGCTGTCCCAGCACCTCTGTAATTTGGGAACCAGCTGTGTTTGGAAGGCAACCCCAGCTTTTTTCTGTTTCTCCACATGGGATGGGCTCATCTCTCCCTCCTGGAGCAGAGGCTGCACTCAAGCTTTTCCCTTCTAGGCCTCAATTTGGAAGTCTCTGAGTTTTATTTGCCCTTTCTACTTAATGCAAAGATCTGGGCCAAAAGCAAATTCTGATCTAAGCAAACTCTCATGATTTCCACAGACAGCTGGATGAGCAAAGAATGGGCTGTTCAAAACCTGAAATATAGGTTTGCCTTCGAGCTGGAACTTGCTGGAAATCACATGCTTAAAAGTTGCACAATGCTCTGATGGGTGGGACCACTCTTAAAGAAAAGATGGGTTCAGTCTTCATAAACATAAAATGCCTGGGAGTCTGGAGGTCCTTCAAGTTACTGAACTCTTTCTGGGAGTGAAATTTAAATGAATCAACCATGTGGGGCTGCCAGCCCAGAAACAGCACTTAGCAGTATGTGCTCCCTAACCTATTTATGGATTTAGCTCCCACAACACCAGATCTCAAGGATGAAAACAGATGTATTGCTCAGCCTTGAGTAATCTTGTTGTTTCTTTTTTTTTTTTTCCCTTCAAGTAGCCTCAGATCTGTGCTTGTTTATGTTATTAAAGCCTGTGAAGTCCTGTGTAAGCACCTCATGCTGCTGTCATTTTGTAGGTATTACTTTCCATGCCAGAGGTGGTTGGCAGTGGAGGAAGATGACGGCCAGATTGCCAGGGAGCTAGTCCCAGTGGATGAAGCATTTGTAAAGAAAGATCCGGAAAATGAGGGCCAGTCTCCTGCAACTTTGGGCCTGGAACAGAAAGGTGGAATGTATATGTTGGCCTTGAATTTTTTCCAGTGTGGGGTTGGAAAGGAACCAGGTTGTTAGTGCTGCTGAGGGCATTAGCAGTGAGCAGTAGCAGTTACTCACTGTGCTGGGAGTAATTTTGCCCCAAAATGAAATTTTCAGGTGTGAATGAAGTGTCAAATGTGTGTCAGACTGTGAGGAGTGGACCCTCCTCATTTTTAGTTGATTTAATCATCTTGCAAGATTGGACCCTAAGTGACAAGGCTAGGAGGATGGGTAATAGGTTCAGTCATTGTTTTTGAACTGAAATACATATTGGTTGCTAGTACGTAAGGAATAAATCTCATTAATTTCACATAATGGACTGTAATGGTTAAATGTTCCAACATGAAACTGAGCACAGAGGAAACACACCCAGAGAAAGAGAAAATTGTCTCACTTTCCATCTTGCTGCTTGTGTCTGTTGTCCTCCAAAACAACTTTGCCTCATTTGTATATAAATTTGCATGGTAACCACAGAGCAGTGACACACTCCTGGGTCACTGGGACACACTCAGCAAGATGCTGACTGCCCAACATTTTAACTTATTTCTTTTGGAAAGATACTCCCGTCCAGCTCAGGAGGAAGTATTCAATTTTGGAAATCTTGAGGTTACATCAGCTGAGTGAAGATTATATTAGACTTTTCCATGAGATTTTTTATGAGTTTACTGTACTTTCTAGATGATGGTGCAGTAGACACATCCCTACTGATGCTGTTCTGAAAGGTGTTCTTGTGAATATGAACAGTATATTTCAGCACACACACTTTCTGGTGTGTGTTATATGCACATGTATTATTTGATGCCAATGAAATACAGGGGGGTATGTGGACTTTTTAAATTAAATCTTGCAAGCAGAGGCAGCTTTGAGGAGTGTAAGAGATTTCCAGGAAGCAAATGGGAAGGCTTGAGCACATTTCTTATCTGCAGATATGCAGGCAATGTGCTGATTGACTGGAGCAGTAGAAGATTCTGGAACCAGACAGCCCACCTCAAGGGCTACCAGAGCATGGGACAGGAATTAGAGATTACAGCATGGCTGTGATCAGTCAAAACAAAACTCAAACCAAGCACACATTTAAGCAAGGAGGAGTAGAGTTAACCCCTGGTCAGATGTCACACTCTTAAATTAAGATGTTTTATCTGGCAGCTAAATCCACGACATACTCAGTGAAAGTGAAAACGGGGGACAAGAAGAATGCTGGGACAGATGCCAACGTTTTCATCATACTCTATGGAAGTAAAGACGATACAGGTATGGCTTCAAACGATGGAAAAGGAAAGCAGCTCCCTGTCTGACACCTGAAAAGACAGGTCATGGTCTCTTTTCATTTCCCCAATACCCATTTCTCACTCCTTTTAGTGCGACTTTGTGTTCTCGCAGTCGGTGCTCACGTCGTGGTAACTTGGAGCACAGCACCAGCTGCTGTAAATCACTGCCAAGCTTTGCAATGCTGATTTGCACCAGCTGCTGGTCTAAAGGTTTTAATTTCAATTATAGAAACAGCACAGTTGACTGGGACTACATTATTGAGCAGTGAATGCACTGGATGATTTGCTTTCCTCAGCAATGAATCAGCATGCTCCCGAAACCCAGCCCTCCTCTGCCTCTTTGAGTGGCCCAGAAGTATTTAATCAGCTGATGAGCAAATCCTCTTGGAAGCAGCTGAGCTGTGTGTGCAGTGGCTGGGATGCCTGTGAGAGTGACAGGGAACTGATGGGTAGCACTGATTTCTTTAGCCGCGAGCACAGCATGACAACACCGTCCCTGTTGCACTGCCAGAGGATCATTCAAGGGAGGAATTCTGTATATTTTGGGTGTTGATACAGACGTGGGCTCAGAGGGAGGGACAAAGCTCAGATCTTGAGATGAAAAGCCAATTTTTGCATTTTAGCCCCTTCCCTTATCCCACTGTTGACATTCCCAGAGGATTTGTTTCACATGCTGAACAATGTCCTTTTGCATCGCCACAACAGGGATAGTCAGCCTAAAGGCCTCAAAGTTTAACAAGAACAAATTTGAGCGTGGGAAGGTAGATGAGTTTACAGTGGAGTCTGTGGACATTGGAGACCTGAAAAAAATCAAGATAGGCCATGACAATAAAGGTAAGATAATCTGCTCTGTAATGCAGTGTTTCTAGTGCACGGGGTGTGTTGCTGTATAAAATAACCTGCCTCCAAGACCCCAAACGTAATTTACCTTTTGGTGACAGATCTTTGCTGTCACTTTGGCTGCTGCTGCTACTATCTTTGCTGCTGATTCCATTCCCATGAGACATTAGGAGCTCAGTGGTGCCAACTTGCAGGTAGCTTTGCATTCTCTCCCTCTGCAAGAGTCTTTATAGCTCTACAGCCACATCTTTAGAGAGATTTCACAGGTACCACAAAACCCTTTTTTTTTTTTAATTGCATAGGACCCATAGGCTCGTTTCACTTCTTTATTAAGTTTTTGGTGGTATTTTGATCATCAAGTCTTGGTTGCTTTTTAGACAGAATTCTGTGTATCTGCTACAAACAAGGGAGGCAGTGGAGCTATGCATGGACCTCTTCCCCTATGGGTCATTAAATGACAGGTATATTGATAACTGCTCTGTGTAATTACAGAGGCCAATTGAAAAAAGTGATGCAGTAATTAGCATTTCCACGTGCGCATCTTTACCCTGACACATAGAAATGTGAAGCATTTTACCTCAATCCTGGGCAATTGCATCCAATGATCTTTACTCCATATATTCTACATTCCCTTTGGCAAAAGACAGAAAGATTTATTTCTCTGAGGTCTGGCGTGCAGTGATTCATTTGCTGTTGTCTGCAAAGGCTTCGTGGGTTATTCACTGTTATCTTTGCACCACAGGTAATTCAACTGGCTGGTTTCTGGAATGGGTGGAGATTGATGCCCCATCCCTGGGACAGTGCCTCAAGTTTCCCTGTGGCCGCTGGCTGGATAAATCCGAGGATGATGGAGCTGTGGAGAGAATCATCTTCCCTGCAGAACTGCAGACAGTAGAGTACATCCCATGTGAGCAGAATGCTATTTCCCCAGGATACACCCGTCATTACAGAAGATAAAAATCTCACTATCTCGTGCAGTTTTATAGGTTTCACCTCTCCCTTGAACTGGCTTTGGGAAATTTAAAAGTAGATCTCATGCCAGCTATTCAAATTACTACAAGAATGTTCCACTGGGTGCTCTAGATTAACATTTACTGCATTTGCCAAATCAAAGAATCATTAGAAGTCATGTGGATGTGGATGATTGTCTTTTTCTTCCTATTTCCCCATCCCCTCCAAGTCCTCTGCTCATTCCAAGCTGTCTTTCTTGTCTCCAGTTTCCCTTTGATCTTGCTCCATTCTAATATTGCCATTTCTGGTGCCAAAGCAGACGCTCTGGTCTTGCTTCCAAGTCTTAGTTCTTCCAGTGCCTTTGGCATTGCACACCCCTCTCTTGCTGAAAGACCCTCTTCCAGAGTTTCTTTAGTGTGGTGCTTTTCTAGAAGTGTTGCACCAGTCGGCCTTTTTTAGTGTTCTCCAATTTTTTCTTACTCTTCACTCCCCTCCAAATTAATATTTTGGGTAAACATTTCCCCTACTCACCTCCTTCTGAGTATGAGCTCAAGTCTGCTATGGCAATTCAAGCTCTTTACTTCTTGAAACTTCTTTTCCTGCTTGCAGAATACTGAGCATCAGACATCACGGTTTTCTTGAACTAAATGAAATATTTTGCTTACTTTTTAGCCCTCTCCCTTCTCATTGCTCCCCTTTCTTAAGCATCTTCGACAGTGTGCAGAGTACAGCCCTGAGACTGTGTTTGACTTGTCCCTCTCTGATCTGCTTCATTTCAAGTGGCTGATGAATTTTGTCTCTGTCAGGGTACTGTCAGAACTGCCTTTTCCTTACATTGGGTTGGACGCCACAATAATGAGGAATGAGGTCTGACACCTGGGAGTTGATTTCCTGACAGGTTCTTCCCTGGTCATTCATATGAAAAGCTAAAATATTTCACACCAAGGCTGCTTCTCCACTAATCCCCAGTGTATGCACTGAAGGTATCAAAAGCCTTATTGCCTGCAGTTCTTTATTTAGATATCAAAATTTAGAGCTGCCCAAACTTCCTTTCTCTGTCTCAGTTTCCTTTTTCACAAGTAGTTGTAGGAATAACCAGAAGGAAGGCCATCAGCTGTTTTGCCTCCTTCTTTTTTATTATGAAGACAGAGGTTCATGTTGAAGGTCCCTCCCATGTTCAGATACCTGTACCTTGCAGCCTGTAAGCTGAAATAATTTCTTCTCTGAGGATCTGCCATTGTCACGTCTTTGTGCTTCCCCTATTCTTTGATCAAGGTATTTTTATTTCTCATGTCTAACTTTCTTTATCCTAACACTCTGGAGCAGAAGAAAGGGTTCCCTTTGCTCCCGTCTGCACTTTTGTCAGTCCAATGGAAGACAAAGTAAATTCACAGAATTGAAAGAGATCTTAAAGCTCATCCAGTGCCACCCCCTGCCATGGGCAGGGACACCTCCCACTGTCCCAGGCTGCTCCAAACCCCATCCAGCCTGGCCTTGGACACTGCCAGGGATCCAGGGGCAGCCACAGCTGCTCTGGGCACCCTGGGCCAGGGCCTGCCCACCCTCCCAGCCAGCAATTCCTAATTCCCAAGAGCCCAAAATCTGGCCCTGCCCTCTGGCCCTGGCAAGCCATTCCCTGGCTGCTGTCCCTGCATGCCTTGTCCCCAGTGGCTGTGCAGCTCTGCTGGAGCCCCTGCAGGCCCTGGCAGGGGCTCTCAGGTGTCCCTGGAGCCTTCTCTTGTGCAGCTGAGCAGCCCCAGCTGTGCCAGGCTGGCTCCAGAGCTCAAGCTCTTGGAGCATCTCCATGTCTCCTCTGGACTCCCTCCAGCAGCTCCATGTCCTCTTTAAGCTGGGCACCCCAGAGCTGGATGCAGTATTCCATGTCTTTGTGTCTGAAAAAATAAATTGATTAATAGATGCAGTGATACCTTTTATAGAAGTACAGAGACTCAATACATGCTTCTCTTCTGGTTTTTTTCCATGTTATCCCCATCAATATATATTTTGATGCAGATGTTGACTACATAATTTATTAATACTGGATATTTTAATGATGTAGAACCTTCTGGCATGCTGTGCCTTTGAGCACATAGTTCGTGTTATCCTGATTTTTGTCAGCAGTCCACATCCAGCCTTTGGAAGCAGTCAGGCCTCTCTGGCAAACATTTTGCACCAGGCCCGCTGTCAGCTTAGGCCTTTTCACCATTTGAACCATCCCCACTGTGCTGTTTACTACATTCTGGTTTCCTAGCAATTAACCTGTGGGTTTCAGTTTGCCAGAGGTAACTAAACTGGCTTGATTTGTTTTATGATGACTCGTGCCAGAATTGTTTCACGGCGAAAACATGTCATCCACAGTCCAATTAAAATCATCCCTGTGGGATACAGCTTTAAAAGTGCCATGTAAATGAATTGGGCATCTGACAGCTGAAAGTTGTGCTGTTGGTGACCTTGTTAGGGCGCTGCTTTGCTGATTCAGTTCTAAGCTGATGTTAATATTCAAGCAACAAGAGCAAGTGCTACAGCCTTCAGCAGAGAGGATAATTTTTAATTCATAATGCATAGTGTGTGATTTTTGGTATGCAGGATTTTTTTCCCCCTCTTACATTCTGGAGGAACTATTCCAGTTTACTTGCAGCACAGCAGAGCGGATTTCACTGGGTTGGGCAGAAAGAATATTGAGTATCTCCAGGCTGACTCTCTGTAGAAGAAAACTTCTTCATCTGTGGCCTCCTGAGAGCTGTATTTAGAGAGCCTGAGCTTTTAATGGATGATTAGTGTCTTATATGGATAATCAGAGTTACTCCAACAGTAATAGAGGTGGTGCTGAGAGACTTCTCCCTACCCTAACAGAGATGCTGAGTCTGAAACACAGTGCAAGCTGCTGCAATGTAAAGATCAAAAACTACTAAAGATGTGGCAGAGTAGGAGGGAGAGAATGACAAGCATCTGACAAGATTGTAGTGAGGGATGGGAAGGGATGAAGTTTTTTAGGGATGCATGAGAGAGGGATGGCCGGGAGCATATCGTGGCCCTGGCAGAATCCTGGTGTTGAAGGCTGTGCCTATGGGTAGTGGGACCGTGGGAAAGCCTCTTCCTGAGGCAGGAGAGGTCCCTGCAGAGCTGTTCAGTGATGCTCAAGCCTTAGCTGGTGTTTTGATTTCAGGAAGGATTTAAAGACGTTTGGGACAGGACACAGTTTGGGACAGGACAGAGTTTGGGGCAGGATACGGTTTGGCACACCTGATACCACATGTGCTCATGACAATGGAGTGTCTGAATTTCCATCATGGTTATTTGGTCATGGATTTGGGGAGTGATTCAGCTAATCCCAAGGAAAGTGCCTTCACTCCTTGATTAAGTGTTTCTGCAGTTTATTGACTTTATTGCTTACATCTGGAGATGCACACACACAGCTAAACCTATGTTTCTTACTCTGTGAGCTGAACACCGTCTCACCTTGAAAACTGAGGAAATATTCAGCAAGTCCACAGCAGAGCCAGGAACAGAGCCCCTGTTCCCATATTCCTGGGTCAGCCTCATTCCTGAGCAAGTCTGAGTCATACTCCAGCAGGACTCAGGACTGAGAAGCTGTGAAGACAGAATAGAACAAAAGGAGGCAGCACATTCTGGGGTCATGGGACATTCTGGAGAAACCACAGGAAAAGAATAGAGGAGTATTTATGGTCTTGAACATTACTGTTCTGCATTCACCGTGGTTGTGAGTTGTAATTTAACCTGTTTGCCTCAGAGTTTCAGGGGAGGTGGTACCAAGTGAAAAATGGAACAGAGGAATTATTAACCTCCTTGTGATGGATTTTTGTCATGTGTTTAGTAATGGAAATAGTAGGACTTTTTTATCAATAAGACTATCCTGAATATTTTTCACTGCCTCCAGTTGTCTTAACTTCATCCATCTTCTTAAATGCTCAAAAATTTGCAAATTCATGCTTTGCTTTAACTCTTGAGCTGTTGAAATAAATCTTGTTTCAGTAACTTTGGATAGCAAGTATACTGAATGTCATACGATTAACCTAAAAACACATTACATCAACACATATCAAGGTCAATTTGCTTTATAAAGAAAAGGAATTTCCTTATGAAAGGAAATTCCTTTGTATTCTCATAGGATTGACCAGCTTGATAATTTAACTGACCACAAGTGATTGCTACCCTCTCCTCTTTCACTGTTGAGATTTATAACTCATTTTTTGTTTCACTATTTTTTTTTCCTTAGGGGCATTGCTATGCTGGATCCTAACTCCTTTTGGCTTGTTTCTGTTTTCTGTCATTTCCTAAACCAGTTGTTCCTTACGAGATCACAGTGTACACCAGTGATATTTTTGGAGCTGGCACGGATGCAGATGTCTTCATTGTTCTTTATGGAAGTGATGGGATTTGCACTCAGCAAAAATCCCTGTGCCTCAACAAGAGGGAGCAAAGGATGTATTTTGAAAGGAATTCAGTGAATCAGTTCATCGTGGAGGTAAGATTGGAGCATGGGGAGCATTGGGGAGCATGCAGTGGTCAGGAATAGACACCCTCAGTCCTCTCTATTCTTGTACTGTGAAACCATCAAATTTATTTAGTCAACTGTCACAGACATCTTTTGTGAAAAATCCTTTCTTGGGATTTTTCCTTCTGAGAAGCTGCAGTTTCAGCAACAAATGTAAACAATGGTTATCTGCTGCTGTGGAATGCAACAGGTCTGTCTGTGATTGGGCCATCTTGAATGTTTACAATTAATGGCCAACCACAGACCAGATAGCTTGGACTCCGTGTCTGAGACACAGATCTTTGTTATTCATTCTATTCTATTCTTAGCTTATCTAGCTTCTGGGGAAACCTTTTCTTTCCTTTTCTTTTTAGTATAGTCATAATATAATACATATATGATAAAATAATGAATCAAGCCTTCTGATCATGGAGTCAACATTCTCGTCTCTTGCCTCATCCAAGAACCCATGTGAACACAGTCACAGTCAACAGAAAGTGCTTTAATAATGCCTGAGATGAGCCTTGGAAAGATGTAGGAGGTCACAAAATGTAGCTGGCCCTTTACCAAAAGAGGAAGGCCATGTCAGCCCCTGTCCCTCCCTCCTCCTCACCTCCCTTTGCACCAAGGAGGAGTTTCCAGGCTGGGGAAGGGCCAGAGGTCATTTCCAAAATGACAATGAGAGTGGAAATCCTGACCAGGATGTGTCACCACTGCTCTGCTCCTCACTGGTCTTGCCCAGCTCAGTCTCTGCTGCTCTGCTCTGGGCTGGGGCAGCCTCACCTCGAGTGCTGAGGGCACTTTTGGGTGCCACAGCATAAAAAAATCATTAAACTGTTGGAGAGCATCCAAAGAAAGCCACAGGGAGGTGATGGGCCTTGAGGGGAAGCTGTGTGAGGAGCAGCTGAGGGCATTGGGTCTGCTCAGCTGGAGGAGAGGAGACTGAGGGGAGACTCCACCACAATTCCAGCTTCCTTGTGAGGGGAAGAGGAGGGGCAGACACTGATCCCTGCACTCTCATGGACAGACAGGACTGAGGAAACAGCATGAAGGGGAGGTTTAGGTTGGATATCAGGGAAAGGCTCTCCCCCAGAGGGTGCTGGCACTGCCCAGGCTCCCCAGGGAATGGGCACAGCCCCGAGGCTGCCAGAGCTCCAGGAGGGTTTGGAAAGCACTGCTAGGGATGCACAGGGTAGGATTGTTGGGGTCTGTGCAAGGCCAGGAGCTGAACTCTGATCCTTATGGGTCCCTGTGATTCTGTGATTCTCTTGCAGTTTGCAATACTTAAAAGCATAGCACTTTTTATTCTGTATCCTCATGCAGAGAAACCATTTCTTTTCTGTAGACAATGTGATTTTTGAATACCCAGGCTAACTTTTTGAAAGATCTTACCAAGTGTTTCCTGACGTGTTTGCACAACTGTATGCAAATAGTAAACCAGTGTGCATCAAAGAGTGAGCTCATTTACATCCACAGTATTAAGCAATTCCTATTCACAGTATATTCCCATTGCTGAGAATTTGTAAGAAGCAAAAAATACAGGCAGACCTGCTCTGGCTTATCCTGTTGATGCTGCTCCATGCCCTTCCCTTCCCCTCCCTTCCCTTCCCTTCCCCTCCCTTCCCTTCCCCTCCCTTCCCTTCCCTTCCCTTCCCTTCCCTTCCCTTCCCTTCCCTTCCCTTCCCTTCCCTTCCCTTCCCTTCCCTTCCCTTCCCTTCCCTTCCCTTCCCTTCCCTTCCCTTCCCTTCCCTTCCCTTCCCTTCCCTTCCCTTCCCTTCCCTTCCCTTCCCTTCCCTTCCCTTCCCTTCCCTTCCCTTCCCTTCCCTTCCCTTCCCTTCCCTTCCCTTCCCTTCCCAAACCTTCCCTTCCCAAACCTTCCCTTCCCAAACCTTCCCTTCCCAAACCTTCCCTTCCCAAACCTTCCCTTCCCAAACCTTCCCTTCCCAAACCTTCCCTTCCCTTCCCTTCCCAAACCTTCCCTTCCCTTCCCTTCCCTTCCCTTCCCTTCCCTTCCCTTCCCTTCCCTTCCCTTCCCTTCCCTTCCCTTCCCTTCCCTTCCCTTCCCTTCCCTTCCCTTCCCTTCCCTTCCCTTCCCTTCCCTTCCCTTCCCTTCCCTTCCCTTCCCTTCCCTTCCCTTCCCTTCCCTTCCCTTCCCTTCCCTTCCCTTCCCTTCCCTTCCCTTCCCTTCCCTTCCCTTCCCTTCCCTTCCCTTCCCTTCCCTTCCCTTCCCTTCCCTTCCCTTCCCTTCCCTTCCCTTCCCTTCCCTTCCCTTCCCTTCCCTTCCCTTCCCTTCCCTTCCCTTCCCTTCCCTTCCCTTCCCTTCCCTTCTTCCTTTCTACAGCACCAACACTGACTTCATAAAGGCTCTTACATCTTCTCTCTGTTTTGAGTCTGGTTTGTTTTTGTAATTGAAGGAAATTTTAAACCAATTCTTAAAATACTTGCAGCCCACATTGTTGTTGTATGTCATGAATCATAAAATAAATCCCCAGTGTGATTCCTTTAAAACAAAGAATAAGACTTATTTCAGTGGAGTTTCCACACAATTTTTCATAGTAGAGGTTGTGTTAATCCACAGGTATAAATCTTAAACTGAGTGTTCTCCTTAAATCTTTATTACATAAGATTTATTTCAATTTTGGTGGAATCTGAAACATCACTACTTTTCTTAGATTAAGTGAGAGAAAATGCAGTGTGTTCTACCGATTTATATCATCATATTAACCTGTCCCCAAACTTCATTCTCACTTCACCAGTTCCTCTTTCTGCAGGAGATGGGAACAAAGCAAAATATATTTTTCTTTCACCTGCTTGTGTAGGGCCATAATTTGGAGTTCAACAGACCTTGAAAACAATTTGGGGGGTTTCAGAAAACACAAACTGGGAATTGTCTGTTTGCTCTGTGGTTCTACCTCCCTCTATCATTTTGTATTTTGCAAAAGAGGCATGAAATATTAGAGACTGCTCTTAGCTGTGCTTCCAAGTGATGATTTGCTGGAGATGCCTAGAGTAGGGCAAAGCCCACTTCTTCTTTAACATGGATCTTGACTGCTCAAGCATCATTTTATTGCTACGTATTGATTAAAAGTCTCAGTGAAAGATGAGTATTTGGACAGGACAAAAGAGGAAAAATAATTTTCCCCTAATGCATACTTGTGTGCATGTGTGTGAGTTTTAGAAATGAGTTTGGATCGTTTAATTATTTTGTGATGAATTTTATGCTGTCTGAAGTCGGGGCAGGGCTGCCAGAGTTAAACCCAGTTTGTTCAGTGTGGATTCCTTGGGTAGTGCAGACCTACTGACCTATGGAGCCTTCTAAAACTACTGCTGTCTTTGCTTCTGTGTGGCTGGGGAGAGAAGGGAGCAGTCTCCAGTGAAGCAAATGGATATGTTCCATTTTCTATCCAAGAAAATCAAACTCTGAGGCCCCAAGGACAGAAGGACAGCTCAGTGTTCTACATGCAAAGGTCTGAAGGCCAGCTACACAAAAGTTTGCACTGGAATAACCAAAAGCTAATACTTAGGAGCAAATTTCAATTTTTCCTGTTCAAGCCTTTGAAAGGGAAGTGAGTTGAAAGTAATGCACCAGTAACAAGTTACTCAATTAATAAGGTGAGGTATAAAAATCCAGTAGCAACTTCATAAGCTAATCATCCTGTTGGCTTTCTCAGAATGGCACTGGGATTCTGTGGCAGAAGAGGAGAGATAATATAAAATGCCAGGCTGTTTGTAGAGTACTTTAACCTCAAAGGTATTTTTCCAGTATTAAGAGAGTGCACACAAGTGTTTAAAAAAGAAAGTGATTTAAAAAGAGCAGTTTAAGATGCACTGCATTCCAGTTTCATAGAATCACACAACCAGTTAGGCTGGAAAAGACTTCTGAGATCATTGAGTCTGGCCTGCGACTGATCCCCACCTTGTCACCAGACCAGAGCACTGAGGGCCACATCCCCTCATTCCTTTAATACCTTCAGGGACAGTGGCTATACCACCTCCCTGGGCAGTCTATTTCAATGTCTCATCATCCTTTCTTGTGAAGAATTTCTTCCTAATGTCCAAACTAAACCTCCCCACAGCCTAGGACTGCATCCTCCTCCTGTCCCTGTTCCCTGGGAGCACAGCCCGACCCCCCCGGCTGTCCCCTCCTGGCAGGAGCTGTGCAGAGCCACAAGGGCCCCCCTGAGCCTCCTTTGCTCCAGGCTCAGCCCCTTCCCAGCTCCCTCAGCCTCTCCTGGTGCTCCAGCCCCTTCCCAGTTCCATTCCCTGCCCTGGACACGCTCCAGCCCCTCAATGTCCTTGATGAATTGAGGGATCCAGAACTGGACACAGCACTGTAGGCACTGCCTCACCATTGCCAAGTACAGGGACAATTTCCAAGCAATTGCCTTCATTCCCACTCATGCAGAGAAGCCTGAGATGAAGGATTACTGCTGTGCAACCCGACCTTTCTCATATGGTGGGTAATTTGTGCAGAGCAAGGTTCTCTCCATTTTGGAGCAGAAGTCCAGGGAAAACTTCTAGCCAAAATGCAAATTAGGGCATAACTGCAGGGGAGGCCACGGAGATGCTGCCAGAGCTGGAGCCCCTCTGCTCTGGAGCCAGCCTGGCACAGTTGGGGCTGCTCAGCTGCACAGGAGAAGGCTCCAGGGACACCTGAGAGCCCCTGCCAGGGCCTCCAGGGGCTTAAAAAAGAGGGTGAGAGACTTTTCATGTAGGCAGATAGTGACAGAACAAAGGGCAATGATATTAAACTGACAGAGGGCAGGGTTAGAGGGAATACTGGGAATGAATTCTGTCCTGTGAGAGTGATGAAGCCCTGGCACAGGTTTTCCAGAGAAGCTGTGGTTGCTCCATCCTTGAAGTGTTCAAGGACAGGGCTTGGAGCCCCTGGTCTAATGGAAGGTGTCCCTGCCCATGGCAGGAGGATAAAACTGGCTGATCTTTATAGACCCTTTGAACCAAACCTATTCTAGGATTTTATTTTATAATTCTACAATATATCAGCACTAACATTTCCTCCCCTAGGACTTCAAACAGCCTGGAAAAATATGAAATAAGGTAGAGAAGTGGTGTCTGAAAAGTCACCAATTGTTCACGCTGTAATATTTCCATTTTTTAAAATTTTTGGGGTTCTGCTTGTTTGGTTTTGTCTCAGGTTTGTTGTGTTGCTGAAATGGCTCCCGAGGTATTAAAGAGTCTTTTTTCCTAGCCCCCTGACCGAATAAGAAGTAAGGATTCCTCAGCTCTGGTTCTCAAGGTTGTTTATTTGCTCTTATTTAATGCATTCTCTTTCTGGCCTGCTGAGGTCTGTCTGGCAGGTCGGGTTGTGGCACAGTGACTGCCCTTGGGGTGGTGTTGGCTTTTTATACTAAAAACTACATGTACTTAATTTACAATAATTTTCCAATATCTATCACCTATGTTAGACAGTCTGTCTCTACTCTACTCTACTCTACTCTACTCTACTCTACTCTACTCTACTCTACTCTACTCTAAACCAATCCAAAAGTGTCACCATCACTGCAGAAGATGGAGGACAAGAAGAAGAAGAAGAAAGACAGGACATGCCCAGATTCCTCCATCTTGCTTCTTGAACCCCCATTCTAAAAAGCCCGAAATTCTACTTTTTCACCCTGTGATAAATTCACTATCATTCCACTCAAACCCTTTTGGCTTATAAATCTTCACACAAAGTTGGTATCTTTTTCCATGGGCTAACATTGAAGGCTCAGATGTTTCTGATTCCATGCCAAGGTCTCTGAGCCCCCTACCAGGATCTCGGGCAGTCACAGGAATGTCCTGGGTTCCGACAGTTTTGGTACTAGTTAGTTAGTTAGTTAGTTAGTTAGTTTGTTTGTTTGTTTGTTTGTTTGTTTGTTTGTTTCTCTGTAGCTGGAGGATGTTGGTGACATTATTGAAAAGATTCGCATTGGACACAACGGTGGAGGGGTGAACTCGGGGTGGCACTTGGACCGTGTGACGATCCGGAGGCTGCTGCCAAACGGGAAGGTAGGCTCTGAAATCCCTGCACATCCCCAGGAGCCACCACTTCCATCTCCCAGATTGCATCTCCTGTGTACAAAGTGTGATTAACAGTGAAAAACGGCTCCCTGAAGAGCAGTGCGCGCTAAACTTGCTGGAGCCTGGGGATCTGGGGACAACAAACGCGTCTTATCATGTTTTGTTCTTCAAATGTTGGTGATAAGGCTCTGAAATAATTACTTTTTTTGAGGCTTCGTGTTTTCATGTGTACTTCTGTTTTGAGGGATCACAGGGAAGGGAATGGAAAGTGGGCGTACTATTTTAAAATAAAAAAGTATTGTTGCCAAACATGGGCAAGAAACAATTTTGTCAGTCCCTTAATCCTGGAAGAAAAAAATGCTAAGAGCCAGTAGAATTAAGGCAAGTGAAATGCCTCAGTGCAAATTCCTGAATCATGTTAAAAAATCAAGTTAGATGATAGGATTTTCTGCTGTTCATGTGAATCAGACTAACATAGTACAGACAGATCAGTCACCTCGGTCCCGTCCACGTAAGACAGTGTCCCTTAGCCCTGCTTTCAGATGCTGGCTATAGCAACAGGGATGAATCTGACTCTGGGGAAGTTCAAAAGAAAATCACCTCTTCAGGGCCAGCTCAGAATTGGAGCAGTAGCTGCATTGGAAAACACCGTGACTCTTTCCCCTATTCCAAGGGGATGTCAGCTTTTATCTCCCCTCAGGTCTGCCCACTCCTCAGGTGACTTCTAATACCAAGATCTAAAATAGTTTGTTCAGTCATAGTGATCTCACTCCTCATCTTGTTTCCTCCTTCAAAATTTACAGGATATGTTTTATTCTCTTTGCTACACAAGCAACTCACAGGTCTTCTTCCTTGAACCCTCCTCACCATAGAATTGTTTCTGGAATTGATTAGGTTGAAAAAGAACTCCAAGACCATTGAGTCCAACCATTGTCCCAGCACTGCCAAGGCCACCACTGACCCGTGTCCCAAAGTGCCATATCCACAGAGCTTTTAAATCCCTCCAGGAATGGGGACCTCTCTACTGCCCTGGGCAGCTCTGCCAGGGCTGGACAACCCTTTCTGGGAAGAAATTTTTCCCAATATCCAGTGTAAATCTTCCCTGGTGCACCTTGAGGCTGTTTCCTCTCCTGCTGTCCCTTGTTCCCCATGAGCACAGCCCAATCTCCACCTGGCTCCAACCTCCTGTCAGGGAGTTGTGCAGAGTGAGAAGATCTCTCTTCTTCTCCCATTTCCATCCTCCTGATCAAGCACCCTTCACAAGCCAATACCCTCGGATTGCTCCTCTTTATCACCTTTTTGATGATCTGACATGATCAAACCCTCAGTGTATTGCCTAACCCTTGCTTAGGTTAATGAACGGGTATTCAGTGTTTTCAGAGATGTTGTTGTTGGTCACAAGCTGGAGAAGATGAAGAGAGGAGTGCCCAAATGTGTGGAAACCAAGGGAAAAAAGAATCCTGGGCTGCATCTTTCTGCACTGGCCTTAAACTGTGCACTTTGGGAAGTGCCTGAGAGCTCTGTCTTGGGTGCTCCTCAGCTTGCCGAGAGAGAGTCGTGGGGCTGCACCCCCTCCTCAGTCACAGCAGCAGCTCTGAAGGGCAGGTGGGGAGGAACCTGGAGGAGGAGGAAGGGAGGAAAGCCCTGAACGACTTGGGAATGGAGAGATTTACAATTCTGCTGATCTTTTGATTATGGCATGGGAAAAAAAAGAAGAAAGCAGAGCGCTGCATGATGCCGCTGATCAGCCGCAGGATATTATGACCTGCCACAGGATAGCAATATGCTGCCAGTGCTTCTAAAAGCTCTGCTACCTGATTAGACTGCTAAGATGTGTCTAGATGTATCTGTAGAGCTGCAAAAGAAAAAATGAGGTCAGTAACTTTTCAGATTAAATTGAAAGCACTTGGGTAGGAAACTAGGATTGTTGCGTACTGAAAAAACCGTCTTGGATGCCAATTATACTTGATAATCATATTTCATTTGTTACAACTTGGAGAAGGGGAAAAGCACTGACTTTTAAGCGCAGTATCATACCCTGCTTCTAGCTTAGGTCCAGACTCAGGCTCTAACAAATTCTGTTCAGGGCTGCAAGAGGATTTTACTGCTGGTAATATAAACCAGGGGGCACTTTACATCGCTTAAATATTAATACAATCACTAACAGGGAAACCCCAATAAAACCCGTGGCAATGGCATGATGATTATCAATAATGAGACAATTAACTCTTGCAGTAAGTGCACATTATGCCCCACTGTGCTGTCACTCCAGTCCCTAGATATCTTGTTACCAAATAAACAGCGTTTGCATCAATGGCCCATACAACCAGCAGTATGAATGTTCAGGAGCTGTTGAAAGCTTCGGTGAGAAATGTGTCTGAAGTGGGATGTCTATCAGGAGGAGAGAGTTTCAGTGCTGAAGCATCGTTCTGGAAAGCCCTCTCTTCCCAGCCTGCAGGTGTGGAGATAAGCACTGTTCATCAGCTCAGCGTAGAGTGAGATAATACAGGTTAAGTGGTCAGACAGCCAGCGCAGAAATGAGGAGGCAGGAATTATTAGGTGCTGCATTCCGCTTGTGTAGCACAAATAACACTTGAAAGTAAAAGATGTGAAATCACCTGAAGTGCTGCCGGTTTTCTTTGACACCATTTTGTATGCCACGCTCCAAACCTCCTCCTGGAGTTAAACATCTCTGTCTGGGGTTAAACTGCAGCGCTGCGGGGAGCAGCAGAGGGGAGGAGAAATGGGCTTTCATTAGCAGCAGAAGATTTGGGCTGTGTGTACTCAAAGTGTGATTCTGCTGCAGTCACACAAGCCCCTTGGAGGGGCTCTGCTCCCACAGAGCAGCTTCCCTGGGATCTCTGGGTGGTGACACTGTGACCTGTTCATTCCAGGCTGGCTGCGATCAGAGTGCTCATCTGCTCCCGGGTGCACAAGCTGTTCCTCCCCAGTGATGGTGTCAGGGAGGGCAGGATCTGCAGTTCCAGGCTGTAACACACAGTCACAACAATGTTCAGGACTGCTACAGTGAGATCTATTCCCTTCCCTCGCCGTGTTTAAATATTTAAAATTTAAATAGAAAAAGTAGTGAAGAAAGGGCCCTGTATTGGCTTGGTAAGTAATCACAGCAGGGTAATTAAGGTGGAAATTATTCATAAGGAGTGTCTACAAGAGAGCTGGAGAGGGATTTTGGACAAGAGATGGAGGGACAGGATATGGCTTCAGATTGACAGAGGGCAGGGTATTAGATATTAGAAAGAAATTCTTGACTGTGAGTTTGGGGATGCCCAGGTTTCTCAGAGCAGCTGTGGTTGCCCCTGGATTCCTGGGAATGTCCAAGGACAGACTGGACAGGGCTTGGAGCATCCTGGGATAGTGGAAGGTGTCCCTACACATGGCAGGGGCCTTGGAACCAGATGATCTTTAAGTCCCCTCCAGCCCAATAAAAACCCCCTCTGGGATTCTGTTAACCTCCACTGGTATATTATATATGAAAGTGATGCCACACAGTATGCTGGAAAGAGCAGAAAGTCCCTGTGAAGGGTAAGAGATAAATTATGAGCTTGTCAGTAAAGAAAGGGCCTTTTTTCTGTATTTATTTACTGTGAGATTAAAATTAACTTCTTTATTTTATTTTTTGTCTTGTTCAGACTTGTGACCTCTGTGTCTTGCATGGTGGCTCATGCTCCTCTCTTCATGGAGTCATAGCCTGGGGGGCCCAGCAGAAAAGTATCTTACCATCTTGGAGGCCTTATGGGAGTCTGTTCTTAATGAATAGTCTGGAATTAATTTTGTTTACCAAGTGGAAAACACATGTTCTATTGTTTTTGTCTGTTTGATGATATAAATCATATTTGTTTCCACCAAAGTGAAGTCAAAAGAAAAGATCAAAAATTAAATCATTATTTTTCTCCTCTTATTGCATGTATGGGAATTGCCTGGAACCCAGCTTGAGTCACCGAATTATAGGCGAAATCATGAAGTATTGAGCTCAGGGAAAAAATAAAAAAAAAAAAAAAAAAAAAAAAAAAAAAAAAATTAAAAAAAAAAAAAAGCGCCCTACTGGCTTCAAAGAAAATGCTGCCTGAATAAGGGTTGAAGAGGAATTGCAAAGTCTCAGTAAAGCACAGCTTCAGCAGGAATGGTGCAGTCCTGGTTAGGAATTTACAAGTTTTAATACTGGGAAGGGCAGGGATCTGCTGGATCATGCAGCCACTCTCACACACCCACTGGGAATCCTGTTTTCTGCTGCATGCTCAGTGCTTCTTCTGAGAGCCCTCAGATGTCCTCTCTCTGGAGGAAATACATTTCTGTGTACTATTTTAGGTCTGCCTCTACACACTCGTGCACACATACATGAGTTGAAAATCCTTGTCAGAGTGTTTTCGAAGGGAAATGCTCACATGTGTTCATGTTGTTTTGAAGAGATTTCCTCTGTCATGTTTACTCCAGGGCTCAGAAACCGTCACATTTCCATGTGAAAGATGGCTTGCAAAGTCTGAAGATGATGGTGAGACTCTGAGAGAACTGGTGCCATCTGATATTTTTACTGAAAAGCTCATGAAGGATGGGACACTCAAGCAGATAGAGGAAGAAGTTGAAGAACCTTTAGAAGGTAATATAATCCTAGGAATACGTGGGGATGACTTGTCTGATTTTTTGAAGGAAAACATTTGGATGTGTGGTTCAGTGCCATGCTGGTACCACTGTTCACTTCTCTCTCTCTTCCTCCTCTCTGCCTCTCTCACACCTGGAGCACTTCTGTGCAATAATGTCATTATTTTCCTCTGGGGCTTTTAAGAACCTGTCACAGACACCCTTCCACACCCATAGTTTCCATATCTCCTCTGATGCCTAGCAAAATTCTTACATCTTGCCTTCCAGGCTGTGTTAACCTCTCTTCACTCCTTTGCCCACCTTCCCCTGTCCTGTGCACTCTGCCTCTTCCTTTCCCGTCCTATGAGTCTAATTAATGCTCCTCTTTCCTCCCAAAGTTGTTTTGCCTGCTGCCCTTCAGGTACACATGCATAACCTTTAAAACCTGGGTCATTGCAGCCACCTTCACCTCATTAAAGTTCCTCCCAGGAGGAGAAAAAAATTCTTGTTCAGCTCTGAGTTTATCTTACAAAGTGGTGACATTCGGTGTTTGGCATTACTGGTAGCTGAAGCAAATGAAAAAGAACTGAAATTTCACCCCTAAGTCACCACAGGGACAGCTGCTTGTACTTCTTTTACCTCTAGAAAAAGAATCTCCTTTTCTCACCCAGAGCTCATTATGTCCTTGAGAGAGGTCATGAACTTCCTCATCCTGAGCAGAGCAAAAGGAATTCAGCTGCCATTTTCATTCTTGGCTCTTGCATCTGGAAACAAGAAGATTCAACTGAGAAAATAAGTTCTGTCACTGCTTCTTTTCTTTCAGAGTCTGACTTGCATTTACTGTAGAACATTGTCAGGGTGGAATTAATGTGGATTGCTCTCCATTGCCAAGGGAAGAGGTGCCTTGCTAGAAGGAAGACTGGTGTCCTCCTTCCTGGTAGCTTATGGAAGATTTCTTTTCTGGCAGTTTCCACACAAACTAAGTGGGAAAGACTAAGTTTTCCCACTTAGTCATTGATTTTAAAATTGTCTTTAAAATCAATTGTCTTTAATTGATTTTAAAGACAATTTTAAAACCAATAACTAAGTGGGAAAATACTGGCAAGAGTGGCTCAGAGTAGTGGCGAATGACCCATTCCTGGAAACATTTGAGCTCAGGTTGGAGGAGGCTCTGATAAACCAGGTTAATTCCCTGTGGAGGGTGTCTACCCATGGCAGGTGGGTTGGACAAGGTGACCTTTAAAGGTCTCTTCCAACCCAAACAAATTGATGATTCAACGATTCTATGATATCTAGGTGCCTGCATGACATTTTCTTTAACTTGTTAATTTCTGCTGCTTTACCTTGGATCAGTTACCATTTGTTAATTAACCTATGTGACTCACTTTTGCCTCTGAAGGCAAAGTCTTGAAACAAGTTTTACAATCTACGAAATAGAATGTTTGGATTGTTGAAAGTTTCTTCTGGCATGGAGCTAGGGCTAAGTTTGGGAACTTCTGCTTTAGATATGAAATATCTGGGACAAGGATAAAATTTCTGCAAGTCTCTGAGTCCTCATACATCTTGGGCAGTGACACGGTGTAAATGACACTGATGGAAAATCAGGTCTTGGTATTCTGAGGATCATCTTTTTTTAATAATACCCTGTGTTTTGCTCCTCAAGTTCTCTAGAACTAGCAAGCAAAGGCCAAGGAGGGATGCATTGACTAATTAGACAATATGCATTGCTTCCTTCATTATTAAAGTAGCAGCTGCCTCTCAAATAAGGAGCTGTAACTCTGTAGGACATATGTGAGGAGGCAAACCTGAAAATCCAGCACTGCACACCGTCCTGGGGGATGTTCTCAGGTGATGACTCTGATCCATTTCTCAGAGAAATCAATGGAAACCTTTCATGGATGACGAAGCAGAATAGGGTCTGTCTTACTGTGAAAGAAGAAAAAGACAATATAGGAATTTACTTCAACACTGTTAACGTACACAGAATCCTAACTAAGACTTTGTGCCTCTTGCTCATTTGCATTGCCCTGGGATTTGCAGGGAGGCATTCTCCATGGCTCATATGCCACCAGGGTAATCAGAGACTTGTACAGACCCTCACTGTTTTCCTGGAAAGGATGCTTTCAGTAACTGTTTGTTTTCCCCATATAATTGGGAGAAGAGTGGCAAAATAAAAATAGGAGTATTTAACAGGTTTAGTAAAGCACATTACTAAAGGCTTGATGAGGTTTTATTGTCTCATCATTGAGCAAGCTAAAGAGAAAGGGTACTTAAACAGCACAGCTCCAGCCCTTCCTTAATTAAATACTCTCTCAGCAAAAGGACCCAGAAACCTGTTCTCTGTCTGCATGGGGAATTTGTAGTGATACATGCCATTAACTCCTGTAGTAATTGCACATCTGAATTCCCAGTCTTTGTTTATGGAAGATGGAGTATTAAGGATTCACAACTCTGAATGGCTTGTTCTCAGATCTATGTCCCTGGAGCCTCTGTACGAGAAGGTGCTGAGCTCCCTCACCTCTATCGACTTCCCAGCCCGTAATGGCCATAATGATTCTTTGCATTTTTAACCCTGAGCTGTGTGATCAAAGCAACATACAAGCATTGATTAGATGGAGAAAAGGAAGTCAGCAAATGTCAACCCAGGGATTCTCCAGTCTGTGGATTGGAAACCTCAAAGTCGTATGGGGTTTAATATCTCTACAAGTGACGAGCAGAAAACCTGGGGAACATTTTCTCGGGTAAATTCAGTGTCTAACAAGGATCTTAATATTTCATCTGACCAAAAATCATCTCTGTTTCTTTCTGCAGTTCACACCTACAAGATCAGTGTGTTCACTGGGGATATCTATGGTGCTGGGACTGATGCCAATGTCTTCCTAAACATCTACGGAGACATGGGGGACATGGGAGAGAGAAAACTCAGCAAATCCGAAACAAACTTCAACAAGTTTGAAAGAGGACAGGTACAAATGTGAAGGGTTAATGACACTTTCCGTTTCTCAGTCTTCAATCTGTCAAGTCAATGACTGCCTTTATAGGCTGAGTTTTCCTATGAGGGATGAATTGATTGATTCCATTTACCACATTCATTACCTCTTAAAACGCTTTGTATGGATTGTCAGCTGGGTATTACAGCTGACAGGCACTGCAGCAAACAGGCAGATGTTCCTATGAAGTCACTGATGGACAAATTATGAGCTTGGTCATGGAAACTGGCTTGAGCTGTGAGCTGCAGATTCCCACAGTCCCTGTGCCACTGACTTGCATGTACACAGCACATGCTGGAATTCACCACAAAACTTGTTAAATTGATGGCACCTAAACTTCAGCTGTATCTGGGAAAGTAACACCAAAAGTGATGTTCTGTGGCCATCCCATGGGTCACTTGGATAAAATGGTGGCAAGGATTGACTTATCTAGATTGTTCATGCAAATCTAACAGGTTTAGAAAGGGAAGTATACTTAAAAATCTCCCAGGATTTCAATATTCTAACTGGTTGTAAAAGTGATATTTCTTGCAGCTCCCCTCCTAGCAGAAGCAGGGCTTTAAAACATTTCCCTGAAGAACAGTTTTAGCTTACAGATATGCCTCAGTAGACTTCTGTAAAGCTTTTAGCCAAATGCCATCCAGCAATATGGAATTTAAACATGTGTGTTCTGTAGCCTCCCTTTTTTTGCCTTTTTCCAGTAGATAGTCTGTTGAGAGTTTGTTAACAGAATCCACTACTCTTGAACACCCTGCAGGAGGACACGTTCACAATCCAGGCTGTGGACCTTGGCATCATATACAAGATCAAGATTCGCCACGACAATAGCATGTTCAGCCCTGACTGGTTTCTGGAAAAAGTGGAGATCCTGGATGAAACCACAGAGGAGTCATTTGTTTTCCTGTGTGAGCGCTGGCTCTCTAAAAAGAAAGAGGACAAAAAGATAGAGCGGACACTTTATGAACAGGTACAGTTATGGCTCACAGCAGATTCCACTACTACTCATGCCAATAAAATTCTTGAATACCTGGTGGAAGTCTAAGGCAGCTCATTAGGGACTCAGAAGGCTTTTGACTTATCCAAAATGAATTCCTGGTTTTCAGATGAGAGCTAAAAGTAAGGCCACTCTCAGCCCGTTATCACTAGCTCTGTAATTTGCAATTTCAGCAGAAAAATCAAGGAGTGTAAGTGGAATCCTTCAGATGAGAGTTCACTTCCTTGCTGATACACAGCATTTCCCTGCTGCTGTCCTTGCCATGTCCCCAAAGCAGGTGATTAGTGGGTCCCACTATTCAAAGTCCTCCAACCAGAGTGGTGGGTCCTTGCACTTCATCCTCACTTGGACTGGATGTTTGTTTCTTTTCAGATCCCCATTACACCACTGCCTGACATAAAAGCCAGGTCCCTTTCTACCACTCAAAGCACCAAATGTTTTTTTAGTGAAGTGTCCTTTTTACTTGCACACTCTCTATTGCTTATCAGCCTAGTGCAGCTAATTGGAATTCGAGGTACATGCTCTAATTAAAATTAGCAAACAAGATTAATAGACTTCTCTTACTTCTATACAGTGAGACATAATAAAGCAGCTGATTATAAGTTCATTTTATTTAAGGAGTCCGCTTAGCAAAGTACGCTGTAAGTGACAGTTACCACTAAAGTGATCATCAATGGAATTGTCCTGGACTCATCCTGAAGGCAGCAGAGTGGATGTAAGAGGAATTACACCATGGATGAGTGCTGCCTTATGCTGCCTCATAAAACTGCAGCACACAACCCTATCCGTGCTTGTGGACAGCCTTACCCTGTTGCTTATATCAATTCATAATGAGGAAAAACTAACCACTCAATTTTTTAAAAATTATTTGACAGTGTGCCTCACACTGTCAAATAATTATTTGACATTAGCCTCACATCTAATTTTTTACAAAAGCCTCACATTTATTGGACAATGACACCAAGTGCATTGTCAGTAACTCTTCAAACACGACCAATGTTTCACATCACTCAGGTCTGCAGTACTCTGCCTCTTGTGATATTTGACCTGTACCTAATGAGCAGCCCTGGGAGAAGGAGCTGGAGGTGCTGTGGGTGAGAGCTGGACCTGCCCCAGCCTGAACCCCCTGCCCTGGGCTGAACCCCCTGCCCTGGGCTGATCCCCCAGCGTGGGCAGCAGGGCAGGGGGGATCCCGCCCCTGTGCCCCTGGGCTCAGGTGAGACCCCACCTGCAGAGCTGCCCCAGCCCTGGCGCCAACAGCACAAGGAGCTGCAGCTGCTGCAGCCAGTGCAGAGGAGACATCAAGGTGATCAGAGGGATGGGGCAGCTCTGCTGAGAGAATTGGGACTGTTCAGCCTGAGAAGAGGCAGCTTTGGGCTGACCCAGTTGTGGCTTTCCAGTACCTGAAGAGAGCTGACAAGAAAAATGGAGAGAGACAATTTAAAAGGGGCTGGAGTGATGGGACACGAGGGGTATGGGTTCAGACTGAAACAGAGTAGGTTTAGATTTCATATTAGGAAAAAATTCTTACCTGAGACGGTGGGGAGGTCCTGAGGATGCCCAGAGCAGCTATGGCTGTCCCTGGATCCCTGGCAGTGCCCAAGGCCAGGCTGGATGGGGCTTGGAGCAACCTGGGATAGTGGGAGGTGTCCCTGCCCATGGGGGTTTGGAACAAGATGACCTTTAAGGTCCCTTCTATGATTCTGTGAGCTCTGGCACTGCTCCATTGATCTGAATTTCAGACAACCTCAGACAATTTCAGACAGGTAGCACAGAAAAGGTCACAACTCACAAGACTCTTATGTCTATTATATTTTCTTTTAATGTAACACACATCCAAAACAGCCTGCCAGGGTTACCAATGAAGTAAATGAAACTCCACCAGTACAATACCAGTCACATTTATTCGAGCTACGCTGACCAAAAAGGTACCTGGGGGACCAGAGGCATTTCTTCTCATGTTGTCCTTGGAGGCACAAGGGAACAGGGGACACCACGAGCACTCAGCCTCATTATTTTGCCAAACATTCCCCACCCAGAGCTACAGCGGCGAGCGGAACAGCCTGGATGGATCCTCCCTCAGTGTGTCCAGCCAGGACGGCAATGACAACCCGAAGGAGCCCAAAAAATCCAGCCTGGTCAAGGCAGCAGAGGAAGGCTCACGTGAGTGCTCGTGCCTGAGTGTGTGGTTGCATGCATCCCTGTGCTCCTGGCTTTCAGTGCTTGAGGGGCTGCGCTCATCCTGCTGAAGAGCCAGGAGAGGCAGAACAATCATTTCTCTTTCCTTGTGCTGTGACTGCTTTGGGAAAGGCTGGATCAGGACTTGTGTTTCTGTGTTTGCTGCTTTTCCTGCAGCTCTCTGACCTCAACAGAAGGATAAGTCATGAAATTCACAGAAAAACCAATATTTCCAAACTGTTTGTTTGACTTAATTGAGAGGGCGTCTCAGGATGAAATGTTACTTAATTTGAATCTAAATGTGATTTATTTTTAGAACTTTTTAGGTTTCTTTTTCCTTGCCACACATAGTGTGCATCACAACAGCTGTCCTGTGGGTCTAGTGGAGGCTGTCCCTGCCCATGGCAGGGGGCTTGGAATGAGATGAACTTTAAGGACCCTTCCAACATTGCTTTTCTATGATTCTATGATTTATACACCCTTTTTATGACTGCCTCGGTGTTCCAGGACAAAGATTTATGAGTTAAATTGAAACTACAGTTCTTCGATATCCTACATGAGGCCTTTTAGCTTTAGATTAAGATTTTAGACATGTGATTACAATACTAGGTTTTATTGACTGACTGAGCAGCAGCTGCATCACAGTTACTGTCTGTCTATGTGCTTTTAATCCACAGCAAGCACAAAACGATTAAATTTATCTTAAGCTTCCATGGTAAATGAAGTGAAAATTATGTCATTTTCCTTAGGAGTTAAAGATAGCTCTCCAGGGGGACCCACACAGAGCCCAGAGGTGGTCACAAGGAAGGTTTGCAGCTCCTCTGATGCCCAGTACCTGAGGTGTGATACCTGGGTTGCACATCCCACACCTTTCACTTGGAAGCTGATTTAATGCTGCACATTGCTAAACCTGGCCTGCAACCCATGTGTCTTGGGGCAACCCTTCTTTCGTAATCCCACATTGTGTTCAAATAAAAAAAAAAATAAGTGATTTCCATGTTCCTTCTGATATTACTTGTGTGCTGTGACAATGGATAACATCTGCCACGTTGGCATTCCGTGTAGTTTCACAAATAATGGGTGAAATACCATCATTTCCCAGGAGAGCTCCTCTCCAGCAGAGCTAGGAGAGCAGTTCCCATTGTCCCCATTGTGCCAGGGTGGTCCTTTTTCCCTGAGCCCTGGAGCTTGTCATCCCCACTATCTCTGCTCAGTGGCATGGCCTCGGTAAGGAAGCTGCTTGCTGAAGGAATGTCAGATTTCCTGAAGGAATGTCAGATAAGATGGACTGGGTGAGCCAGGCAGCCACCTTCCCAGTGGGATAAAAAGCCAGCTCAGCTGGTTCACTCAGGAACTGGGAGTTGGCTGGGAAAGGGAGTGACTTTTGTCACTCAGCCCAGTCCTGGCTGTGCTGAGATCAAACCGGCAAATGCCTTCGAGGGGCAGGAGGTGCAGGATGTGAGGATGGAGCTCAGGGAAAGGTCCTCTTGGCTAGGATGCTGCTGGAATCTGAGCTGGGACCCTTCTCCCATGCTGGAGGGCAGCCCTGGAAATGGCATGGATGGATTCCTAAGGAAACCTGTAGAAACCCACACTACTGAGAGGGGAACACGTGGCCCTGAGCAGCCTGAACCCTTTGCTGGCACTCAAGGACAAGGGGACATGGGCTGGAGGACCTGGGGTGTCCTGCTGCTGCCTCTTGCCACAGGTTTTGCTTTCTCCTGTGTTTGAAAAAGGGAAAATATGAGTCCCAGATAAAAAGGGAGAGAACAGGGAGGGAGGATAAACTAATTTAAAGATCCATTTTCCAGTTTTCAGAGGAAAGAACAGCAAAGGATGTTTCCTGCTCTCTGATAGTAAGCTGCTCTGGATCTCTGTATCCATTATTTAAAGTGGGAAATTATAGCTACTCAAAGTTCTCATTTCTTTTTTATAGGTGTTTCAAGTACCTTGGCTTAAGTATCATCTAGAAATGCTGGTAGTTCTCTGAACCTAGTCTGTCACAGCAGAACAGGACAAAACCTGTATGGAAGAAAATGTCCCTATTCAAAATATACTTTATTTAAAAGTCTGGTGATGTCCTAAACATGACCCCTCAATATATTCTTATAAAATCTACCTTGACTACAACTAAACCCCTTTCCTGCTAAATGCATCATTGTGCTGATATACCCACTGGAATGTAAATTATACCATAAATGGGAGAATAAATCTTGCCTAATCATCATCTCATTTTATGTTAGTACATAAAATCCTCAAATTGGGGCTGAACGAATCTTTTTGGGTTCTGCTCTGTCCAGAGGTAAGGACAGATTTGTTCAGCATGAATTTATGCCTTCTCTGATGTTACAAAAGTATTCTGAGACTGATGTGAACAGTACACATTTTCTAGTACAAGCCCCACCTCAAAAATGTTGTTAGTCATCATAAAGCAAAATGAGATGTCAATCTTGGGTAATTTGAAAACCAGCCAACTTTTTTTTTTTTTTTGTCAACTTACAAACTTTGTTATTTTTAATCAGAAAAGTGATGATGAAGCCAGGCTGCTTTGAGTCTGTGACGAAGCAAGTTTCAGAGCTCTGAGTCTTGTCAGAACTGTTTGAACAGCCCTGCACAAATGTTCTGAGAAATCAAACGAGTATTCAGCGACCAATTCTGCACCGCCTGCTCAGCTTACCCAAATGAGCTTTTGGAAAGCCCTTGAAAAGCAGTCTGGCACTTCCTCCCTTTTAACAGCTGAACTGAAATTTCTGAAAACCACAGAAAAACCACCTCCTCTTTTACCAAGCCTTGCCCTGAAGGCTTTTCCCCCAACCAAAATGATTATGCAACGCACAGAATTATTGAGTGACTTACCTTTAAGACAAGGATTGTTCTCTTCTGTCTGGATTTGTACAGGGATGCTGAAACCCTGAGCTGCCCCATAGATCACAACAATCCTTGAATGAGGCACAAAGGAGATCATTTGTGGTTGTTCTGGGACATTCACTCAGTGATGGCTTACCTTGGAGTCAGCACAGATTTATTTGTCTTTATTGAACAGGGAGTGTAAGATCACTTAGGCCTAATAGCCTGTTTAAGATTTAGGTGCTCAGACTCATCTTTAGGAAGGTCTCTTGGTGTCAATAAGGATTCAGGCCTTCTGCTGTTCTGTCATGCTTTAGGGAGAAATCTGGACTTATAACCTCCTTGAAGCCAGTAGGGTTGTCTGGGGAAATTAACCCTTGCAGAATTCAGTCCCAGGCGCCCCGTGGGAAAGCAGTCTCCAAAGCACACTTGTAGCCCAACAAAGCATGATGTTATCACTTCTCCAAATGAATTCAATGGGATGTGAACCCATTTGGCACGCACAGCTGCTCCCTCTGATGGGATGAGCCCCTGGCTTTCTCAAGTCTCGTACAAGTGCATATGTGTGTGGGTTTTGTGATGAGCCAACCCCTCTCTCTCTGTGTGGCAGTGATCCCGTACCACATCACCGTCACGACGGGCACGGAGTACGACTCCAGCACCGACAGCCGTGTGTTCATCATCATCATGGGCCCGCAGAAGGTGCAGACTGAGAGGCTGTGGCTGGATCTCCCAGAAGGAAAGGACGAATTTGCAGATGGCTCTGTGGAGAAATTTTCAGTTTGGGGCCTAGATGTTGGGGAGATCAAAAAAGTGGAGGTATGTTGTGAGCGCAGTACCAGCGCTGGAGGCATATGAAATACGTGGCCAAATAAAGCACGTGGTTCTGTTATTCTTAGCAGTGGAGGAAAGGCTCCTGGGTCTAAAAGAAATGTAAACAAGACTTTGCTGATGAGATTTTGCATGCCTCTGAACCTGTAAATAAGTATGCTTTACTTTGCATAAAACCAGGATCCTCGTGAAGCGGAAGGTAATTGTGAATTGTAAAGAAGTTATAACACGTCCCAGTTTTGTCCCATCCCTGGCACTGCTTTTTCTTGCTCAGTCCCTGCTATTGCCAGATGCAGAGAAGCTTCCCAGGATGCAGTTCTTCATTAGTCTTTTTCCTAGCTGATTTTTTCACTACTTCCAATAGGGTTTCATAAATTGTGAGAAACACATCTTGTATAATTTCCCAGATAAACAGGAAAATTGTTTTCACAGCTTGGAGGACACAGACTTAGAGAAGAAAATTAATCATAATTTGTAAGTAATGTGCTCAAATAGATTTCAGTACAGGAACCATTTTTTCTGTTATGGCTCAGGGAGACACAATTTGCATAGACTTTCCATCACTGGGCTTAAACTTGGCATGAATATTCCAGAGTGTTTGTGTACATCATTCTTGTTTCATATGGCACTTCCACCTCCTTAAAGCTTGCTCCAGCCCCTCAAGTACTGAAACCCACAGCATCTGAGGACTCTAGGAGCCTATTTAATTTTGTTTTTACCACATCCCTTTGTGGAAGTAATCTTATCTGTTGATGTGTGTGCCTGTGTAATGAGAAAGAGACAAGAATGAAAGAGAAATCCTAACTAATAAGAAAATCTTAGTGTCTGTAAGTCCTGCTGTTGCAGCTGAGAGATTGTCACTCACACTGATTTTCACTCAAGCAATGAATTCTGACATCTTGAGAAATCTCTGCATCAGATTTGAGTTTATTATCAAGCCATTTTCTTAATGCACTCCCAGTTATTATGTGTATCAGTGGCACTTTTTGTCTGGCCCATCTTGAGGTCAAATTTTTTATAGTGAAGCAAGTGCATCAATCCTTCTCTTCCACATCGTGCAGACAGGGAAACAGCCATGGAGTGGGACAGAGAGGGGGGAAAATAGCAGTGTCACTCACTCAGAGAGACAGGAAGAACAGCCTGAAGAAGGAAATATAAAGGGGAGCAGGAAAAGATACAGTGAATAAGGTAGGGAATGGGTAGAAAATAGAAGTAGGAGAAGACGCTTTGAAATACGCAGAAACAAGGCAAAAATTAATTTGAAAAGGAATACAAATGGGAGAGAAGATAATAGCTTGCAAATAACATGTAGAGAGCTAGGAAAAGAAATAACATATATCTTTCAGGCTGGTGATGTTCCTCCGCACTCTTTCACCCCTGCACTCAGTGATCTCACCAGCCTGCTGCCTCACCCCTGGCTCCCTGTTCCCTTCTGGTTTGTGACTCCCCAGCTTGCAGCTGAAGGAGCCACCTGCTCCTGGCCTTCTGCCTTCCCTCATGCAGTGCCCTCAGCTTGGAAGGTCCCTTCTTTTGGACCCGTGTCCCAGAGATGACATTGATGTGCTAGTCTGCCGTGGTTGCCATGGCACCAGTCCGCGTTTTCCTTCTAGAAAATTGCAGTGTTCGGGGACATTGCAGAAAATTGCTAGTTATCTACTTGGGGAAAAGTGAGGAACAGTTCGTTCTTGGCTTTGGCATTTGTCTGTTTGTGTGGAGGGTGAAAAGTTCTGAGTGTGAGTTACCATGTGAAAACAGCATAGTATGAGGATTAAGTTTCCAGGAGCCCTCTGTATAACCCAGGCAGCAGACTGTACATTTAGCAGGGCGGTGAGATTTGCAGTGTGATTCTGCTCCTAGTTTGGTATTATGCACCTGCTGCAAATGCACTCCACAGAGAGCAGAAACAGTGGAACACTAAGTAATTTGAAAGGGGCCCATTTATTCCTGTCTTGTAAGCCTACAGGTATAATATTTACTACTGGCGGACTTTAATAGACACTCTGACATGAAAACAAATAACACCAGTTATTCGGTGTAGACACTTTATACTGTGTTTTCAAAGTAATTTTGAGTATTTCTTCTCCTAAGGAACTAAAGTATCTCTGTTCCTAGACTATTGTTGCTGCAGAGAGACATAGATATGTCTAGCAGAGTCCTGCATTGGTTTGTTTTCATAAACTCTTCTGGTTCAGAGCCTCTCCCCACTATGAACACAGAGGAAGATCAAGGACAGCCAAATGTTGCAAATGCAAGTCCAGTCCCTCAGTGACTAGGGACCTGACCCTCAGGTTTCTCTAGTATTCCCTGAACCTTCTTTCCACAAATATTCTCTCAGATTTTCCCTCTGCCACTGTGCTCAGGTTCTATGTGATCCTGAGCTGCCCTGTATACATTGTGAATCTCAGTCTCAGTGAAGTGCAGTCCCCCAAGGACATGAGGAACAAGATATAAAGGTTTTCAAACATCACAAGTAAGGATCCACCTGCCTTTGAAATTCTGTCATTCTAATTTAGCTCAAACATCTCAGCCCAAACCACTTGCTGTGATATTGATATGCACATCCAGGCTACGCTGCTGGTGTGGCCGAGCCTTGGCATTATTCGCTCCATTGGCATGGTCTGTCTAAAGATTTGCCTGGAATTGAAAGTCAAATCCAGGTGCTCTGCTCCCGAAGTCAAGCCATAGGGAAGACTTGGCTGACACAGATAGAATTTGTCCCAGAATTTACATTGTTCTTGAGGTCCTTGGAAAGCTGTTAGTGCACAGGTTCTCCAAGGCAGCTGGATGCACAGGTTGTTTCCTTCTGGCTGTCACAGTTAAAGTTTGCTGTGAAGATGTGGCAGCTAGCAATGTCTTGGAAAGAAACTTTGCACAGGCAAGCTGTGAAAAGATGGATATCCTATCATGGAAGTGTTCAAGGGTAGGCTGGATGGGGCTTGGAGCAGCCTGGGGTGGTGGAAGGTGTCCCTGCCCATGGCAGCAGGGTTAGAATGAGATGGGCTTTAAAGTCCTCAATGATTCTATGATGTGAGCAGGTGGAGGTGTGCAATGAACCCAAAAGATCAGCAAATTTTATTAGACTCATTAGGATTTTCCCTCCATCTGCTTTGTCAGGGCCATGCAGAACCATGGTCCTGAACTTTCCCCACTACCTCATCCATGCCATCCTGCAGCAGAGCTGCACTAAGACACTGAATTTGGGCTTGGAGATGCTCAGCCAAGCTGGCAGGAAGGGAATGGGAAGGCAAATGTTATATTCCCATTCACCTCACACCCCAAGAATCCAAGGATTAATGCATCCATTGTAGAGTTGAATTTCCCTAGTGGTTAGCTCTAATTTTCTGCAGCTGCACAGACATTAGTACAGCAATAATACTCCTAATAACAGTGATGGCTGAGACCGTCAGACAGAAAAGATCACTTGTTTTTTGGGAAAAAAATAGATACCACAGATATATCACCCTAGATGAATCTGTTATTAAAAATTGCTTTCTGAGCCTCCCTAAATATCCTAATAATTTAAAAACAAAAACCAGTGAGGTATTTGGACTAAGGACCTCATTTTCCTAGAAATGACAGAAACAACATTTTCTCTGAAAATAATTAAGTGCAGGTAGCTCATTGGAACAACTGACCAAGGTTGATACATTAACTTGGATACATAATTTTGCTTCCAAGTCTGCCCTAGGCTGAATTCCCTACCTTCTTTAAGAGGCACACATGTAGGTTCTTGGAGAAATTTACATTGTCAGTATTGTTTTGCTGCTGATAGTCCTGCAGGAACCCTGGGTTTCAGCAGATTTTGTTCCAGGTGGGCTCTGGTTTTCATAATTAACTCATTCCTGCACTGTCTCTGTATTTCTGCAGGATCTCTGCCCCTCCTGCCACCTCTAGTATTCTTCCTCTTTCCACTTAAATTTTTTCAGGAGCTCTTTGTTAATCCATGCAGGCTTGTGGCCACCCTTATGGGACTTCCTGGTCTCCAGGACAGATCATTCTTGAGGCTGGAGGAGGTGGTCCTTGAAAATCAACCAGCTACAGATGTAAGCTCCATCTGTTGTCTCCTGTACAAAGACAGAGCTTTTGCATCTAAGGGGATAGGAAGCAGAGAAACAGCCTTATACATTCAGTTCACTGTTATGTGGATTTGTGAGGGAAGTGCTTGTAATAATACATGTGGGTGTTTGCTGAGCGTCTTTCCTCTTGGCTATAAAGCTTTGAATAATCACTTCCAAGTGTAGTGACAGAGGTGGAAAGGCTTGTAAAGGTGGAGAAGTGTGTCTGCTGCCAAGTGAAAATGAGCATATAGAGTCAATGGTGCAGGAGCAGAGTGACAAGAGGCTGGACATGTTTCCATGTAGGTCAGTCCAGTCTACCTTGCCTTTTTTTTGAGACTGGCCTTCCCTCATATGCACAGCAGCTGATGACCTGAGCTCCCTTGCCCATGGCAATGGCACCATTTCCCTCCATTCCCGTGAGGAATGGATTGATGTGATGGAGTCTGAGTCTCTGAGCCTCTGAGTCCCTCCTTGCCAGGTGAATCGCCCTCTCCCAGAGAAACCCCCTTTCCCCAGGAGGTGTTTTCTCTCTGGCCCTCACAGGTGGGGCATGACGGCGCTACCCCCCGAGAGCTGCTGGATGATGGAAGAGCTCACCATCGTCGTGCCCACCAAAGGCGTCATGTACAACTTTGTCTGCAAGTGCTGGCTGGCCAGAGACAAAGGGGACGGGCTCACTTCACGGATCCTAAACATCCTGGATGCAGAATGCGTTAACGTTGGCATCAAGGTAGGCACCAGGCTCCCTCTGTGCCTTTAGCTGCTGCAGGGAGCTCTGCTGGCATAGCTCATGTGTCAGCAGCTCTCATGCTTTGACGTTTGCAAGTGGCTTGAGCCTTTCCCTTTCCCTTTCCCTTTCCCCTTCCCCTTCCCTTTCCCTTTCCCTTTCCCCTTTCCCTTTCCCTTTCCCCTTTCCCTTTCCCTTTCCCCTTCCCCTTCCCTTTCCCTTTCCCTTTCCCCTTTCCCTTTCCCTTTCCCCTTTCCCTTCCCCTTCCCCTTCCCCTTCCCCTTCCCTTTCCCTTTCCCCTTCCCCTTCCCTTCCCTTCCCTTCCCTTCCCTTCCCTTCCCTTCCCTTCCCTTCCCTTCCCTTCCCTTCCCTTCCCTTCCCTTCCCTTCCCTTCCCTTCCCTTCCCTTCCCTTCCCTTCCCTTCCCTTCCCTTCCCTTCCCTTCCCTTCCCTTCCCTTCCCTTCCCTTCCCTTCCCTTCCCTTCCCTTCCCTTCCCTTCCCTTCCCTTCCCTTCCCTTCCCTTCCCTTCCCTTCCCTTCCCTTCCCTTCCCTTCCCTTCCCTTCCCTTCCCTTCCCTTCCCTTCCCTTCCCTTCCCTTCCCTTCCCTTCCCTCTCGTCTCCCTCTCCCTTTCCCATGTTATTTTATTAGCAAAATCTTTAGGCTTGGTTTAGGATCACGGCTGTTCAGGGCCCTGTTTAGTGAGGCTGGCTGGATGCAGCCATGGCAGAGTGGGAGGGCAGAGCAGGTAGGGCACAGTTCAGCAGCCTGTCCTCATCTTGTCACCCACCGGGTCACCTGGTACCCCTACAGTGGGAGCAGCTGCAAGGTGAAGGATTACTTGTAACTCATCAGATTAGAGCAGTGGGAATATCCTAATGTTTTGATCCCTCCATAATGTGGCTACATACCAAATTTTCTAACAGGAGATAGGGAAATTAATAATTACTGGAAGTTGCTGAAACATGAAAACATTTGTAAGCCTGATTTTCGGTGAGAATAACTAACTAAAGTAGAATCAGTGATGAGCAAAACTCTTTTTTTCATTCAAATATATGAATTTTGAAGTAATATCTGCTATGCCATATTTCAAACAAGTACAAATTGGAAAGCTGAGCTATGCTGATTTTGGATGTAAGATTTGTAGCAGAAATAACAGTCTGAATGAATGTGACTATAACACTGTGTTTAAATATCTGTGTGGCAATTTAAAATCTCTACAGATGTGCTTCTATTTACAATCAGGTTACACTTTCATAGTGCATTATTTTTTCGTTATGCTGCTCTTGATCCCCAAGCTAAAGATATTCTCCTGAAATCTTTCTTGTTCCCCAGACATGCAAAAAATTGATAAACTTTTTAGCATTTGTGAAGGATTCACCAAATCAATGCAGATTTCAGTGGTGGAATTGACCTAAGAGGGTATTAAAACCTTCCTCAGACTTAATACAAAGGTTAAAACCAATCTCATAAAAATGCCCCATCTGTCGTTTAACCTCCTGGATGAGGTTTCCAAGCCCCTATTGGTGAGCTGATGGCCTGCCCATAGATTGAAGTGGATCTTAATGAAGATTTATGTTCAATCTTCCTTCAACAGCACAGTCCTGAATATTTATTTTCATAAATGCACCAAAAATAGACACATCTAGCAACAATTTTTTCCCTGTGATGTTGGGCCAGAAACTTGATGGGAGACTTGAAGGAAATCTGGGGAGATGCTTGGGACATGAAAACAGAAGTGAGCATTTGACTTTCTGATCAGTCTCCTAGTTGAGGGAATTTGGGACTGTTCCCTCGTTAATAGCTGTGGTTAGAAACTGAGTCTTACAGGCATTTTAGAGTTCAAAGACAACTGATATGTTTAGCATCACTGGGAAGATTAATACTTTTCTATTTTTTTTTTCCTGCTTGGTTTTTTTACAGCCGTACGTACCCATTTCAACTTAATTTTCTTCTTGGCTTGATATTCCCTCTTTCTGCTTTAAATGGAATATTTGCTTTCCATTTAGTTGGAGAAATTACTCAATGTCCACCACAGCCATTAGAAGCCTTCAATGCAGTGGTAAAAGAGTTTTTCTCTTTCCTGTAAAAAAATAGGATGCATTGCTAAGATTCCAAATACGTGTGGATGAATAAGTGATCAACAGGTTACCCAGGTTCAAACAAATGTGAAAAATATTTTTTATATCGTGTTATTCCTTTGCACTGTTTATTTATGTGGCAGCCAAAATTCAGGTCAATAAAACTAGGCTAGCAGGGCACTATATAAAATATGTTTCTGTGAGCTGTTTCTTGATATTCCTCCACCTCTTAAAGAAGCCTTGGTACCATTGCTATGATCTTGGAAGCATCTAAGTGGTCTAGAAGTCTTAAAACCCTTGATGGCCACTGGGATTTGCACATTTTTGACATATTTGTTCAGAGTCCTATTGTTCCCCTGTCAGGAGAAAAGAACAAAATTAGGCTAAGAAGGTGAAAACTTTAAAAAACATATTTTCACAAACTGGCATGCCTTCAGTGCACACAAAATCTGGGAGGACTCTGCAGCTGATGCAGTAGTGAGTGTCCCCTTGGAGAGCAGGACAGCTGAATTTTTGTACCACAAGGAATGTTCTGCTGTATAAACGTCCAAACTATTAGTGATATTGGAATAAACATTGCCCAGATAAACACTGAACTTGGAGGAAACGTTTTGCAGCCAAAAAAAGAGAAACAATTGTTCTTATGGGAGACTCTTTTTTAAAATTAGCAAGAGTTTGGTGCAGAACAGAGCTGGAGTGCTGGAGGTGACCAGGCAGAGACACTGGTAGCAGAGGGTTGGAGATCCAGCTATTGATGTGATGGTTGTGACTCCTCTGAAGAAGCAGCTTAAGAGATCTTCATCACTGTGTTGCAACAGGACAAGGGATAACAGGTTTAAACTGAGGAAAGGTTCACTTGGATTTGATAAAAGGAAGAAATCTTTTGCACTGAGGGCGATGAGGCCCTGGCACAGGTGCCCAGAGAAGATGTGGCTCCCCCTGGATCCCTGAAAGTGTCCCAGCCCAGGCTGGGCAGGGCTTGGATCAGCCTGGGATAGTGGAAGGTGTCCCTGCCCATAGCTGGGATAGAACGGGATGAGCTTCAAATGTCCCTTTCAATCCATTCCATCCAGTGATTCTGTAATTCAGATGTTGTCACAATAAATGTATCTCTTTAGAGGCTGAGAAAATCTGTAGAAAAGGTCATAGATGGAAAGTCCTGTAGTAAGTTTTGATGCCTGACTTTGCCTTTGAAAACAATGGTGTAGAGTAGAACCAAGAAGCTGTGTTGGAACCTTTTCTGTCAATGAAGTAGATCTCCACGAAAACCTGATACCCTCTGAAGGCTGACCTAGAACAGAGACTGGACAGAGCTAAAGAGTAAAGTAGGGATTTGTTAGGAGGCCTCAATGGATTCACTTTGGGGAGTACAAGAGCTATACCCAAGATGAGCCAAAATGGTCACAAAATGCACAACCAGTCATGGGGTCTCTCACTTTTATAAGTCCTGGTCCATTTGCACATTGGAGTTAATCATCCAATTACAGCTTTAGGTTATGAAGTCCCATCCTTCTTGTTTTTATCTCTTCAATCTGACATTACTTGTGCTCTTGGGCCTGAGATTTGGATCATTTGTCCTTGGTCCCCAACTAGAGCAGGAATTGTTTTGTCTCCCTGCCCTGTGCACAGAGCTCACCATCCTCTCATATGAAGCTCAGACTCACACACTAAAGCAGCACAGAATCTGAAAAATATAAAAGCTAAAACCTGAGGCATCAGCCCTGTTTATCTTGGGTTAAGGACAGCTGTTTAAATTTCTGATTGCTTCCAACCCTCACCAGATCCTCTACGAAGTCACGGTTGTGACCGGAGACATCGAAGGTGGCGGCACCGATGCCAATATTTTCATGACTGTCTTCGGATCCAATGGGAACACTGAGGAGCTGCTGCTGGAAAAAAATGGGGACAGGTACAGTAGCTGTCATTTTTGTGGGTTAGAAGTGGAGTGATGACAGATTTTAGTGTCAAGTCAAGAAGCATTCAGAGCTTTGATCATGCTTCCACTGAAACACAAACATTTACTCCCATTGACATTATAGATTCAGACCCGGGCCCCTTGTAAGTATTTCTGTCAGATTTTTGGCAAAGCAAAGGAAAAGAGAGCACTATATAGCCAGGGGAAACACCCTTTGTTATTTGTGCAAGTTTGTTTAACCTGTTCCTCAGTGGCTTTAGAGATAAGCATCTTCAACAGAAGTATAAAGTCCTGCATTGTCCCCAAGAAGAACTGTGAACATTGCCCAGGATTGCACTGGGAAGTGGATGGGTGGTGGCAGAGAATGCTGCAATGAATTCCCTAAATTTACTAAAAATGACGAACCTCATGTTTTCTTCAGCAGAAACAGCTAACAAACACTATAACCCTAGCCTGATGCCAGCACTTCCATAAGCCAAAAAACCCACACACACCGCCGCTCATCCACTTCCCAATGCTTTTTTGTTCCCTCCTAGCACCTTCCCTAGTACAGAAAGCTTTGGCATGCTCAAGAATGGACCATCTTTTAGTGGCATCATGCTTAAATTTAATTAATTGATTAGCTCTGATTTTATTCAGCAAGGCATCTACAGAGCATCAAAGGGTGGGAGCTTTTGGCCACATGGTTTGAGCTCAGCTTGCTGAGGGAATGCTAGATAACTGAGGGGATAAGGTGCACCTTGCACAGAGGTGTTTGCTCAGGGAATGTTTCACTTGAAGCTGTTGTAGCTGAGTGGGTGTCTGGACAAACATAGCTAGGATTGAGAGCTTCATGTGTCTAGTTAGTGACAAGCACGAGCCTCGTCTGTTGTGAAAAAAAATGCAGCAGAGGTGCCATTGACTAAAATATCTATGAGAAACACAGCTGAGTCATGCAGAAAACCACAGCTCTTGGGGCTTGCTGCTCCCCGTCACTGAGGAACATCCAACATGTGGGGCAACAAGTGTGGCCTCCAGTGGCACCCCTCTTGCAAGACCCTGGGCAAGCCCAAACTGGCCTGTCTTCCACTCATTTAATCCAAACACTCAGTCCTGGTAGGCAGGAAAATGGACCACTGATGTTTGGAGTCAGAAATGAAGTAGATTTCACATCTGGGTGTGTCAAGCAAAAATCTCCAAAGGGGATCAAGTCATCTCCCCCCCCTCGGGAGCATGGCTGTAGATTTTTTGCATCTGGGGCAAGCCATACCCCTAAACTTTGTGGCCTCTAAAAACACATCCCATTTGTCTGCATGGGGTGGGATGGACAATCTCTGATATGAGTATGAAAATGCAATACAGGAGAATAGAAAAGTCTCTCTGTTATTAGCTGCTTGGGTTATCATCTGACAGTAGAGGAGCTGTGAAAGGTGTTGAAAAATCGCTGGGGCTGTGTAAAGAAAAGGAAGTGTAAGGCACAACTCTTATTATGTTAATATCCCCAGGATGCTGTGCTATTCTGCTGGCACATCTCTGTATCACACCTCCAGCTGTACAGAGCTCTTGTCATCTCATTAGCACCCTCTGCAGAGGACATTCGTGTCCCCAAATTCACATCCTGCCTGCTTCCGCACCACTGCCACCAGTCTTCATCCAGCTGTTAACAGCACAGGCTCTCCTGGCTCTTTTCCACGTGGAAATCTCTCCAGCCCTTGCACAGCAGAGCAGGGGATGGGTGAGAGCTGCTGCAACCCAATGGTAAAAGGCACTTCATCTTTATTGGGGCCATCCAGTGCCAATTCACTCACTGCAGCTTAGTGTATTACCAAGAGCCGTCTGTCTAACCTGCCACAGATTTAAGGCAATTTTCGCTACATTACACTTATTGCCAAGACCCCTGGGCAATGGAAATATTTATAAGGGCAGGCATGGGTAGGAAAGCTTAATGAAATCCTGTAGATAAATGGTTCAGTGTCCTGAAAAGGGAATAGCAGCAGTTAGCTTGACTGGCTACTTCTTCCCTTCTCAATTTTTATTTTTTTTTCAGGTTTATGTTCATCTTCATATAAATTAGGGATAGCAAAGAGCTTCTGGGTCACCCATTTTGTCACTTTGGCAATCACTTCCCTCTAGTACTTCTCTCTTGGAAGAAGCAGATGAGTATCAGTGTTACAAACTTCAAACAAGGCATTTGCTGAAGATAAAGAATGTTTTATTTTGCTAGCAGACATTTTAGCTTAGAGCTGCTCAGCCTGGAAAGCCTCAGAGTGAGAGATTTCTATGAAGCTTTGTGGGTAATAGTGATTGTAATAAAAACTGATCATAGGATCACAGGACAATTCAGACTGGAAGGGTCACACCTTTTTGTTAAATAGATGTGGAAATCAATCCAGTCCAGGGACAAAAGTACATTCTATTTCTCACAGTGAGACAGGCTGCCTCAGTATCCGGTACCACAGAAAGACAAATAAGAAGAAAAAGGAGTTTTTCAAAGAGCAAACATAACCCTTAATAACTAGAAATGGACTGGGACCAAAATGCCCTGTCCAAATGCCTCTGGGAGTGCAGAGGAAGCAATGCCTGGATGAAAACTGAGAGGCTCGAGCCAACCCCTATTACTAACATCTGCAGCTATGCATGCTCAGATAATGGTGTGAGTATAATCACATTCATCCTGCAGGGGGTAATCTGAACAGAGGTTGGTAAAGAAAATTGGGGTTTTTTTTCTCCACATTCTGGCACTGCACAGCTATGGGAGGCTGTGTGCATTGCCAGGAATGAGAGATCATCATTATGAATTGTTTCTGTTATGGCAGTGCCCACAGTTTGCAGGGCTCTTCCCAAACCTCTCAGCACACTCAGGAAATTCCCCCACAAGGAGAAGTTTGCATGAAGGAGAAACCTCAGCAGCAGAGTGGTCACCAGGTGCTTGGTAGACCTCCTGGATTTGGCTGCCATTCTCCTTAGCAAGGATTAGATTTCCAACTCCAAGACCACAGCAGGTCCCCAGGTATCTGAGGGAGCAAACAGAAAGATACACTTGTTAAGAACAGAGCAATATTGAGCCTGAGGCAGCACTTCCACTGAAGCAAGGCTTTCCATCAACACCAGTGATGCCAGGAGGGAGGGAAGGTGCAGTCCTAGCCAATGTAATCTTCTTTGGGAAGCACATGTTAGCTGTTTTTTCCCTTCTCCTGCTTCCTGCTGATTGCTATGGATGAGCAGCTCCTGCACATCCCTGTGCCTGTACACAGCAGCCACGCACTGGGGAAGGTCTTTCACGCAAGCTTACACAAACCCACCCTGGTTCTTACCAGAGGCAGAGACAGTTTGCAAATCCAAATCCCCCAATTCCATCAGGTTGGCTTTGTCTCCACTCTAACACAATTTCCCTGTGCTTACTAAACTTGGGCATTGGGCTCCAATCCCAGTGCCACATTCAGCTGAGCTGCAGCAACTGCCTCTCTCCACAAAACACAAAGTTTTGTGCTGAGCCTCAGGGGGAAGGAGATGAGGCAAAATTATTTTGCCTTCTAGCTGGAACTGGCCAAGGACAGGCAAGTGGGCAGCTGCCAGGAGGGAGGCGATGTTCAGAAGCCTGACTGTGAGCCTCTATTGTTCCTGCTACAAACAGAGCAGTAATGTATGCTACAGGCTGCCTGGAGCAGCTCCAGGTGGGCTGTGTTTTCCAGGGAAGGAGGAATCCCTGTCAAATCTGCACCGGGGTGTCTTGCCAACAGCAGAGTAGCTGGTGATTGCAGTGCAGGAAAGCTCAAGTCCAATAAAGAGCACTCATAAAGTTTTGATTTGAGGCTGTTGGCACGGCCAGGGCTGCGGCACGGGACGGAGATGTGGAGAGGCTGTAAAGCAGCAGCAAAACCTCTCTGGTGTTGCAATCCCTGCAGGTTTGAGCGGGGCCAGGAGGACAGTTTCATCATGGAGATCGCCGACATCGCGCCCCTCAGGAAGATGAGGATCCGGACGGACGGGAAGGGGACGCGCCCGCACTGGTTCATGGAAAGGGTAACGCTCCTGGCATCACGGGTCTCTCACAGCCTGCCTCTCCTGGAGCCTCTCAGCCCCTGGCAAAGAGGAGAAAGGCATCAAGGGTCTCATTTTCATTAATTTTCTACATTTTTTTTTCTGTTTGGTGTCTCACGGTTTTTCTGCCGTTTTTTCCCGGCAGGAATTGAGTCACAAAAGAAGAGAGCAGAGGGAAAAGCTGTGCTTTGGAGCTTTTTTTGTGGTGGAATCATCATGTCTGGAAGTGTTCAAAAGGCTTGTGGGTGTGGCACGTTTGTGGGCCATGGTTTTACAGTGATCACTGTGGTGCTGGGTTAGTGGGTGGATGTGATCATACTGGACACCTTTTCCAACATATTCTATGGTTTCACCACAGATTCTGCTCACTCTCCTCTGCACGAGCCTTGGTTTGTCACCAGGACTCCTGGTCCCTGGATTGTGCCCTTGGCCCCTGCAGATCTCTGCCATGTGGGAATCTGAATCCTTGGGAGTGTGGATGTTTGTCTCCCAGACAGAGACACTCTAGGCTGGGTGGGACATTTCCAAATAATCCATCCATTCTGCTGGATCATCCCATCCTTCCTCTTTCCTTCTCCTCTAGCACACACATTTGTTTCTTTTCTTGTCCATACAAATGAGGTGTCTTTTTTATCTTGCATTTTGAATGCATGATGCAAATTGATGGTACTTTCTCCCTGATGTCCTACCTTGCACAAAAGCACAGCGCTTGCCTTTATCTTTGCTGTCAAACCATCAGCTCCATGTAAGGATCACCTCTGTCTGGGCACTCAGAAGTAGTTTGCTTGTTGTGGGTCCCTATAGTTATATTTGTAAGACAGAGGGGGAACGATGTGCTGATTGCAGACCATCAGATGTTATTAATGAAGAAACACATCTCTGCCATTTTCCTTACCATGCTTTTCCTGGAGAAGACATCCTGCTGGGTTTCTGTATCTTGACTTTTTCATGAGAACAGTTTAAGACCTAGTAGTTTAACCATGGTCATGCATGATTTTTAATTTGGTCCTTTTTTCCGTTTTTGACTAATTTACTGCAGTCTTTTTCACATAGATAATGTGTTTCTAAACATTGACCCTACACAGCCACCAGTTTTCAGTGAACTGATGGACTTCTCTTCACTTGCAGAAGAATTTCTGTGCTGCAGTACCATTTTTACTTCAACATTTCTACTTTTAATTTTTTTCTCAGCAGCTGGGGAAGGAGAGGAACTGAAAGAGGAGGAATTCAGGCTGGACATTAGAAATAAATTATTTACTGTCACAAAATACTGGCACAGGTTGCCCAGGGAGATTGTGGCTGCCCTATCCCTAGAATTGTCCAAGGCCAGGTTGAACAGAGTTTGGAGTACCCACCCTGGGGTAGTGGAAGGTGTCCCTGCCCATGGCAGGGGGTGGGACTGGATGAGTTTTAAATTCCCTTCCAACTCTTAACATTCCATGATTTTACGATGATGCTTCTGCAGTCCTCAAAGGATTAGACCTCCAGGACATATCTTTAGAACTGATGCCACAGATGCAGAGTTTTTCTCTCTGTGCCTAAGGAATAACTCAATCTGTTGTCTGATTTGATTCAGATGTCTTGGTCAAACTCCCTTTGTAATTTCTCACATGCTTTCCCCTGAGTTTTATAAATCTTATTCATATAAAATGAAATCAAATAAAGCTTATTCATCCAGAGACATTCCAGTCTTGCAGCCATGAATTAGCAGCAGCACAAAGGCAAGGGATGGATGCATCTTTAGGTGTGCCTCCCCACCTTCCTGTTGCCTTGTCTGTCCAGGCATTCCAAACCCTCATCCTGCTGGACTTTCCTACCAAAAGCAAAGATTTCCCAGGGAACTGGGAACAGAGGACTCTCATTTGGACCTATCCTTCACTTTCCAGGTCTACAGAAGCCACAGGTGGACCATGCAACAAGAACAGGTCTTGAGACAGACTTGAAAGAGGGCTTGTAGAAACGAGGAAGAGCAATTTTTTACATGGGCAGGTAGTGACAGAATGAGGGACAAGGGTTTTACACTAAAAGAGGAGAGATTTAGGTTAGACATTAGAAAGAAATTCTTGGCTGTGGGGGTATTGAGGCCCTGGCCCAGGGTGCCCAGAGCAGCTGTGGCTGCTCCTGGATCCCTGGCAGTGCCCAAGGCAAGGCTGGATGGGGCTTGGAGCAACCCGGGATAGTGGAAGTTGTCCTGCCTGTGGCAGGGAGTTAAACTGGAAGGTCCTTAAGGTGGCTTCCAACCCAAACCATCTTTTATCATTCTATGATTTTAGAAGCTTATGGAAATGATGCCTATAGTTCCTATTTTTTTTTTTTTAGATAAAATCACAGAGCATTTTTTAACTCCAGTGTTACGTAGATAACTGTATTTATTGGTTTTCTTTCCCACCTTCCCTGCAAAGGTAAACACAGCATTTGCATTCCCAGGCAGAGGGTGGCTTAACAGAAGCGTTCTGGAAGAGGGGAGGAAGGATTTTTGTTCTCTGATTTGTATTCCAGCCTTAAAAACTTACGTAGCCTGGTGTGACATGAAAACTGATCGGAGCCCATTTCCATTTCTGTCAAAAGTGCATATTAAGACTGCATAATGAAATACTTGTGGGGGTAGTGCTAAACTCTCAGACAGATGGTTCACAGTTAGTGCTAACTAGCACAGTGAAATGAGAAGCTAGATTAAGCCATCAACCCCGTAATTAACCATTTGTTGCTCCATTTATCTACACGATATTCTCAGTTTTCTTGTTCTATTAAACTAACAATAAATGATCTTTTTAATTCTCTTTGGTCTTTTGGTAAACTGTTGCTAGCCACAATTTATACTGCTTTTAGTTCAGCAGATATAGAAATGCATAAATACCAATTAAAATGCATGAATTATCAATGATTCTGTACACAGCCAAAAGATTCAATTTACAAGCAGGCAAGTAGTCATATTTTTTTTTCTGTCTACATAAAATACACTAAAATTTCATTCAGAATCTCAGCGAAGTAATGAACCTGGCGCTGCAAATTCAAACTTGCTACCACAAGTAGCAATATGTTTTAAATGCTAGTACCTAAACCTCTACAGGGAACAAAATTTGATTAGTGATGTTTTGCAACAAAATGAACATTATTGATCATTACTATGCCCAAACAGGCATAGTGAATGTTCTCCAAAGCTGAGCAATGCTTTCTGATCACACCACTGCTGGAGGGACACAGAGTGGAGATTTTTCCCACTGATCTGATGCTGAATCTCATGTTCTTCCACACCAAGCTGGCATGTGACACTGCTCTGTGTTTCTGAAAAAACAGGGAACAAAATCACAGAATCACAGAATGGTTTGGCTTGGAGGGGACAATAAAGTTCATCCCATTCCACGCCCTGCCACGGGCAGGGACACCTTCCACTGTCCCAGGCTGCTCCAAGCCCCATCCAACCTGGCCTTGGACATTCCAGGAATCTAGGGGCAGCCACAGCTGTGCTGGGCACCCTGGGCCAGGGCCTGCCCACCATCAGCATTAAAAAATTTTCAGTCTAATTAGGAAACTTATCTAAATGCATACTTTGGAAAACTCTTCCTGGGATAGCTGCTTTCCCAGTCCCTGTGATGATTTCACCTGCTGCCCACTGTCTTAGCTTTGAAGTTGAAAAGCTAGAAACAAGTAAGGATGAAAGCTCAGTGAAATAGCAGGAATTATGAGACTGTTGAATTCTGCAGAGTTGCTTCCCTCAGAATTTTAATGTTACTTTGTGCTGTCAAAGCCAGACAGATAAGAAGCTGCCTTAATGAAGCACTAATTGCATTGCATTCAAACGTCACAAATAATCCTGCATGTGGGACTCGGTCTTTATTCAGTCCTTTCTCCTTTGTATAAAGGAGATTAGGAGAATTTGAGAGTTATTATTGAGAATTGAGAATTATATAGCTGAAGCTGACTTTTATTCTTCGCAAAAGAGAGAAGTCTTTTTGTTTTACAGTCAGAAGTTCCTAGGTTTAAGTGAAGAATAATGACATGCAACAGAAGCATGAAATCCTGTGTTTGAGCCTTTAAAGGTGAATTCCAGGAGCTGTGTATTTTAGTGTCAGCAGAGTGGGGGACTCTGTGGAGCATGTTTTACATGACATCTGGAAAAAGGCTGGGTAGGGGTAAATCAAATAATCGGACATGTCAAACCTTTCCTTTGCCGGAGACAGTGGGCAATTAATTTCAAATTGTTGGTTTAATGTTCCTGTCAACTACTGTATTTGCTCAGCTACAAAGCAAATTGTCAATGTGTTATTCATACACGCTTCTGCCACTTTCTTTTCATGGCTTATTGGTGTTCTACAGCCCAGTTTAGCTCCTTGCATAATTAGCAAGGAAGTTTGAGCTGAAAAGCACATTGGATGCCCACAGCAAGTTCTAGGTATCCTAAAAAAATAGCTTGGGTGCAGTGCACAGTAGTGGTCTCATTGCCAAGCAAGATCTAGTTTTACTGAGAGGAACAGGCAGAAATCAAATGTAGTCTCAGCTCAGATCACTGAGATGACTTGCTTGGCCCTCATGATTGAAACCAAAATCCTGCATCATCCTCTGTGTGTGGAACACCCACAAACATCTCCTTGCAGGATGGGATTAATTTTCTGCTACTTTAGTCACTGAAAAAGGCTACATTCAGCTTTCCTCCCTTCCAACAAACTGCTCAGGGCCCCTGTGTAGTCATGAGACAAGCAGACCTGAGAGAGGAGGCGATGCCTCGAGAATTCCTTACCTCCCCCCAGTTTAGGTGGGATCTGGGGCTTCCCTGGGGATACCCAGGTCCCACCACATGATGTGCTTGGGGTAGGTGACCAACATTTAGGGGTTCCATGCTGGGTAAGTGAGAGGCAATGTACCCACACTGTGACCCAGAGGTCAGCCTGCCCCTGCTGCTGCTTCTGTGTCCCTTGCTGTGACCGCAGAATCACAGTTTGGGTTGGAAACAACATTTAAAAACCATCTCGTTCCATCCCTTGCCATGGTCAGGAACACCTCCCACTGTCCCAGGCTGCTCCAAGCCCCATCCAGCCTGGCCTTGGGCACTGCCAGGGATCCAGGGGCAGCCACAGCTGCTCTGGGCACCCTGGACCAGGGCCTGCCCACCCTCCCAGCCAGCAATTCCCAATTCCCAAGAGCCCAAAATCTGTCCCTGCCCTCTGGCCCTGGCAAGCCATTCCCTGGCTGCTGTCCCTGCATGCCTTGTCCCCAGTGGCTGTGCAGCTCTGCTGGAGCCCCTGCAGGCCCTGGCAGGGGCTCTCAGGTGTCCCTGGAGCCTTCTCTTGTGCAGCTGAGCAGCCCCAGCTGTGCCAGGCTGGCTCCAGAGCAGAGGGGCTCCAGCCCTGGCAGCATCTGCGTGGCCTCCTCTGCACTGGCTGCAGCAGCTGCAGCTCCTTGTGCTGTTGGAGCCAGGGCTGGGGCAGCTCTGCAGGTGGGGTCTCACCTGAGCCCAGGGGCACAGGGGCAGAATTCCCTCCTCTGCTGGGGGATCAGCTCAGGACAGAGGTGGATTTCTGGGCTGACATCCCTTGGGCACAAAGCACTCATAAAATAAAATTCTTTCCCCTGTCTGCTCCTCCCAAAGCACCAGCCCAGAACAGGATACCAGGGCAGGTGTCTGTTCTGTCCTTACAGTAAGATGCAATCACACATCCTGGGTGAGGGGCTGAGGATGGGAAAAGCTGGTATTTTGCTCCAGCAGCTTTAGTAGCCAGACGTTTTTTTCTCAGACAGCATCTGGAGTGCTCAGCATGGGCTGGGTTTTGGTGAGAGGCCTGACCTTTGTGTCTGTGAGTGCTCTCCAGCTGACAACTCTAATCTGCTTCTATCCCCACCGCTTCCCTGACAATTCCCTGCAAGATTTGCTCAGGACATTTTGCTATAACAGTGTCACTGTCATTCCCAAGCAGGGCAGGGGTATTGCTGGCTGAACCTCTGCCAGCATGGAGTTTATGCCATGTGGTGGGGGGAAAATGGACCACAGATTTTCATAAATAGGGAAAATAGATTTTCAGTCAAGCTGACATTGCTCACAGTTCAGTTTTGCAAAGAAAACTTTCTGGGTTGGACTCCTAAGAGGATGCAGGCATCATTCACACATCCTTGAGAGAGGACACTTGTCTGCCCCAGCAGAAAGGCCACCAGCTGGGCTGAGGGAGACCTGATTCTGCTTGGTTCAAAGCAAGGGTCTGATTCAATATCTCTTGACTCACAGAACAGTTTTTTTGACCACAAAGTAATAGTGTCACTGGCTATGAATAAGCAGCTTTTTAGAAAATGGGACACCTTCTACAGCCAAAAATGTCCTGTGCCCCTGGGACAGGGGGTGAAGGTGCTGTAGTACAGATCCCTCTTTAGCATCAGGCAGACTGAAAACCCCAGATGAGTGTCCTACCCACAGAACCATTCAATGCACAAACAGCATGGCTTGCTGATCATCTTCAGGGTAGCTACTGCCCTCTTTAAAACAACTTTTTTATAACCTGGAGCAGTATTATTCTTTTGAATTGCTGAAGACTCCAGCAAGGCTTGGTTGGGGTCAATAGAAGGCCATGGACTGGGACGCCTGGAGTTTGAAGACAGAATCTGAGCACATATTATCTCAAGATAAGTTTTACTGAGGGTTTTTTTTCCTTAGGCTGATATATGAGACACAGTGGAAGGGCACTGAGGTGGTCACGGGGCTACAAGAAGCACGTGGCACACCAGGAAAGGCTGAGGAAAATGGAGTTTTTAAGCCATGATGAGAAAAGGCTGAGGGAGAATCTAGTCACAGTCTTCTGCTGCCTGAAAGGAGATTTCAGAAACCACGGATCCACACTCTCCTGAGAGGTGGATAGCAAAAAGTCACGAGGCAATGAACCTGAGTTGCCCTGAGGAAAACCCTGGCCAGATACAAAGAATAAAATCTTCCCAATGAGAGTGGTGCATCCTGGATGAGGACTCAGAGTTCCGGGGAATCTGCACCCTTGGAGATTTTCACAGCTCAGCTGGACAGGGCTTTGCACGGCATGCAGCCACGCTTGGAGCAGGGATGGAGCTATGCACCTTTATAATGTGACATCTCCCACCACTCCTGATTCACTCCTCCCTAATGCTACGCCACACTTCCCTGGCACTTCTGGGCTCATGTTTCCATGGCCTTTGCAGAGGCAGTGTTTCCTGATGCTCTGCTACACACAGGTACAGCCTCTGCTGCTGTTAGACAGTGACACAAATGGCAATTTACACCACGGTCCCCTGCCTTCCCCTCAGCTCCCCCAGTTCAGTCAGAGCTTACTGCTAGGTTTTTGCTCCAGGCAGGTGTAATGCTTTCCTCCCACTTGACTGATGCTCCACTGAGCCCACACACAACAAGAGACATAAAGGTGGGTATTTTATTAGGCATTTGTTGGAGTAACTTGTTGAGCTGCTCTGAATTCATTCCCATTCTGTTCTTATCACCACAGCATCTGAGCTGCTTCCACGACACGTTAGATAGTGTGACTAATATCTGTTGCATACTGTTTGTTCTGTCACCTTTTCCCAGAGGGAGAAGTGTGTGAAATATTAAGTTTTTGCTGGCCTAATTTTATCTTGTGCCTTGTTTTAACTTGTTTGGGCTTGCGTGTCTCTACAATGAATTCTGCTTGTTCATGCAAAGGAGACAGGCAAAAGAAAGATGCTGAGTGCTTCCAGGAGAGGTAGTGCAGTTCTTAATAACTCTGTTCCTTCTTTGAAATTAACTCCATGCTGGCTCACAGGAGAGGTCTGATCCTCTTAGAGATGGGCTTTGTCCATTTGGTCAGAGGTCCAAATTTCTCCCTCTGCTTTGCCACATGGTTGAAAAAACATTATAACACTATGAAGACCATTTCTCAGGACAAACCACCACAGCAAACACTGTCCATAGGAGAGAGCTCCATTTGTCCCAGAAGAGTTCAATGTGGGCTTTGGAGCTATGGCCAAGCTCTCCCCATGTCCTACCACACCATGACTTTATGAGTTTAACCTTTGCCCTCATCCAAATGGTAAGGTTTTTTTCCCCCCACTTTGTCTCTTCATAGATCACCCTGAAGAACCTTACTAACCAAGAAGTGGCCACATTTACCTTTGGGGATTGGCTGTCCAAGCTGAAAAATGCCACGGGGAGCCTGGTGTGTGAGATGCCAGCTGTCATAAACGACGAGCAGATGATGGAGGACACCACATACACTCTTCAGGTTAAAACCAGTGACATTGGAGGTTGGTCCTTGCTGGATATTTTATTAATTTTCTACTATAAAGTTTGTTTTTTAACAATGAAAAAAAACCCTATCTGCTTCATTTGAAATTACATTTGAAAAAACATAGTTTAGCTGGAATGCAACCATTTTGGCTGGCTGTTCACTGTGGCAGTGTCTAAGAGACTCATTCTCATCTGAGCTCTGGGAATAACATATTTACAGACAAGGCCCAGGTCTGACTGCTCTTTGATTCCTCTGAAGACACCCTAACAGAAACTATTACCAGACCAAGCTGCAGAGGTCAGCAGCCACATTTTTCTTTTTTGGTCTGGTCCATCCATGTAGGGTCAGAGCTGGTGTGCATCAGGTTTTTCCCTCAGCATTGTCTGCTTTGCCTAAAGCAGGCAGCAATAATTCACCCACCTTTCCAAAGTGTTTTGAGACCATTCATCTCAGGCTGTGAAATAAAACCATTCCTAAATGCACACCAGATAGAAGAGGTGGAACAGAAAGAGCTTCAAGAGCCAAGAAATGGAGTTTCAATGTAATTTCCTGGGGTCACTGCCTCTTTTCATGGGAAATTTTGTCAGGATGCTGGATGAAATCTGCTGCCACATACAAAGTGAATAGTGCCAAGATGGGGCAAGCCAGACATTGTCTTGTTTCAAAGGTGTCTTCCTCAAGTGAGATTCTGTCACACCAGTGCACATAACCAACTGCTGACCTCTAAAGGTCCTTTCTTTATCCCTTTGTTGCTTCTTTTTTTACTTTTTTTCCTTCACCCTGGTTTTATCAGCAGCAATTTATGCAGTTTCTAAAGTTTGATCCAAGAATATCAAAATTTCTCTGGCAGAGCATCTTCGTGCCACCTCACCACTTCTTATCTATCTTCTCTGCTGGTTGCTTGTCTGAAAAACATGTAGTGAAATATAAAAACAAAAGAGAGAGAGAGAGAGGGGAAGATTTGTTTATGCATCTGGCCATCCATCTAATATAATGGTAGATCTTTCTGTGACCTTTTTTGTGAAAACCAGCCCTCACTCACAAAGGTGATGGAAATAGAAGTGAGGGGAGAACAGAAAATGACAGCAGCAGCAGACAGATCTGCCCTTCCCATTGAATGAAGGATGACAGGTATTAATGAAGAAACATTTTATTTCATTATGAACAGCGACAGCCAGTAGGAAAGAGCAGATCACAGAGAGGTTTCAGAGAGTCTGTTTGTGATTAGATCACACAGCTCACTGACACAATGCTGAACTTCATCCAGCTTATCTAAGGCAGGTGCAAGTCATGAACCATCTCCCCCTTTTGATCATTATGTATTCCACAATTACTCCTGGTTGGACCAATTCAGGAAGAAAGATATTTTATCCTTGGTGATGTTTAAACATGTTATATCATCTCCTGCCACGCTGACATTGTGGAGGAGCAGCAATACTGCACAAGGGCTGGAATCAAATGTGCTTATTCCTAGGCATAAAGTTTTTCTTTGCAGTGGCTTTCAACTTTCCAGCACATAAGAGTCACCAAAAGTGAGAAAAAAAAAAACAAACAGGCAAAATAATCTCACATATTTTCCACTCTCTGAAATGTTTTCTGGTTTTAGTTCCTCCTAGTCTAGATTGTCTCTGGTCAATTCATCTGGGAGAGAAGTCTTCATCAGTGATCTGGGTAACTCTCCTGAGGGTCTCTGACTCTTTAGTTTTTCTTCGTCAGATTCAGGCAGAGATTTCATTTTAAATTAGGTTAGATGGCTAAAGTTAGGGAAAATGAATCCCACAAAGAAGATCCTGCAGCAAACTAGAAAGCATAAGCTATTTCCTCTCCACCACACAAACATGCTTAACAACAGCATTGTTTTACATTTTCCTCAAGGAAACCTTTAAGTTAAATTTTGTCTTTCACAAAGTTACTCTGCTCCACTGAAAATTTAACCTACAGAGTTTGCAGCAGGGAGCAGCTCTGCTCCTGTAAAGCTCAAATCACCTTTTTTCCACCACCAGCAGTACCTCAGATGACTCTCAGACTTCACATAAATAAGAGGAGGTTGTTAGGGCATACAGCTCCCAAGGCAGATGGGTAATCTTTGGTTGAAACCAATCTTGATCTCAGATGTAAAGCACAATCTGATTTTCTTCAAGGCAGGACCCACAGACATAGATGTAATAGGGGCAGACCACCTGATGGCTCTTTCTGAGGCACAAAAGTGTCCTTTGGCTGGTTAATTTTTACTTTCTCTATGCAGCCATCATATACATGCTAATGCAATAAAGATGTAGAGTGAATAAATACTGCTTTCTCATTTTCCAAGCATTAATGCAACAGAAGGTTCTTATCTCTGCTGTTATAAGATTAATTAGGATGTTGTCAACTCAGTTCCAACCTACAAATTACATAATTTAGGACAGTTGGTGTCAGCTCATAGTGCCTTATATAGGTTTTTTTCCGTGTAAAAAGAAAGACATTCTTTAGCCTCAGAAGGCTGTGACTCAAGCCCAGAGTTTGTTTTAAAATGAAGCATCTGCTCATATAATCATAAGGAGTCGTATAATCATAGAGATTTCTGTTTAAAGGGTCCTCTAGAGGTTATTTCACCCATTTTCCTGCTCAAAGGAGTGTTGCCAGCTAAGAGTGCACAGCCAAACACTGGAGAACTCCAGGAACAGTGATGATGCCACCACGTCCTCAGGCATCTGCACCCAGACCTGCACCATATTCCTAAGAAACTTGCTTCTTCCTCATTCCCAGCCTGAGCCTCCCCAGCAACCTCTGTGGCTTTGATTTTTTGGGAAATGATGTGCCACAGTGCATGGCCCTGGCATCATGACCCCTGTGCCTGCAGCGGGGCCCTTGTGCACTGCCCCAGCTCCCCTCAGGGCTTCTCCTCTCTTTGGTGTGTCCCAGCTCTTGTTCCTCTTAGTATCCACCCTCCAAGCTGTTCTCAGTGTCTTGACACAACCCAGGAATTCAAACTGGTGCTTTGAATTGCACTGAGCTCTGGAAACCTGTTGCTAGCTCGATCCAATCAGAGTATGAAGAGTACTGCTGCTTTGGGGCGTCTTCAGCTTCCCTTCAGCATGTGCAAGGTTTATTCCAGCCCACACAGAGGAGTTTGCTGGATTCCATGAGATTTCTTCTTTCCCAGCCCTCAAGTTTCTCAAGGTCCATCTGGGCTGGAATTCTGGCCTTCAGCATGTCAGTCACTCACACAAATCTAGCCCTGGCTGGAAACCTGCTGAGGAAACACTCTGCCACTGTTCAGGGTGTTGATGATGAATCCAGCCCAGTTCTGCAGACCCCAGAATCAATCCATGAGCTATTGCACTCATCACCAGTTAGGGCTGGTGCAACCATAGTACCTTCATCTCTTCATTTGTCAGGTTTTTTACAGTTCCTAAATGTGCCTGGCAGTTTCCTGGAACTGGCAGCAACAACAACAAAAAAATATCAGTGACCCAAATAAGTGAAATGTACATTGATTTAACGTTTCTGGTTTTTACTTTCCCATCTCCTGCTAATTGCTTGTGAGGGAAATGTCACAGCATGAGACCTTCATAAGCTTCTTCCTGCAGGGACGGTTTTCCTAAGAAACAGTTGGTTCTGTGCTTTTTTAGACCCGGCATTAATTAGGAGCCTGCTCCTTGCAAGGAAAGGGACTTCAGTTTGCTTTGTTCCTCACCTCAGAAAGCTTTGGGGTCATAAAAAGTACTGCCAGATGAACTGCCTGGATCCCTGATGCCTTCTCCTCCTACTTAAACCCTTCCCAGGGAACTGTTGAAAATTAGCCCCAATTTAACATGGGCAGCTTCTCGCATGGACACATGTTGCTTTGCCTTTCCTCTATGGGACTCTTTTTCTCCTCTTTTTCTTCTAGTAATTTTTTTCCCCAGTCCTTCCATAAGAACAGTCATGATTTCTTCCCAACTTCTGTATTCAATAATCATGTGGAAGTGGGACCTTTCTCCAGAAGTTTACAGTCCCTCTAACTTTGTCTCTGCATTGTGTTTGAATGGAGCTGTGGGAAATACTGCCTGTGTGGCTCAAAGTGGATTTGTGATACTCTTGTGCAAGAAAGGGCCTGGCAGGAGGTTCGACTTTCAAAGCTGGGCTATCCAAACGAGGGCAGCAGATGCTGAGTTTCTTTGTAAGGCAGATTTGAGCTTGATGGTCTGGTTTTCCAAAATGTAAGGGCCCTGGTTCTGACACAGCAATGACTGTCTGCCCATGTGTAATCCTATCTCTCTCCGTGAACCTGCTTTTATATTTCAGTGTCAAAATTAAAATGCAATCGTTTTGGTGGAACTATAAATAGTGCCAGGTGAAAATGTAACACTTGCAGCTAAAATGTAAGGTCACTGCAGGTGGTTTGGTGTTGAACTTCCCAAAGTCGGGAGAACAGCATGGCTGTTTTCTTTGGCAAAATACAAACAGTACAGGACAAATGACGCTCAATATCAAGTAATAAAAATCATCTTGGAAATTTTTTAATTTCCTAGCATATACACAAGAAGAAGGTGGAAGGCGGTAGGGCAAACTGTTGCATGAGAAACTGGGACTCTTTCCATTGATTGCTGCATGGTCAGTATTTTGAGAAAGAGCAACATAGAAGGAAGATCTGTTGGGTGTTGAGAGAAGTGGGCCATGAGATGCCACAGTGTCTGGGTTGATGATCTGTACGTAGCTCTGAAATCCCTGTACCATCAAACACAGCAAGAGCAGGAGGAGACAGGCCTAGCTGAAGGATCCTGAGTGCCACAATTGCTTGGAGAAGGTTGTGGGACTGCGGGAGGGAATGACTGAGTGTTGAAAAGGAATACTGCTTCAGTGGGAAGCCCAGGACACCACTTTGTGGCTAGAAAAGTTATAAAGTATGTTCTTTAACACTCCCCAGAATTGCTGGATTCTGCTGGGTAAGCCACTTTACTTCCCCAGCTACTTTGGAATAATGGGAGTTACTACCCTGACATCCCCTGCAGAGTGCTGTGACGAGCACTCCTCCACCAGGAACAGAAATTTCTGCTTCCCACTGCACTGCCACCACCACAGTCACTGCACCTCAAGTGCCAGGGCAAAGCATCCAGATGTATTTGTGGGATGGACTGGATGATCTGATTGTCCTCCCTGCAGGATCCTGCACAAATCCACTGAAATGTCTTGGTGTTGCCCAGAGAAACATGAGCACCCCTGCAACCTCTTCCAGCCTGCCTTTGCTGCCTCCCCATGCAGCTGGAGCTGGGAGTCAGCCCAGGGTGGCAGGGTAACCCATGGCATTTTTAATAATGGCATTTTTCTCTGCTCTCTTCTTCCAGGAGCAGGCACCGACGCCAACGTGTCCTTGATCCTGTTTGGGGAGTATGGGGACAGTGGCACCCTGCCTCTGAAGGAGTCCAACAAGTCCAACAAGTTTGAGAGGAACCAGATGGATGAATTCAGCTTCTCTGAAATGCTGAGCCTGGGAGACCTCTGCAAAGTGCGGATCTGGCATGACAACAAAGGTCAGGGCAGCGATGGGGCGCTGGGAGAGCTCGGGATGTTGTCACTTGAGGAACACAGACACAAGGCAGGCTGAGGGCAGAGTCCACAGCTCTGCTCCAGGCTGGGAAAATTACCTGGGTAGTTTTACCCAGATATTGATTTTTTAATTTTCATTTTTACCAGGATTTTACACAGATCCAGGGAGCTGGTGCCCCAGCTCCCCTGTCTGGATACACCCATTCAGGGTGCCCCTCTCCCTGGCTGCTGCTGCAGCAGGTCCTCAGCTTCACTCTGAGCTTACAACCACCTCTGCAGCACTGGGGATGCCTGTCCCAGAGCAAAGCACCCAGCCTGCTGTCCCAACACACTGAGTCCATCCCCACCTCTCACACAGGCCAGCATGGTGCTCCCAGAGCAATTTAATGTTCTCAGCCTGACACTGCCACAGGGAGAAATGCAGCCTGGCATAACACAGCGAGCCTCAGAAGAAAGAAATAAAGATCTGTGTCTGGCTTTATTAAGATCATTGCATCAGCCAGCACGCAGCGTGCTGCTCAGAGAGGTTCTGACACTTCCCTGCTGCTGGACACCCTGACTGGTGTCACAAACTGCAGAGCAGAGCTCAGTAGGACTGTCATAGTCATTTGTGTTGTCATTCAGGCACCAAGTGGTGTCCTGTAACAAATGCATCACTAACACTGCTGTGGTGACATCCCATCCCATCCCATCTTCATGCAAAAGAGAATAAACTGCATTAGCAAAGGCTTGCTCACTGGTGGCCAGCCCTTGCTGCAGCCCAAAGGTGAAGCTCCATAGCTCACACAGACTCACACCTGAGCCACCCTTAACAAAGCTGTTTGGCAGCAATAATTATCACAGTCTGGGGAGGAATGGCAAAGGGACCACCTGGTCATTACCTGTTTGTACTGAGGCAGCTGGTTTATGGCTGGGATGGGTTTCATGCCAGTATTGATGTGACCTGGCTACCTTCCTCCCACCTACTCCAAGCTGTGGCAGATGGAGAAGGCTGCATGTCATGCTCTAGTAATAAAAGATGCTATCTCTGGATTAGACTTTCCCATTGGAAAGTCTTTGAGAGGGAGAAAAAACACATCTAATGGTAGCCTCTGTCTGCAGTGAAATATGGGAGATGCATCCACCTAACATGATTGTTTACTCCCAGACACTGCAAGCTCTGAGCTCATATTTATCACTCCCATAACACAGCACAATTTAGTTGATTAAACTCCATAATATCATGTTATATAGCTGGTGCTGGATGCAGTAAGGGAGCTGCTTTCACCTGATTACTTTGCCAAAACACTAATTCCTTAGATCTGCAGTTTAGATGTAGATATGGAAAGGGCTATTGAATGAGAGTTTTAGCTCAATAAACAGGTTTTTTGGCTGTTCCAAGACATCCTTCTGATAGCACCAAGAAATCAACATGGACTTGCAGATTTGCTTTCAAACCTATTACCAGCTGAAACTGTGTGCTAAAAGAACTTTTTCCCCAAGTGGCATCATGGCTCCCTGGTGACTGGCTGTGCTAACAGGATGAAATAAACTCATCAAGCAGAGCTGGTCCTTAGGGCTCAGGCACATGGACAGACTGGGATGCAGGAAAGTGGGAACTGGATCAGATCAAGGGTCTGAGCAGCTCTTTCCAGCAGCAGCATCCCTGACTGCCTGAGGAAGGGGACAGGCTGAACGTGTAATCCTTTCACAATCCTCTTCATTTTGCATGATGAATAGCTCAGGGCATTTCCTGAAGTGGATATCATTTTTGCCCATTAAATAATTTCCAGTGAATTTTCTCATTCAAGGTCTTGCCCAGGCCCTCCAGGAGCCATTGGTACCCTCACATCCTGGGCAGTGAGTCCCATGAGTCTGCTGCCTGCTGCATGACGAGCAAATCCTGTTAATCCAGGAGGGTTTTGATGCCTTTTCCTTCTTGCACAAGTGATCACAGTTCACCTTCTCAGTGCCACTGATCATGCTGCTGACACAAGTTGGTAATTGCTGGCTGTGTGCAGCTGCTTGGTGCAAAGGGAGGTAACAGAGTTTAGCCTTAGGCTAAGCAGTAAATAGGCTCAATTAGTTTAAATTTGCTCTGGGCTAAGAACTTGTAGCCAGATAACCACCACAAGTCAGCTAAAATACTAAGCTGGGTGTCTAGAACCTAAAATATGTATATAAATACACATGGCAGCCTCATATTCTCTTTCCTTATTTCCTCATAACACTGGTTTCCACTTATAAATACTAGTCCTTACGAGACCTGTCTGACAGCAAGGTTAATTTAAGCCTTGGATAAACACCATGCTCAGGTTTTGTTCAGCAAAAATGTTCTTGCTTTTCCCCACAGAAAGAAGGAAAACTGTTGTTTAAATCATAACATATGTTGTCTACATTGTTCTTGCATTAGTCATGTGAAAAGCATCTCCTATCTAAAACTTCACACAATTCAGCATGACAGTTTGTTGGGTGGGTAGAGTATTTATTACTGCTGAGATCCAGGATATAGCTATCCTTTGAATATATGCCTGCTCCTTATATATAATTTATATAAATTGACTGTGGCACTGCCTAGAAATTCCTGGCTCTATTTCTTTTAAATGAGTAGTAGGGTTAGGGGTCAAGTATGTTTTCTGTCAGATGTGTGAGGGACTTTGCGTATTAAACAAAAATGTGTTTGTATTTACCGATGCTCTGAGGCTTCAGATGTTGATCATTCTTTCTTTACCTCTTTTCTGTCTTTTTTTGGACTAAATGGCTCTCTACCAATAGCCTGTGGAAGGCTTGGCCTCACACTGGCCCACCCCATTGCTCCTCGAGTTCTGAATAACTGGAGCATGCTTAGTGCTCTTCTTCTGATCTTCTAAATTATCAGTCTCAATCACAGAATCACAGAATCACAGAATCACAGAATTACAGAATCACAGAATCACAGAATCACAGAATCACAGAATGGTTTGGGATGGAAAAGACCTTACAGAACATCTCATTCCACCCACTGCCATGGGCAGGGACACCTCCCACTGTCCCAGGCTGCTCCAAGCCCCATCCAGCCTGGCCTTGGGCACTGCCAGGGATCCAGGGGCAGCCACAGCTGCTCTGGGCACCCTGGGCCAGGGCCTGCCCACCTTCCCAGCCAGCAATTCCTAATTCCCAAGAGCCCAAAATCTGGCCCTGCCCTCTGGCCCTGGCAAGCCATTCCCTGGCTGCTGTCCCTGCATGCCTTGTCCCCAGTGGCTGTGCAGCTCTGCTGGAGCCCCTGCAGGCCCTGGCAGGGGCTCTCAGGTGTCCCTGGAGCCTTCTCTTGTGCAGCTGAGCAGCCCCAGCTGTGCCAGGCTGGCTCCAGAGCAGAGGGGCTCCAGCCCTGGCAGCATCTGCGTGGCCTCCTCTGCACTGGCTGCAGCAGCTCCAGCTCCTTGAGCTGATATTTGGGGCCAATGACAACACCACATGAGGTGCCCCATCAAGGTTAGTTAGGGGAAGTATTAACCATCCAAAGGCTTCCTTCTCCTTGCCATATCAAGATGCCAACAGCCTGCCTGTATTTCAGGACAAAATACATTTAAATGCCTTGCCCATTGTGTTCACTGTGCCATGCACCACAGCTCAGCATCCTTCTCCCTTGGTGCAGCCTTGCTGCAGTGGCTTCGCTCCCAGTTCTCATCTTTTGTTTATCCTTTCACTGAAATTTGACTGCAGTGGGGTGTTCAGAGTTGAAGAGACAGTAATTGCCATGGCAAGCCTATCAGGAGGTCTTTAAATTGCAAACACCATGTTTTCATCCTCTGGAAAAGCACACCAGTTTTATGGTCCCACTTTAATGCTTTTAAATGCCATTTTCCCCACAAAAACTGCTGAGTGACATCTCTGTATGAGACATAAAGGAGGAATGAAGTCCCCATCTAATTTCTCTAACTTCAGTAAAAATGATTAGGGAGAAAGTTGTTGCTCATTTGAAAACAGGCAGTTTAAAGACTTCACAACTGCAATTTCAAGGAACTTGTTCCTGATTTTTTTAGATGTTTCGAGCTCACCAGTGAGATTCTGGTAACAGCAAAGTGATATGAATGAAATTCAGTTTTAATTTTGCTCCATGTCTTTTTATCTTGCCCCTGTTTACCTTGAGATACTGATGTTCAACCTAATATATTTAGACTCCCTGAGCAAATTTAATCACTTCCAGACTCCCCATCTCCTGATCTCAGATAGGCACTATGTATTTTCTCATATCTCAGTTCATTTACTTCTACATTTATGCAAGATCAGTATCTGTAGGTCTGTAGAAATGCTGGCTTTCTAAATATAGGCCTCAAATATTTTTAATTTTTTTTTTTTTAGTCTGCTATAAGGACTAAATCACCACTCTGGAAGAATGACTGAAAGTTTCTCAGTATCTCAGTAACAGAACTATTTGCCTAGAAAAAGGCTGGTTTCCCTCCTTTTTTATGTGATGGTTTTTTGGATGTTTCTTTAGTTGGTTGGTATGTTTTGGATGGCTGTTGCATTTTTCTCCATGGAACAAGGAACTATGGGAAATCTGGACTTAGCTCCCTCATCTGCCTGAGTAGATTTGAACCCAGGTGATAAGCAGTCTGTCTAAAGTAATTAATTTCAGATTCTTTATTATCTCTGTTGCCATCAACCAAGGGGAGCCAGGAAGAGTCTAATTATGGATAAACCAGACTTTTCTGTGTTGTGGGAGCAAAGACAAAAGTAAATACCAAGGTTATGGAGACAAACTTCTTCTTTGCCTTAACGAGGCCTTTCTCTCAATTCACCAACTGCTCTGACATTGTCCAGCAGAGTTTTAAACAGCCCAGCTGCCCCAGTGACTCCTTTTGGGTGGCTCTTCCAAAAGAGAAAGTATCTCATTCCCTTTTTGAGTTGGACTCAAGTCAAAACAGTTTATATACCCTTGGTTTTCCTCTCCTTTCCCTGAAGGAATTACCTTTTCCAGGAGCGATGTCTTGACTCAGATGTTAAATTGCCCAGGCCTTGAACTCACAGCACACAGCCATTCCAGAGGTCTGGTTCTGCAATTCATGGACATGATTCCAAGCCTTTGGGGCACTTGTAGGCCATAAATTATTTTTTTAAAAAACCTAAAGAACTGTCTTTTTTTAGCCCTTTGTAAGGATTTACTCAGCTATCAGGCCCGAGAAGGGCTTTTCTAAGCCCTCCCTCTCAGCTCTGGACTGTTGCCTCATAAACTCTGCTGATCCTCAGGGCAGATTTGTTGAAGAGTTTGTGCTTTAAATAAAAAAGTGAGAGGACGAGAAATAGATGTGTAAAACTGCCCAAGGAGAGGAGAGTCCATCACACTCTCAGTTTTGCTGGTGGCTCAGTACAGAGGAAGACAATGCCAACTCCTGCACATCTTTCTGCACGCATGGAACAACTCTTCAACTCAGACTGGGCTCAAGTGGGGGTGCAATCTGCAGACTTGCAGCATATGCCATGGTTGATTACTCCTTCAAATTGCCCAAATTTGGCCTCAGCACCTCGGGAGATCCCAGCACTGACCCACAGAGCCCCCTCTCATATGCCTTGCACCTTCCCTTCTCTTCAAGGCCAGGTTTTTCACCCAAAGGTGTTGTCACAAAGATAAGGATTTCACCCTGTGAGGATTATGAGACCCTGGCACAGAGGAACTGTGGCTGCCTCACCTCTGGAAGTGTCAAAAGCCAGGCTGGACAGGGCCTGGAGCAGCCTGAGATGGTGGAAGGTGTCCCTGCCCCTAGCAGGGGTGGAATGGGATGAGTTTTAATCTCCCATCCATCCCAAACCATTCCATGATTCTGTGAAAGGTGTGGTACAGGTGTTACAGCTTAACCAAGAGATACTGCCAAGGTATCACAGTCCAGAAGTGACATGAAGCAGTAAAAAACATATAAGGAATTCAAATTGCAGACCCACAGAGAACACAAAGACTTTGGTGTTGACCTTGTGCATTCATTTCTTTCCAATCTCATAAATTGCAGAACCTTTCAGAAGGAGCCCAAAAGGACAGATGTAGCCTTAGAATTATCATTTCCATAAAAGCTTCTCTTTTCTACAGGCCTCTTCTGCTCCTCTTGGGGACAAATTATCCTGCATCCCTTTTAAAAGCTTTTGCTTCAAGTATCCCTCTATAAAATACAAAATTTCCTTCAATCACAAGAACATAATCTGAGAAATTGTTCCATCTCCAGTCTGAGTTGTTAAGTGTTTTTGCACAGGAGTAGTTCATCTGTAAGATGAGAGGGCTGGAGGAGTGGGGTGTGTCTGAGGGTAATTTATGGGTGGTTTTGACCTGAGTCAAATCCTGAACTCTGAACAAGTTGCAGAGACAACAGAGGAGAGGGGGCGCAGGGCACCTACTTTCTAAAACTATCCCAAGTGTTAATCTTCTGCTTTCTCAAAGACTGTGAGAGGGTTTTTTTGCATTGCCTGTCTGCCCTGATGAGAAATGTTGTGGTGTGAACCAACATGAGCCTAAAGGAGAGATACACAAAATGGATCTATTTTTATTCTGCCACTGGCTTGCTGAATGACCTTGCGTAAATCGCATCCCTGTACCTCATTTTCAATTATGTAAATTAGGGATAAAAATTATTCACCTTCCTAGAGTGTTTTGAGACGTACTGGTGCACAGCTAGATGCTATGAGCTTAACACCTCACAATTAATGCTCCGTTTCTAGCAGTTTGAAGCTGCTATCAAAACTCCCACCACTTTCTGGGTGCTGCCTCACGAGGTGGGGTTTAGGGATGAATGCTCACCTCACCAGGCAGGGGACAAAAAAATGTAAGAGGATGCAAGGCTGATGAGCTTGTCTGTGTTATGGTCATTACTTCATGGGGCAGAAAACGTTAAAATTTTTAAAAATAAATAAATAAAAAACGCAGTTAGAGGGCTGAGGAGTGCTGGCTGGTGGCTGTGAATGGCTTGGCAGTAGCAATTCTTCACTGGCCCTTGAGCAGTCAATGTCCTTAGCAGGAGGGATTTTTTACTCCTGTGGAAACATAAGCACCAGTAATGACTACTATTATCCTTGATCAGACATCAGCTGCTTCCAAAACCAAACCAGAAGAGATATTGCTACAGAAAGTTAAGGGATAGAGAAGATAGCCAATGAATATGGCTGGAAAAAGTGGAGACTTCCATCGACGTGTGTGTATCCAAGCATGGGTGTGGCTCTGACAGCAGATTTGATCCCACCAGGTCTTTATTTGCCAGGAATAGTTAATATTCACTAAAGCAAGGGCAGGGAGCAGGTGTCTGCTGAGCAGTGAACCCACCAAACTTGTTTCACCCCCTTTTTTTCTCCCATCCTCCCATGTTTCTGCAGGTGTCAGAACGCTTTAATATTCTAGGGGTGAGTGCAGGCAAGTCGTGGCTGATCCTGAGAGAGGCAAAAGAAGCTTCTGGTGCTGCAGGCTGGGGTTTTAGCTAAATGAAGCAGTAATGTCATTATCTGTGTTTCATCTGTGCTTCTACAGTCAGGCTCAATTGTGCTAATCACTGCAGAAATGGGTGACAAGGAGCTTACAATCCAACCTGTCCAATGTCAGGAAAGCACAGACTTCCAGCATCACCTGGGGAAAAGGAAAGAAGGTCCTGTCAGGGCCTTTCAGGTGATCCCTGCCCAGAATCCCCCAGTGGCCAGCTTGGATCCTTTCAGGAAAGAGGATAAATTACATAAATAACCGCTCTTCTGGATAAGGACATTTGGGGAACAGAATACATTTCCCTAGATCACACTAAATTATACAGAGTCAAGCAAGCAAAGTGATTCTTTTTTCCCCAAAGCTCTTCTATTCCTCTAATTACATTTGAAACGTTTTGCATGCTATTGAAAATGTCACTTCCAGCTGCAGACCATTAAGGAGCCTATGTGGCACTGCCATGGGTTTTATTAAGGCAGGTTTGTTGCTGGGGTTTTCAATGGCAGCAAAACGAGGCCTGGGGTGAAACACCTTTTGTTACAAATGTTGAACACTTGTTTTGGTGGTAGGGGACCTTTCACAAAGGCACAGTGCTCACCAAATTATTTTAAAGACCAAGGGATGAATAATGGGGCAGGAACTACTCAGATGTGTGCTATTTCTTCCCTTCTGCCCCAAAGCATTAATGGAGGCAAATGTAGTGGTCCTGGTTTGTACCGGGCTCACGGCAGAAATTTGTGCAGCTGATGTTTTCCTGAGCACTTGTTTTCCTGGTACTGCTGCTTGAGGTGCCAACAGGACACAGTCAGGTCTGCTCTGTTTTTTTCTGCAATCATCCAAAGCTGAGTGATGGAGCAGCTCTGGCTCTGTGGATAAGAATCAGGGACAGCATCCAGGGGAAAGGTTGATGGGCCATTGCTGCAGAGATCCTTCAGTTTCTCCTTGCAGTCAGGCTGTGTGGGCAGTGGTCAGGATTTGGCAAAGTCCTTTCACGCTCCTATACTCACATCGCCTTTCTGTCTCCTCTTCCTCATCTGCTTATGCTGCTCTATAACCCAGCTTGGGCTGTGGATTTGATGACTCTGGGGTAGGAGTTTCCTTTCCTATCATTGCTTAGGTGCTGTAGAGTCTCTGAGCCCATTGCTAAAGTCAGAGAGGAACACAAGGGGTAAACAGGATAATAGCCTGAAACCAGGATTTCATGACCTGGAAAGTAGTTCTGCAAACATGACTTGTTCTCCTTCTGCTGACGTGATGCCCAGCACACAGAGCCAGCCCAGTAGTGGGAAAGTCTCAGATTTAAACTCTGTGCATCACTGGCCTTTCCATTTTCTTTCCATACCAATGCAAAGAGGAATTTTATAAATACTTTCCCAGTCTGAAATAAAAGAAAAACAGTATTTTTTTCTACTAGAGCAGGGTGCATTTTTCAGACATGAACCAACCCTTCCATTTCCACATCAGCTTTTAAAGGGTGTTTAATGCTGTGGCAATGAAACCCTTGATGTGACACCACTCCTGGCACAATGGGACATGGACAGGGTGGGGAGATATGCTGCTACGGACATCTCCAGTACAGCTTTCACCTGGGCTGAGCTATTTCTCCCAGAAATGAAAAGTATTTAGGGTTCCAAATACAGGTCTCATAATCTAATTTAAGTCACTAACAATCAGGAATTAAAATGAGAGAAGGCAAATTTTAGTGAGAGAGAAGAGAAATGTTTTTTTCTTTAAAGGACACAGGAGGATGTTTAGGGGAAGTTGTACCATTTTTCTAGGACTGTTTATCCAGCTCCTTAATTTATGTACTCCTGTGCTGTAAGGGACACCCTGTTGGCATTTGCTTTTCAGTGCTGATCCCTGACAGAGCTCAGCACTTGTTCTTTATATAGCCCAGAGCTGATAAAAGCATTTTTGTGGGGAGTAGCTGGCTTTGTCCTCAGCTCCAACATCTGCAGGAAAGTCAGGTCAGTCCCATCTCTGCCTCTGATAAAAGAGCAGGAATTTGGTGCGGCTTCTTGGTGAGTGTGGCTGCTGGCACCAGGCTGGAGAAGAGGGAGGAGGGCGTGTGCATCTCACCCAGCCTCCTTTGTGGCACTGCTGCTTAGCCCTGATCCTGACCCCACCATCCTGTTTGCTGCTGGCAGCCAGGCTGAGATCAACAATTTATTCCACCCTGGTCTGCAGGCACTGACATCTCTCACTGCAGAAGGAAGGCATGTTTTCCTTCTTTCATGCTGTACTGTTGTCACGATGTAAAGTTTTGATGGAAGCAGAGCAGCCTCCTGAATATCCTGCAGAGATGCTCACTGAACTTAAATGGAAAAGATCCTACCAAAAGATTAACAGCTGACACTGCCAACATGTGTAGAATAAATTTCCAAAACAGCCCCAAAGAGCAAGTTACTCCAGTTAAATCACAGTGGGAGGCCTGGAAAACTTCACAGAGTTGTAGAATCACAGAATGGTTGGGGTTGAAAGAGACCTTTAAGACAATTGTGTTCCAATTGCCGTGGGCAGGGACACCTTCCACTATCCCAGGCTGCTCCAAGCCCTGTCCAACCTGGCCTTGGGCACTGCCAGGGATCCAGGGGCAGCCACAGCTGCTCTGGGCACCCTGTAAAATTAAAGCAGACGGAACCAAACTCTTCTTACCAGTGTCCAGTGACAGGACAAGAATGAATGGGCTCAAAGTGAAATAGAAGAAATTCCATTTAAAATAAGAAAAGAAAACTTTTTTTAAATCTGCATGGGTAATCAGACTCTGGCACAGGCCACCCAGAGAGGCTGTGGAATCTCCATCCTTGGAGATATTAAAAACATGGCCACACCTGGCCCTGAGGAACCTGCTTTAACCTAAGCAAGATGTTCTACAGATGAACCCTCCAGGCAAAATGACTCTGCAGTTCTGTGCCCCTGAAATTTAAGGGGTGAATGGTGGTGTTGGTTGAGGCCTGCTGCAAACTGCACACAGTTTAATTTCCTAACTTGGAGAAGGTTCAGGAAACCAAAGCACAAAACAGCAATGGCTGTGAGGCTGGTAAAGAACTGCCAGCACATGGCATGGAGGCTCACAGTCCACAGGAGAAGGGCAACTTGTTGACATAACTCACAAAATGTGCCATCATTTTCTATTCAGGGATAATGAGGATTAATTTTTTGCAAATGTAGGAAACAGGCACATTGCAATGAATTCCTGGAAGAGCAAGAGCTGTTTAATCTCTCCAGGATGTACATAATAAGTGAGCAAATATGTCTCATCATGAACATAACATTTTTTGTCTGACTAATAACAGGACTTGAAAGTAGAACTGTCAGAACCTCCCGTCCCCACTGAGGTCAACAAGTGTTCCTGTGATTTTAACAAAGAAATCAGGAAAACATTCTCAAATGCTGTTTTCTCCGTCTTCAAGTTGCTTTTCCAATGGGGAAAAAACAAACTGAACAAACAAAGTGGCAAGCTAAAAAGGTGCTGTGGATCCTCAGAAGGCCCCAAGGGAAATGTAAAGTGATTTGGTCATCCATGCTGGAACATCCATCACTTTACTCCGTCCTGTTTTCACATCCAGTCCCAGCACTCATTAATTTGCCCTCATTCCTTGGCAAGGATGGGAAGTTCCTTTGCATGTGCTGGCTGGCAGGGCCAAAGGAGGAAGTTGTGCTTTACATTCTGACTTCAAATCCAAAGAGGAGAGAGCCCCTACCTTAGTGCTTATAAAAAGGATGGGGACAAATGTTTTAGCAGGGCCTGCTCCAACAGGGCAGTGGGGATGGTTGAAAACTAGAAGAGAGGCAATTTGGATTAGATATGGAAAGGAAAATATTTTTCACAATGAGGATGGGGAGGCTCTGGCACAGATTGCCCAGAGCAGCTGTGGCTGCCCCATGCCTGTAAGTGCCCAAGGCCAGGCTGGACAGGGCTTGGACCAACCTGGGATAGTGGAAGGTGACCCTGTCCATGGCAGGAGAGCTGACCTTCAAAACTCCCTTCCATCCCTTGATTCCATGATTTATAGCAACTACCAAGGGAAGGTACCTCCCCTACTATGTGCAAACATTCAGACCTTTATTATTTCTGTTGTTTTACCAGGAATTGCCCCAGGCTGGCACTTGGAATACATTGATGTGATGGACTCTGCCATGGACAAGACGTTCCGGTTCCAGTGCGATCGCTGGCTGGCTAAGGGTGAAGATGATGGGCAGCTCATCAGGGAGCTGGCCTGTGCCAATAATGACATCCTGGAACTGAAGGAACGGACTGGTGAGTTTGGAGTGCTCCTGTGCCATCTCCTGAGGCGCCTCAGAGGTCGTAGGACCCCATCTCCTGCAAGCTGGAGGCTCCCATGCAGGCTTTAGGGGTTATTTCATGTATACACTTCGTTCAATAGTGCAGTTCTGGGATAAGAAAGAAATGAAACAGGACTTGTGAGGGAGAAAAAGTTCTCATTCTGGGCTGAAAGCAAAGAGGGGCCCATCTGCAGTGGTTCAGCCCATCAGTGAGCCATGAGAACACATGGATATGATCTCATTAGCAGTAATGTACTTGAGCCTTTGAGGTGGAAAATAACTTCAGTCCTTAAAGCTTGGTAACTAACATTGCTCCAGCTTCTTCCTTAACTGGTTCTGGGCTATGAGCTTAAGAGTCCCAGTAGAATATCACAGCTGAGCTTAACAGCCCATGGCCCTGGATCTGCCCTGGGTAATCCCCCCTGGGGCCAAGGCAATTACACTGCTGTCTGATGTGCTGGGTGACTCAGCCAACAAGAGTTACTTAACCACACTGAGGATAGGCAGAGTCCATCTCAAGAACTACTGCACCAGTGCTCTTCTTCAGGAGAATCCTGGGGAGACAATAATCATATTACTTCACTGTGATTGTGCTCTGCCCCGAAATAAAAAATCAGCCTTGTGAGTACCATTCTGGGTGCTTACAGGCCACCACAGCATCTGAGCACATCCTGTTGGGTGCAAGGACACCCTCACTCTGATAGGAACAGCGGCACAAATTTAAGGGAAAAAGAAAAAAAAGGAAGAAAAGAAAATATGGAGGATTCAGGCTGTGTTTCAGATGAAGTGCTCAACACAGCATGGATCTGGACACAGATTGTTCAAGAGCGACCTCAATCATCCTTGTAGGTCCCTCCAACACAGAATATTCTATGATTCTAAGAATAACTGCATCTATTCTTGCTACCCAATTGAACAGGACACATATTTTTCATGTATTCTATCCCAAACCACTTAGAAGTCAAAAGTCCCAGAGATTTCAGTGTGTTTCCACCCTTATTTTGCAAATGGTTGCTGTCTTGTGGGCTGTGATAAATATTAGGAAAGGGGTTTTTAAGCAAAGTGACAGCCAAATGAAGAGATCTTTCAGGCCATCTGCTCTCCCTTTTCTGTTTAACGTGTGTGTTAATTATGCTTTAAAGCCTATGAGATTGTCACAGTAACCAGCGACAGAGAGGATGCAGATACAAAGGAAAACATCTGGATCATCCTGGAAGGGAAGATGGGCCGCTCAAAGGAATTCCTCATGGAAAACTCTTCCAAGAAAAGGAGATTTGAAAGGTAGTAAGCAGGATGGTGGGCCAGAGGAATTCCCCACCCATTGTGTGTCCTCCACAAATGCCACCTCTTCTTCCACAGGGAGCTGTGTTTGTGCCACGCTGCTTCCAAAAAGCTTGCTGGCTTCCTACTTGGATTACAGGGAAGATATCCAATGAGTTTCTGGTGGGCAGCCACAGAGTAGACTTTAAAACAGCAAGAAAAAGGCATTTGGCAAAAGGAAATGTAGATGTTGCGTGTGTGTGTGTGTGTGTGTGTGTGTGTGTGTGTGTGTGTGTCCTTTTGTATCTGTACAGGCTCCATAGAGGCTCCTGGCAAGCCCCCAAGGAGGCCGTGTAGATTTTGAGCTGGGAGGAGCAGGAGGAAGCTGGAGGTGGTTTTAGTTCCTTTTACAGCATCTCACTGGGAGTGGGAATCAGAGAGAAAGTAATAATAGTTGGAGGCTAGATGTTGTCAGAGCTGCTCAGATCTGACTTTGCAGACGGGCCCAGGGGGCAAGGCTGAGGGATCACCATGGTGTGAGGAAAGGCAGGGATCAGCCTCCTGCTGGAGGCACATCCATGGAACACAGGGCATATTTCTTCTCCCACGTGGGACCAAAGTGCTCTAGGTGTGAGCAGGGATTTCTGCTCGTTTGAGGACAGGGCACACCCTCTGGAGATGGGGATCTCACCAAAGTCACAGGCACTGCTGATGCTCTGCTGCTTTGCAGGGGGGAAAGGTTTCTTCTGGTAAAGAAAGGTGAAGTTCTGGCACATGTGGAACACAATATGTCTGTCTGAGACATCACATGAAATATGAAAGAACAGGAGGAGCTTCTTGAGCTGATGCTGCCTATGGAGGAGTTAGACACCCCTCTTCATTAGGCACAGTCTGTCCTTGCAGGGACCAAGGGCCAGTCCAAGGAAATAAACCCAAGAGATACTCAAGGAATGCAACAGGAATCCAGCCACCACTTTGTCAGAAACCTATCAGGCCTGCCCATGGCAGGGATTTGGAATTAGGTGATCTTTAGGGTCCTTTCCAACCCAAACCATTCTGAGATTCTGTGATTTAATTGTTCCTCTGAGCTATTTCCAACTCAAGCTTCAGGAAGGGTGGCTCAACTAGCAAATTTAAAACAGCTATGGTGGGTAGATGTGTAACAGATACAGTATCTGTCAAGAATGAATGAATAAGTGCTGGAGGGGAAATTAGTCATTCTTTAGCTTTATCTATAATGAGGCAAATTGATTTTGTATGTGGAACAGCTCAAGTTTATCCTAGAAAGTCCTAGTGGCAACAATTTAAAGTGTCACCCCTAATCAGAGAAAATACTAAATTTAAATATGGAAATTATACTTTGTGTTGAATGATTGTAGGTTAAATCAAATGACTGTAAATGAAGGCTTATCTTCGATCTTCCATAGCCATGTGCAAATTACTTAATGTCCATATGAGGCAAGTCACTGGCAGCCTCCAGGATGCTGAAACTGCTCCCTGTTTCCTGTAGGGGAGCAACTGACACATTCCAGTTTTCTTCAAAGAACGTTGGTGATATTGCAGCCATCTGTGTTGGTCACTGCCCAAAGGATGGGAAGAAGTCATCTGCAAAAGCTGATGTCTTCTGGCACGTCCAGGAGATCACTGTGACAGAGATGGAGCTTTGCAACAAGTAAGTGCCTTCTCACCTGCAAGGAGCTGCCCTGAGAGGACATGGGGGAGCTGAGCAGCTCTGCACACGTCCTCCTGAAGTGTTTCAGGCTTGGGAAATAACAGAAAGTCTGGTTTTCTGTTATGTAGTTTGGTGTGTCAGGTCCAGAACACCCTTGTCTGACTTGCCTGTGCAATTTCTGAGTTGTTAGAGAGGGTGTTTGCAGGTAACTTTATAAACAAGTTGGCTGGGGTGAGTCTCACAGCCAGGATGAACTGATGTCTCACACTATGGAAAATCACCAGAGTGGCTGAAATTCAATTGTAGGATACTCTGCACTGACTGGTCTTTCAGTAAGTCTTGTGAAAGATTTCCTGGAAACGAGAGTAAGACAAAGGCTGAGCCTCTGATTCCAACCGGTTTGGATAAGAGATCCTCATGGTCTGGTCCAAAAGGCCACACATGACTGGGAAGGCTGCAGTCCTGCAGCTCAACCATGCCTGAAGAGCCCTGAGCATGGTCAGGTCATGCACACTTTGATCTGAGCCCCATCTCTGGGAGGGGAGCAGATTCCACAGGGACTGCACAGGAGCAGAGGAGATCACCCATCTGCAGAACAAACTGCATTTCAGTAAAACAGTCCACGACATTAATTGTGGATTTCTTCTCTTCTCCACGATATTTCCATTGCTGCTGAAGAATTTAACTGCGAGGAGTTTGTTCCAGCTGAGACAATTGAGTGTTTAAGAAGAAATCCTTGAAGTGGTGGAGTTTTTTTTTTTGGAAGCTAAGAGTCTCTCCTAGCAAATTAATCAGCCAACTGAAGAGCCTTAATAATATTTGCTGAATGAAAACTCAGTCAATTGCATACTAAAACATGCTCTTTTCTCCTGGTGGGGAAAAGCCTGGAGCCCTCTAAGTCCAGCTGTGCAATCAGATCCGTGCACTGAACTCACTGGGAGCATGCTGAAACTGCTGGGACAGTGCACTGTGAGGGGGCCAAAGGTTTTCTTGTAAAATCTCACTTTTTAAAGATTGTTTTAAATTAAAGAGGGCAGCCAGAAGGTGTGGGTAATACCTGCAGTCTGGCCTTGCACTGGAGCAGGGCTCCAGCTCTGCAGATGCAGCACTTTGCAGTGGTGTTTGCTGTGCACACAAGCAACAGGAGAGATTGCACCACAAGAACAAGTTCTGACTTCAGGTATTACCCATCCCAGATATCAAAAGACCATCCCAGACAAGCCAAAGACCAAACTTAAAGAATTACCAGATTGTTGCAGCAATAGTTTTGAAATATACCAGGATTTTTCCTTTCTTAGTACATAAAAAGATAGTATTTAAAGATTTTCCTTGCATATTTCAGGGCTATAAAGGTATTTTTTTTCTTTTTGCCCCTTGTGAAGACTGACATGCACCATTTCACTTCCAGACCATGAAATATTACACAGCTGAGGAAATCAGTCTGCAGCATTGGGCACCCTCTCCATCACACTCTCATGCAGTTTTTCTGCCCCGAGCCTAAACTTTTGTTCCTCCTGGAATTTCTCATCTACAAAGCTTCTTCCCAGGGAATAAGCGCTTCACTTTGTCTGCAGAAAATGCCAAGAGCATAGGAAGTTCTTAAGAAGCACCGTGCAGGTGGATTCACAGTGACCCTTCCTGCAGGTGTTTATTTTACACACACACTGCAATCCAGCCACACTCCATACAGGAGGACCTGCTGCATTTCAGTGAGGGTGGGGGAAGGGGCAGAAGCTCATTTGGAACTGATCTGCATCACTGGAAATGAAATACATCATTAAAAGCAGAGTGCTCCAGCCCCTGGCTGAGTGCCAGCTACAAGGCAATTTATGGGTGTGCTCGGTGTTCCCTGCACATCACCAGAGACAGCACTGCAGGGACAGGGGCTGTTGGCATCTGGTACCTCTCTTCCCACTTTTTTTGTTCCCTGCTGAGGATGAGACAGGTGATCTAGAAAGGACAGGGGAGATATAAACCTCCTCCATCTTTCCTGTTGGTTTTTTTATGCATTTTTCCTGCTTTAGCTCTGGGCCTGACTGCTTGTCCTGCCTTGGTGGGTCTGGAACTGGTCACGACATTGCACAGGTTGAAGAAGTGACAAAAGCCACAGAGATCCTTCCCATGTGCAGTGTGTCTGCAGCTGTGTGGGGAGAGGTCAGATTTTTCCAGCTGCAAAGTTCTATCGTGGCTCTCTTTCTAGAGAAATCTTCAAGTTTTGGTACATGGAGGGGAAAATGCTGAAAACAGCATTAATATGGGCCAATTTAGTATAATTCACACTCCCTAACTTGCTGGCTCCATTTTTGTACAACAATGTGGTAGAGGTGGACAGGGCCTGTCCCTGTGCTGGCGCTGCTGAGGCACCTCCCGTGCTGGGGACAGCTCTGGGCCCTCAGGACAAGAGAGACACTGAGGGGCTGGAGCGTGTCCAGGGCAGGGAACGGAGCTGGGAAGGGGCTGGAGCCCCAGGAGAGGCTGAGGGAGCTGGGAAGGGACTGAGCCTGGAGCAAAGGAGGCTCAGGGGGGCCCTTGTGGCTCTGCACAGCTCCTGACAGGAGGGGACAGCCGGGGGGATCAGGCTGTGCTCCAGGGAACAGGGACAGGAGGAGAGGGAACGGCCTCAGGGTGGGCCAGGGGAATGATAGATTGGATATTAAGGAAAATTTCTTCATCCAAGGAGCTGTCCAGCCCTGGCACAGCTGCCCAGGGCAGGGTTGTAGTCCCTGGGTTGAATCCCTGGGGGGGTTCAAAAGCCGTATGGATGTGGCACTTTGGGAACACGGGGCAGTGCTGGGGTGGGGTAGCACTTCGACTCGATGATCCTAGAAGGCTTTTCCAACACAAACCATCCCACAATTCTCTCACGTTTGCCCCACAAGGTGGCCGTCCCTGCCACTAACCTGCCTCTTGTTCCCTGCGGCAGGTACTTCTTCAGGTGCAACGCGAAGATCCCTCTGCACTACAAGCGGCGAGACTACAAAGTCTTCGAGTGTGCCAAGGTCACCGAGAGCTTTGCCAGCAAAGCCCGGAGCCTGGTGCCAGTGAAATACGAGACCATCGTGGTCACGGGCTTCGAGAAGGGCGCGGGCACCGACGCCAACGTGTTCATCACCATCTACGGCCTGAATGGCGACTCGGGCCGGCGCGCGCTCAGGCAGAAGTTCAGGAACCTCTTTGAGCGAGGCAAAACCAACAGGTTTTACCTGGAAACGCTGGACATGGGGGAGCTGAAGAAGGTCAAGATTGAGCACGACAACAGTGGGCTGGCTCCAGGCTGGCTGGTGGAGAGGGTGGAGATCACCAACTCGGCCACTGGCGTCACCACCATATTTCCCTGTGGGAAGTGGCTGGATGAAAACCGAGGGGATGGCTTAATCTGTAGGGATCTTTTTCCTAGGTACTGAGGGTTTTGGTCCCTTCAGTATACATTTTTTTTCTCATTATACTGTTTTATATTGCCGTTTACTTTTTAATACACTGCCTTTTGTATTGAGAGATTTTTAGCAGCAAGACGTTCCTCCTGGGTTAACATTTTGTAAAAGTAATGTAGCTTTTTTTTTTTTTTTTAAGTGCACATAAAACTGTTAATTAAATAAATGTGTTTGTTGGTTATTTATGATTAAAAGCTACAACCAGCAGAGATATAAACTTTCCTTTACCTGCTCAGATGTTTCTGCTTTCAGTGCTATGCCTTGACAGAGCTGAGAATAACCACTGCCCTACTCCACTGATAGGCTCCACTTTTAGATAAGCATAGAGGTTAAGATAATTGAGACACTTTTATTTAAGAAAATCGAGCTTGGAGATTCCAGGTTTTTTTCCCACTTCTGGTAACTGCAAGCTCTGCACATCCATACACACATATGGACATCTCCAGAGGGCACCGCATCAAAACACAGCAGGCACAGTAGGATGTTCCATGGGGAGTTTGGGGAGCATCTGCATCCACCCAGCCAGGTCTCAAGCAGTGGGATCTGGGTGATGTTTTCTGCCCTGTGAGCTTTTTTTTCCCCCAGGGCAGACTCTGCTCCTTGGCTGAATTCCTACAACTCTGCCAAGAGCTGAAATCTGTGGTTACAGCTGCCAGTGCAAAAGACCTTCCAGATAATCAATTCCACAACAAGGAAGCTGTGCTAACTATATTCAAAGCTGACTCAGGATAATCACACCCTACATGGCCTGAATATCAGCTCTGTTTCAGAGCAACTGCCATTCATTTCAACTTTTTTTTTTCCCTTTAATAAGGATTGCTGTTTTGTCTTTTTCTGCGGCTGAGAAGGGTTTTCCCAGAGGCAGTAAGGGCCAGTGCTCCTGTCAATGAGCCCTTCCCAGGCACTCACATCTCTACAGGTACCAACAAGAAAATCTGCTCATAAATCATTGCTCCTGGAGCCCTGTCTGTCTCTCTCTGGGGTGCAAAGCAGCAGGACACGTCCTTAGGAGGAAAAAGGGAGGTGTTTGAGTCAGGAGGACTTTCCTCCTGGCCCAGCCTGGAGAGGACATTCCCTCTGCCAGAAGCTGGTTTTAAACAAGAACTTTGCAAGAATAGGGATCAAAGGGGTCAAGAGCGGGCTCAACCCACCAAGGCCACCCACCCCACCAGTTCCTGGGTTGAGGATGATGCTTCTGCTGGGACCATGCCTGGATGTGCCAGGCACAAGGCAGGACTGTCCCACTGCTCAGTCCCTCACTCCTCAAGGGCAAAGGAGGCCCAGAAAAGCCTGGTGATGCTGAGACAGGAGTCAGAAGCATCTTAGAAATGCTGTCGATTGCTCAGAGGCATTTGAAAGCTCCTAACCCACTAAAGCCCCTCCAGGGAAGTTCTGGATTTCTGTCTCCCACAGCAGGCACCACCAAAGAAACATGACCTTATATCATGGCTGTCTGTGCCAGCTCACAAATAATAGCCCAGACTAATTCATTTTAGAAACCTTTATGGTAACTGATGGTTCTGGAGCAGAGCAAGTTGCTTAAATGAGCCCAGTAATCAACCTCATCAGGGATCAGCTACTCACTGAGAGGAATAATAATAGCAGCCTTTGCTGGCTGTGCTCTCTCTCCTTATGGCAGACTGGTGTGCCCAGCCCTTAGCAAGGAGCTGGGAGCTCACAGGAGCAGAACAGCCCTTAGGAGGGCTGCAGGTGATTGCTAGGCTCTGATTGCATCCCTAGGACCCTGCTGGGATTGAGTTCAGATTCCCTGGATACCCAGGGGGTCCCATGAGTGGAGTCTGGTGCATCTGGGTTTGCTGTTCTTGCTCAGTGTCATTGCAGTTCCCCAGTAGGTGTTTGAAGCAAAATAAGGGTCAGGCTTTTGATCTCCCTGCATTCCCTCCCACCCAAGTTTAACCAGCACTGTGGAAAAAAAAAATCCTCTCCTGTCAAGAAGTTTGGCCCCTTTTCAGACAAATGTGTGCTGCTGTGAAATAGGAGTTTGTCCCTGTACAGTGCTGCAGTCCTGGCATTTCCATCTGGCTCCAGTCATCCCCTGCTTGGTACAAGGTGGGGGGAAAGCTGGTGTTAGAGCATCACTTTAACCCCTGCCATCCCCTGGGCAAGCCCACTGCACTGGTACTTGCTTCCATGGCCAGGCTGGACAGGGTGGGGAGCAACCTGTTCTAGTGGAATGTGCCCCTGCCCAAGGCAGGGAGTGGGAACAAAACCTTTGAAGTCCCTTCCAGCCCAAACCATTCTGTGAGCCCAGGATGATTCTATGGTTCCATGATTCTTCTATGATTCCAGCCCTGGGGAGCAGTGAGGCGGCTCCTGACCCACACACCATCCCTCACTGGGGGAAGGAGGAAAGATAAATTCTTACCTTGCATGTGAAATGTACTCACGTCTGGGAGGAATCACAGGTGGCAAGTGGCCAGAAACATGGGTTGAGGCACAGCTGAAGCAGGAATTAATATCTTCAGGGTGACCAAACCACTGTGCAGGTGGGAGATGGGTTTGTAGGTACCTGGGGTCATCAAGGCCTCCTGCCATCCCTGGACAGGCTGATTGAGCACAAAGGCTGCAGGCAAAGCTGCCAGGAGCTGAAAAGGGCCAAGGAGAGTTTGCTGATAGAGGGTCAGTGCCCACACTGACTGCAGGAAGGCAACCTTGGCGAAGCATGAAAGAACTCTGCTTTTTTCCACTTCAAACAAGCCCCTCCTTAGTGCAAAGCTCAGCTCCACCCTGGCTCTGGGGAATCCCTCCGTTGCTACAACAGCTGCTACAGAAGTAATAAGGGAAGAGTGGAGTTTTTCCAGAGGCTGGATTTGCGTTAAGCTGCTAGGTTCAACAGTTTCTTGGAACAAGTGGAGATCTAGGGAGGAGAAAAACCAAAATTTTCCCAGTCCTGTGCCTTTTGCAGGGTTTAGTCAATCTTTTCCTGTGGAGGCCAAGTAGCCCAAAGCTGGTGTGTTGGGCAGATTCAAAGCTCCTGCTCCCACCACCAACCTCTGCCTTATTTTTTTTTCCCGCTTTATTTCCTAACTGGCGGCATTTTAACACATATTCCTTCATCCTAAAACAACAATGTAAATAAAAAGCAAGAGCAAAGGACAAGATTGGTAGCAGTCAGTGTGAACCTTCAAAACCTGGCTGTCCCATTGTATTTGTGTTCTTCACCATTTTGGGACTCTGATGAAGTTCCATGTTTAGCAAATTTAGGTTTACTAAAGGTGCTGCCAGTGAAAAGAAGCATAAACAAGGAGTACTTAGCAGTGTTTCATGCTGAAGAACCAGTTGCCTCTTGGTGCAGAACACAGAGAATTATTTGCAGATCTCTTTGAAATTGTTGCTAAGCATTTTTGGTAGCACCATATCCCTATGTGAACCCTAGGTTCATGAAGGGGCAATGACAGAGATGTGAAGTATCTTATATTCTGTATGTAGAAAATATCTTACAATCTTCCTTGCTCCTTCCTTATGTCTAGAGGCCAATCTGAACTAGAAAAGAACTAAAATGAAAACATTTTAAAAAAAGAAAAAAAAAAATAAAAAAAGAAATTTATTAATGAGGTTGTACTGCTCTGAGCTGCAACCTGTGGGCCAGCTGCAGATTTAGGCACCACAAAACACTGGATAATAATGGTAAGGGCTCAAATTCCCGACCTTGGGCAGCTGCAGTGAGAGCAGATGCTGGCAGTGAATAAAGATGTTGCATTTTAGTCCGTGCTGCTGTGCCGTGATGGGCAGAGCCCCTCTCCCTCCCCAGGTAGGCTCTGTGCTCAGCAGGGCTGTTATCAGATTGTGGCAGCTCCTTTGCTGCTCCAGCTCCAGAACAAACCCGATTGCCATCTGCAGCACCTCTCTCAGCAGCATCACCCTCCTGAAGGACATCAGCAGGATCTCAGCGAGAAACTGAGATTTTCCCCAGTTGGACCAGCGGGTCACTTTTAACCTGTTTCCTGTTTTCTGAGTTTCTAAAAGCCTCCTGTAACAAGAGCTTTGTGTGGTGTGGACACGGTTCATCCCTTATGCAGCTTTTGATGGATGCTGGGGGGGCCAGCAATTCCCTTCAGCTGCAGGAACCAAATCTCTGTGATCAGCAGCCACTTGTCTCCAAGGCTTATTTAAGTCTAATCACACAGTCAAAGCTGGGCACTGGCCTCAGCTTTTCAGGAGGAACAGCTGAATCAAGAGTGGGCAGGAGCAGAGAGTAGCACCATTTGTTGTGGGAGGAAATAAGAGCATGGGAGGACCTACAGAACAGATTTTGCAGGATGCAAAATTGAGTGTATGGCCCATTGGATTCTACAATGGGTAGCAAAAAGATCTGAAAACACCCTCAAATGTACCTGTATTAGTTTGAAGGATTTGGGTGTTTTTTTTCCTTCCAGTTGGTTTCTCCTTCCTTAGTTATTAAACTGGAGACCCAGGCAGAAGGAAATCCTTCTCCACCAGGAGAGAGGGTGGGACGATCTGTTGATACCTCTGCAGGACTTGCTAGAAATACCTTACAGGCACTGTGTAATGTGTTTTGAGGAGAAATCTCTCTTTAACAGGCAATTTCCTGAAATTCTAGAAAGCCTTTTGGTACCTGATGGCCAAACTGGTGCCACAGGCCATCACACACAGCGATGTGCCCAGTGTGGAGAGCCTCACCTCACCTCTGCCATGGGGCCCAGCCACCAGCAGCCTCTGAAAACCAGATGGGCAGAGCAGTTTGTACCCCAGCAGCGCTTCTCCTGCACACCAAAGACACACGCAGTGGATGGAGAATTGATTCCAACCCAAAGAAACCAGAAATGAGCAGTAAATAAAGACCAAGCGACTGCCCTGGCAGGTGGCTTCTGCGTGGCACAGGTGTATAGTTAGCAATGCGGTTTGTTTTATTAGTTATAAATAAAGTACAAAAAGTCCACCAAAAGTGAATCTAAGCATTTACACAATTTCTAATGTCTTTCCATTTCTTCAATGCACTATTGCTTTAATATTAATAATAAATATTTTTCTAGCTTTCTTCTATAAAATAGTCTATGTAGCAAAATGTTGCACAGCACAACAGAACAGCAGTAGGAATACAAAAATGTGGGTGATCCTTTCACCTGCCCGGGTCATTAAAGGAGAGGGGGTTTTGTTTACTCGCTCCTTGTTTTGCTTATCCCTCTTACAGTGACTTTGTGGGGGAGGACAACCAACCCCCCAGTCCCCACACAGCTCAAAATCACAGCTCCAGGCTACAGGGGAGGAGTGTTACAGAGCAGCAAGGTAAAAAACACAGACAGGTTTAAAACCTGGGGTAAGGCAAAGTCAACAAAGCAGCGCAGCACCCTGAAGGGACAGAGAGAAAAGAATTAAGGTACTGTGATTTTGTGCCTTTCTAACCCAACTGAGAATTTCATCCAAAGCCTTTCAGTGGGGAGGATGGCTACTGGCTGAGCACATGCCTCAAACCCCACTTCTGCCTGTACACGGCTAAATGTCTGCACTAACCGAGCATGGTTATGGCTTAAAGCTTAAAATGTTATCAGAGGTTCTCTAACCTTCTGGCAGAGCTGGAACTCGTGATACTTCAGGAGCCTTTGGGGAAAGGGCAATGCATTGCTAGAGCAGTGCAGCCACAGCAGGATGGGGATGCTTGGCCACGTCATTTTGGAACTGACCCTCTCCTTGGGGGCAGGAGGGCTCTGGGGCAGGTCCCAGCTCTACACTGGACTAAAAAGCTCCAAATTGAGGCTCCCTCCTCTACAGGAGGCGTGAAGCCAACTGGTCAAGGTCAGAGTTAAGTGGTTCTGCCCCATGCATGTGACAGAGCTGGGTTACAGCCAGTGCTCATGGCAGGCACTGTAAGGAGATGGCAAATGGATCCCATGTCCATCCCAACCACTCTCAGCTAGACGTGGTGTCACAGGATCACAGAATTGTTTGGGCTGGAAGGGACCCTAAAGCTCATCTCATTCCACCCCCTGCCATGGGCAGGGACACCTTCCACTATCCCAGGTTGCTCCAAGCCCCATCCAACCTGGGCATGGACACTTCCAGGTATGGGGCAGCCACAACGTCTCTGGGAAACCTGTGCCAGGGCCTTCCTAGCCTCTGAGTAAAGTCAGCCCCTAAAAACTGCATTGAATCCCTCAGTTCTGTTGCCTCCAGGCTCAGGCTCACCCTATCGCCTCCTTCACCCCAGCTGGGTGCACACACAGGGTGAAAAGAGCCAAACCAAGCACCGATAGATACCAAAAATTACAGAGCCACCAAACCTGGGCTTCCTTCCTGGGCTTTTGACACAATCTTGCACTAAAGGCATGCATTGCCCCTTGCAGTGGGGGCCTGCTGGGTGTTATTGCAGGGTCACACAAGCAGCAGCAGCAGCAGCATCACCAGAGGCATCAGGGACAGAGCAGTACCAAGAAACAACCAAAACGTTTTGGTTTATGCAGAGCGTCATTAACCGCCTTCAATGCGCGAGGACACAAGTGAAAGGATCACCAGAGTTTGATTATGAGTGCAAATAATATTCATATATATGTGCTAAACACAGTCACTATATTGCAGTTTTCCACTATGTCACAGCATACAGAATCAAAGGTTTGCATTTTTATGGAATGTATCCAAGGTAACAGCACCACAGTAATACAGTTTGTAATCACACACCCTGATTTTTTTCTCTTTTTTTTTTTTTTTACTGTTTTTGACAAGATAAGCATTACCCCCCACATCCCCTGTTTTGTTTTATTTTAAGTACCGATGCATGCAAAGCATTCCATTCCCAGAAACAATGCAAAAATGAGGTAATAGGAGTAATAAAAAAAATTAGTAGTAATTTCTAAATAAATAAATTATAATTAAAAATGCAAAAAAACAACTATAAAAATAATTAAATTAGAACCCACAATATCTACAAGTTAGTCATAAATTATGATTGTTAAATATAAGGCATTTAAACTCACAAAACCCTGTAAACTATTGATGTTTTGTTTCTAGATTTTTTTGTTGTTGTTGACGTTTGTTTTGTTTTGTTTTTAAACTCACAATCCTAACTCGCAACCTACTTGTACAAATTATTTAAACGCAAAGGAACCTGACACACTGATACAACTCCAGACACTGTAAATTCGCACGCACCTTGGGATCAGTCACTCACACGAGACCATGGGAGTTTGGTGCTTTTCTTCATCAAAGGTTTGCTTGTTTTTTTGTTTGTTTGGTTTTGGTTTTTTTTTTTTTCAGTTTGATCAATTTTTTATTTTTCTTTTTTAAAAACTGTGCTTGTTTATTAGGCAAATAATAACACTTTCTCATAGGCTTTAAAAGAAAACACAGGGTCCAGAAGTGTTCCTCATTCCCTCCCCACCCAGAGGGGGTATCAATCCCCCTGTTGCTCTCCCTGCTTCTTCCCCACAGGTCACATCTGGGCAGACCAAACCTGCGCAGAGTATTTTACCTCCAAAACCTTGCTTTGCTTGTCATGGTGTTAGTGTTATTAGTATTATTTGTAATGCTGCTTCAGTGCTGGTGGAGCAAGACCCATAGGTATCCATGGGCCACTCCTTGACCCATGGACATCAGGGCTGGGACCACCACATTCCTCAAGAAGCCGTCACTTGAGCTGGGTGGCAAATGTGCCATAAAGTCATGGAATGGCTTGGATTGGGAGGGACCTCAAAGCTCATCTTCTTCTAAACGCCCTACCATGGGCAGGGACACCTTCCACTAGGCCAGGTCACTCCAGACACCATCCTGCCTGGCCTTTAGCACTTTCAGGGTTCTCTGGACAACCTGTGCCAGGGCCTCCGACCCTCACAGCCAAGAACTTCTGCCTTATGTCTTCCCTATACGTCACCATTTGTCCCCTTCCACTCACTCCCACCTGCTTTGGCACACAATGAGAGAGGCTCCTGCACCCTCACATGGGGCTTCCCTTCTTCTCTCTCCTCTCTCACTGGGGGAAAACTAGAAATCTCTGTGTGCCTCTGAGGCTGGTGTTTTCCAGTTACAGCTCGTGAGAATCTTGCAGCTTCTCAGATGAGAGTTTATGACTGAATCTACTTGGGAGAGCATTTCTCTCCAGTGAAACATATGCTCAGAGGAGACAGAAATCATTCCCACACCAGCATTTTCAATAGATTATGTTTCTAATTCCCCTGCTGCCTCTCTGCAGCTCCTTTCTCCCTTAGTATGAAAGAAACAAAAAAAAAAAGAAACAAAGAGAAAACTACAGGTTTTGGTTATGAATGTCGGTTTTCCCGAGGGTTTTCCGCCCGATCCCTGCGGTTGGCGTACTGAGGTCTTTTTTTTATTTTTTTAGGGGGAGCATGGATCGCAACAGCTCACTCCATTGGGTATTACCTCTTAATTCTGTTTTGAGTGTTAATGTGATTAAGTTTCATTTTAACAGCCACTGATTACTCCGTGTGGGTACGGCCCGAAACATGAACACAAGCCCGCCAGGGCGCGGGTGTGCACGCTTTGGGGCAGGTCACGGCTCCCAAAAGTGGCAGCCCCACCTCCACCCTGCCTTCCCCTCCCACGACCTAGGGTTCATGGTCTCAGCAGTGTCTTGTGATCATCGAGTTTTCTTCTGTCCCCTTATCAAGAGATGCTTTGGCAATGGGAGGAGAGTCAACGTTTTGCACCTCTCGGCGCCTCTCCGACGTTGTCACGCCCCAAAGAACGGCGGAAGGCGCCGGCTCCCGTAACCATCACTTTGGAGCAGTGCTGGCAAAGCCAACACGCCACACAGCTCACAGAAGAAAGCATCACGGACAATTGCAATCATGTAGACAGAACTTCCTTGGATTTTGATATGACAAGCTACTTTGTTAAAATACAGAAAGCAAAGAAACAGCATCTACTCAAATACTGTGCCGCTACAGAAAGTGTCCAGCACCAGCAGACAAGCAGGAACGAAGCTTTTCCCTACTGCTTCGTTCATTTTATCCCCAATTTTTATTTTTATTAAGCTTCTCTAAATTTGCAACACACTGTAAATGCAAGGGAAAGAAGCACACGCGGCTGAGGCAAAGAGCACAAACCCTTCTGACTGTAAACAGGATTTTGCTTTTTCTCCTCTTTCCCCCACCCCAAGGATGGGGACGTTTGACCTCTTTATTCCCCCTCTGCAATGTATTAATCAGGCACCAAAATAAGGAATCTATGAAAAAATATTTGGTGCAAATTAGGTAACAGCAACATGTCCACCACAAGATGAGTAGGGCATCAAACACAACATTTCTTAAGCTAACATGCTCCAGCTGCCATCCATAGAAATAGCTAAAGGACCCCTAACATGTTTCTACATATTTGAGAGGTATATATACAATCCCCATGAAAAGCAGGATTGACAGGCCGGACTAACCACAACTAGTTCCTTCATATTCAACACTAAAATCTTCTGCAGCACGGGGTCTCTGAGCTCCGGGAATGCCAGCTCCCTTTCACTGGGCCTGTATCCTGCGTATATGTGCAACATCTCCTACTGCTAGATATTGTATCACCTCCTCCTTCTCCTCACTACCGTGCCTGCAGACTTCCCCTCTCAATCAAATGGCTCAGAAGGCAAAAAATTTCGCTGCAAGGGTTTATGGCCATACGACCTGGTAAGGAAAATGGTGTGTCCAGCCAGTCTTTTCAGCTGTCCGAGCCGAGCTGTGTTTCAATGTCCACCCTGCAGATCGGGCACTTCTTGCTGGTGGCCAGCCACTGGTCCACGCACACTTGGTGAAAGAGATGCATACAGGGCAACCGCCTGCAAAGAGAAAAACACCACTGTTAGGATGGAGAAAATCCAAGGGACCAAAAAGAGCTGAAAAACAGCTCTGGGTGTGCTTTGAAACATGGGAAACATTGCTGTGGTGACACCATTACCACCAAGGTCCAGCAGCCTTTCCCAGCCATGCCAGTTCAAACAGGGCAGTGGGCTGGAGATAATGTCCTCCTTGGCCTATTAGAAAGCCCCACACCATCCTAAATGGAGTTGTTCCAGTTATTAATTGTGCTGGCTAATTTTTAACCTTTCAGGAGCAAGGTTATACTCCAAAGCCTCTCAGCTCTTCATGGTTGTGTCACATTAGCAGTCAGGTGCTGTTCTTACATGGGTGTCCTCAGGGAACTTGGTCATGTTTCACCTACATCACCTCTGCCATCATCATGTGTCATCCTTGTGATACAGGGAACCACAAGAACCAACAGCAAAAGGATCAGGGCTTTTCTTGACGATTTAAGGATGAGAAGTAGACCTGGGTACTTCTCACCCGCAGTCCCTTCAGGCATGATAGTTCAGCCTCTTGCAATTTCTTGTGCCCATCGTCTGTCTCAAGCAGAGATTTGACCCAAAGAACAGCCTGGGATGTCTGTTAGAGACAACTGGAGTTCTTTTGGCTGGGGATGGTTCTCTGTGACCATGTGGGCAAAGTAATCCTACTTATTCTACAATAAAGCAGCTGTGTCTTGGACACAAGCCCAACTCTCCTAGACTTCACACCAACATGGCTTTTTATACTGCTTTGGTCATCTGTCAGGCTCAGGTGTTGATGACCTCAAGCTCCAGATGGCTGTCAGAGATCAGTCTAACCTACCCTTCTCTGACAGTTTGCCACCTGGCCAGCTGGCACAGCCTGGAAGCAGATGATCCAAACCCAGGGAACACTATAAAAACCTGGCTCCTGCTGCTGCAGGGCTCTTCCTGTCTACGGGTCACACCAATGTCCATCTGCAAAGCATTTGGGTTCCCAGACCCCACAACAGCCCAGGTGAGTTTCTCAGGACAAGAACAGAGACATTAATCCAAATAAGCACAACTCAGATGGCGCTGAGAGGCAGAGGAGGGGATGGAAGGATCTCACCTGACGTCCTCTCCGTCTTCAAGCATGGACAGACAGATTGTGCATTTCTCGTCGGTATCTGACTCCTCGCCATCGTCTTGCTCAGCTTTGCCTTCCTGTGGTCTTCTCTGCAGCAAAATTGAAGACATTTGGTTAGACCTTGCTCTTCTAATGCTCTACCAATCCTGGGCAGTTGCAGGAAGATAAATAATGAGATCTCCATCTATCAGCCAGATCCTCCAGCTCAGGGAAGCCAGCCCAGCCAAAACAGCCAGCGAGAGGAGTGTGCCACCAACATGCTGCAGGTTGGCATGTCTCCTCCTGAGGCTGCTGGCAGCGAGGCTGCTGGCAGTACCCCAAGGAGCAGCCTGTCCTCTGCTGCCCTAATACAGCCCTCCACCACTTCCTGGCAGTGGGAATGACCCCATGGTCTCCTTTGCTGGAGGTTTCTCCTTGGGTGAAGGGGAGACCCCAAACCTCATGGTGCCACCACTGCCAGGAAGGGCAGCCAGTGTGCCCCACGCCAGCTTGGCCACTGGCTCAGTCCCATGCTGCTCCACAGGGCCGTGCTTAGCCTGCCAGCTGCCCCTTTTTCTCTTCCCCCACACATCCATTCCTATTCATATCCTTTTCCTGGGCTCCCTGGAGATGTGATGAGAGACAAGTGCAGCAGGAGTTACCTCACTTCCAACCTGGGCAATGCGACATCCCTACCCTCCAGCCGGGAGTGACCAACACCAGAAACAACGACCAGATTAGCATTCTTCCCAATTTCTACTGAGCACAACCCAAAAATGTGCCCATTTCCTCATGGGCAGGGAGGTCAGCTCTGACAGAGGAGACACCCCTGGTGAAGCCAGGGGAGAAGAAGGCTCCCTGAGACACGGAGCCCTCATGGCGGGTGCGGGGCAGCACTGCTGGCATGCAGAACGGGGCAGGTTTGCATGCACCAAGCCCCCTTGGTGGTGTGCACTTTCTTACCAGGTGCGGACAGGGGGGAAATTGCACCCGCTGGGTGGGAGAAGGTTGAGACCCTTTTGAAAATTTGGCCCGCAGCTTCCTAGCCTAGAAGTGAGAAACAGGCAGCTGAGCTACGCCACCACTCCCGCCCCCGGGAGCCCCGCGAGAAATTAAACACCCCTGCTGCGGTGGGATTGTGACCCACCAAAGTCCTTCCTGCTGCCTGCTCCGTGCCCACAGCCCCTGGCTGAGCGAGAGGGGCTGGCAGCCGTGCTGTGTTCTGGGGCACTCACCTTCTTGTACTTGTGGGGGAAGGTGAATCTCTCGATGGTGTTCTGGACGGCGCCCCGGCTCACGCTGCCCAGCCTGTCCTCCAGCTGCAGCAGCTCCTGCGGCACAGGAACATCAGGAAAGTGCCATCCCCACTGCTCCCAAAGCACCAGGTGCCACCACACAGCCATACCTGCTGGCAACTGAGGCTCCCTCCTGTCCTCTCCTCAGTGGGAATGGCCATCAACCCCAGATCAGCCATGCTGTAATGATGGATCTGATCCCTGGCACTTGGGGTAATAACTAAGAGCTTGAGGCAAAGAGCTGGGTATCCAAAATTTCACAAATTAGGATGGGATCTGAGCTTCATCTGACAGGTTGGGAAACAAAATCCCATGGATCTGGAGCACTTTGTTCACAAATGACAGGAGCCAGAGCCAGCCCAAGCCAGACCCAGGCATCTTGGAGTAAACCATCTTTAACCAAACTTAACCTCATCACTTCCCAGCTCTTACTAAAATTGATGAAAGACTCAACACAACAGCCACACCACAAAGAACAGTCTTACAGCTTTAGAGCAGAGCTTGCATAAATTCACAACACTTTAAAAATGAATAATTCCAGTCCCCAGATACGTACTTCATAGCTCTCCCGCACAGCGGATGTGTGCCTGCTTGGGTTCAGTCCCTGAAGAGCAAGCAGCTGAAGCTGGGGGTAAGGGTAATTTCTGATTTCATGGACAACCTGAAAAAACCGAGGGAGAAAAATAAAGCCACCTGTCTACTTCCCTACAGAAAACTCTTGTGTGCCCTGATGTAAATCTAATGCTTTAAAAATTCAAATTGAAAGAGTAGATTGACATTTTCATCAATTTAAGCCTTTTGATAACAAAAAAATGAGGTTTTATCAAATGCATTCCCTAGAAATGATACCTAAGAACGTGCACTCCTTCAAAATAAACTGTTATAATAATCCCTATATCATCCATAGGATTGTAGTTCCAAACCCCCAACATGGATTAGATTACCATGAAATTTTATTTCATTTAAATGGGTGGGTTTCTGTCCATCCAAGCTTTGATTGTTGTTTTTTTTAAGGCTTGCTTTAGTACACAGGTGTCAGGGTCTGACACAGCACAAGGGAAAAACACCCTCATGGGACTTCTGGGGATGTTTTAAGGATTAGCAGTGCTTGGCATGACTTAGCTCCAAATACAGCACCCTGCTAAGGGAAGGGGTGGAAAATTACCCCAGTCAGCCTGTCTTCTCATCAATCCCACCTCCACCTGTGCAAGAGGCCATGAAAACCTTTACAGGTGGCATCAAAGCTGACGTAGAGAGCAATGACTTGATGAGGGATGGCCCTGGGGGCTGACACCAGGGAAGGCAGCCACCCACTGCCAATCCTTCAGCACACAAAAAGTCCTGGGAGACCACAGTTCCTTCCAGTGTTAATTATATTATTAATATTAACTGTTGAGTCTCTCACATCCTGCCCATGTTTTGCAGACCAGCTTGTGAACGTGGTGCTGCAAGCAATGGACCAAATCCTTCCAGAACAGCTGAAGCTTTTCTTTTCTTTCTCTAATCCAGTGAAGTGATGCAACATTATCCTTTCAGACACTCCCTCCCACGGCCGGAGATAAGTGGGATTTGAAGGAGACAGGTGATAGAAAGATAGCAGCCTTTATTTTGACTGCTTTCTGGCAGACAATGCATAAAACATTTCTCAGTACGAGCGTTTCACTTACCACCTGGGTTGAGGATGTGCTTCTGGGGAAGTGGTGCATCCGAGGAGTGGCCAGGTAGTGCTGATAGGGCTGGGGCACCGGCCGGACCTGGAACTGGGCGTGGGTCAGCCCCGCGTCCACACTGAGGTCCCTGTGGGCACCAGGAGGGACACGTGGCTCTGAGTGCCTGGCTGTGCTCCAGGGGACTGCAGCAACCAGACCCCACTCACAGGGAAACCTCCCTGCTGAGCTCTGGGCTGGTCCTCAGCCTGGGGAGATGGTACGGCTTGGACTGGGAGGGAATTTCCTCTGGTTTGGGGAATCACTCACCAGGCCACCATGAAGGAGTGAGGGCTTGTTTCTATGCCCTCCCTGTGGGCACCAGGAGGGACACGGGGCTCTGAGTGCCTGGCTGTGCTCCAGGGGACTGCAGCAACCAGACCCACTCACAGGGAAACCTCCCTGCTGAGCTCTGGGCTGCTCCTCAGCCTGGTATGGCTTGGCTTGGCTTGGCAGGGAGTTTCCTCCAGTTTGGGGAGTCACCCACCAGGCCTCCATGAAGGAGTGAGGGGTTATTTCTGTGCCAGGTAGCATTTGAGTTATTTGGGGTCAAGAGCTGTGCAGATGCACCCTGCTAATTTCAGAGCAAGAGCATTGTGGTGGCTCAAAAGGATACCTGGGCTCTGCAGCTCAACCTGGTCAGACCAGGATCTTCCAGTGCTGCAAACTATTACAGTTTGCCTTGAATGTTTTGCAGGAATACAGTTAATTACTCAAGGGACTCAAAAAAATGGTAGCTTTTAGAAGCTTCTGGTAGCTTTTAGAAGCTAGATGGGCACTGTCTGTGGGCGTTTTTGATGTGCCTGTGCTCTCCTTAGAGGCCTCCCAGCCCAGATCATGGCAGGACTTGGGGAGTTAAAGGACACTTAGCCTTGTCAGAATCCAGCCTCAGGGTGGGGAGGGTTTGAGGTGTGAGGGTGGGCAGGCCCTGGCCCAGGGTGCCCAGAGCAGCTGTGGCTGCCCCTGGATCCCTGGCAGTGCCCAAGGCCAGGCTGGATGGGGCTTGGAGCAGCCTGGGACAGTGGGAGGTGTCCCTGCCCACAGCAGGGAGTGGAACAAGATGATCTTTGAGGTCCTGTCCAACCCAAACCATTCTGGAATTCTATGATTCTATGAACTCCAGAACTGTGATTTTTGCAAAAAATGTTTTAAGGTTTTAAGAAATGGAAATCAAAAGCCCCTGGATAAGGCAGCTGGAGGAAAGGATGAAACAAAACTAGAGGGCAAACACCAACAGAGCAAGACATCCCTGGTGGCCCTCCTTGCCTGAACAGAGCCTGGCCCAGGTGAGCAGCAATGGAGCTCAGCTTGGTGAATCTGAGCACTGTTATCCTCCACAAAGCTAACCCAGCTCAATCCCTGGACTTGTCACAACCAAGATGCCATCAAACATCACAGCTCTGCTCAATCCAACACACAAACTACAACCCCACCACTCCCACACCATGTGAAGGGAGTGGAGGGGGCCTATGCAGCAACTCCAGCTCTAATCCACTTAGCTGATCCCCATGCTCTCCAGCCTGAGAGTCTCTTGGCAAACGAGTGCTTTGAACATCATTCACTTTATCATCATTTCAAAATCCGTTGCTCTAACAACAATTGTCTTCACATTTCCCAAAGAAAAGCTAATTAAAGGGTGGCTTCCTATTTCAGCCTCCAACTTCTCCTCCCCTTCACAGAGGACAGCATCAGTGGGTACCACACCTTCTTGGGAGCAGCCCAGATGTGTCCTCCAGCAGCTGTGAAACTGCTTGCACCCACCAGAAAATGGGGACCTGAAGGGACAGTAGATGCAGAAACCCTTCATGCAGAACAGCCTGGCAGCAGCACCAGCGCTCTAGAACTACAAAATACCCACACCAGGCTGGATGCAATGACCCTCATGGTCCCTTCCAACTCAGGATATTCTACAGTTCTATGATTCTAAGTTGAGGGACTACCTTTGCTGGTCCTGTGTTGCTGTACAGACAACACCTGGCAAAGGATGAAACACAGCAGGCAACTGGCAGGAACAAAACTAGGGGTAGAATCCACAGATCTTGGCACTTTCCAGCTCCTGTGTCCCAATTTTGGATATTTACCCAATTGCTTAAGGTTGTTCCCAGGCTGATGGAGGGCTCAATTGGAAATCAAGAGGCTTTGGATCCATCCTCAGCCCTGCCACCTTCTTGATGCATGACCTTGATCCACTTTATCTCTGCCTTCCCATGTTCCCTGTTCCATGTTCTATGAAATAGATGTGGTAATTCACGGAGTGCTTTGAGATCAAGGACTGAAAACAACTCTCAAAGGTGAATGGTCATTATTAAATTGCACAAGTAACTGCAGTAACAGGACTGCTGAACTGTTTGTGCATCTAGAGACTTAAAACCAGATCTTGAGGTTCCTGAGGTGATGCTTTGGGTCTACAGATGTGTCCAAATAAGAACAGAGCACAGAACAGTGTTTTCCCAGGGTTTGGGGCTGAAGAAGCAGAGCACACTTGCTGAAGGAGAATGGAACTAACCTTCACTTTCTAGCCCATGCTACAGGAACAAGTGTACAGCATCTTGGTGCTCAGGTGCAAGGTCCAAGAGCTGTGATGCTTGTGGTAAATGGGCTGCCAACAAACAGCCAAGGAGTGAAGGGTAAGACACCAGATAAAACAGGTAGGATGGTCATCACTGCATGTGATGATTAAAGGAACCAAATGGGAGTTTGTTTATTCTTCACCAGAAGATTTCAGTTGGGGTTGGGTTGAGACAGCCTCAGATCTTACCTCCATCCCCACTTCCACCTCCTGTGGCAGCACCCACCACCTACAGCCTCGGAGAAAACCCTGCTGCTGCTGCTCATCCAGGGGTAACACATTAGAGGGGAGCTTTTGCATTTGTCACTGGGCAAAACTCTTCATGTGCCCCAAGGGAAAGTGAGTCACCCAAACATATGCTCCCCGTGTATGGTTCCTGTCACCCCCACTCCTTGGGTTTCATAAGGCTATGGAGCAACAGAGGGGAGGAAAGGAGGAAGGGGGAAGGCACTTAGTGATGCTTTATCAGATACTTCTAATGATCATAATTAAGCATTCTGAGCTGAAAGAGAGGCAGAAAGAATCGCTCTATGCAGATGGTACATGAACTGCTTTGCAAACCAATCCGAAAAATGTCATCCCGACCACATTCAGCCCACAGCAGTGCCAATAATGGGAACACCTGAGAAGAAAATTGCAGAAGGATGTGGTCATATTTTAGATTGTGTATTATGCACTGAAGGGGGGAAAAAAGCAACAACCCTGGGTTAAAAGGACTTTTCATTTGCAGAGTGGAGTGCTCAGATGTTAGGAAATGCCATCATTAAAACTTCCTGTGCTATTTTATTCCAGTCCTCTTGTGCAAACACATTGCGATTGTCTTTAATTACAAGTTCACATGCTATTTTTTCCATTCAGTGCACAGAATGGACTTTGCTCAGCTTACAAGCAGCTACTCAGAAGAATGTTTTTATTTTCTCATTCTTTTGACCAGGTTACCATACTTTATTAACTGTTCAAGGGCTCTCAACCTGCTCTGAAAATGAAATGCAAATTCCTTGCAAAGCTTTTCCAGGGTATTAAACACTACAGTTGGAGAATGAGGAACAAATCTCCATTCATACCACGCTGCATGGCAGGGTAGCATGGTGCTCCCTAATTTGGACCACAGAAAATATGATGGCCACTGGGTTTTGAGTTCCTGAAGGACAGCAAAGGGTCTAGTCCAGGCAGACAGTAGTCTACAGGAAAGAAACACTCTCTGTGCCCTACAGCACAAAGAGCAAGTTGGGAGAATTAATGCTTGGCTTCACTATTAATCTGTAGGTGAAAAGTTATGAGCAACAGCAATGGAGTGTGCCTAAAGGGGGGCAATGGAGCTGGGGAAGGGAATGGAGCACAAGCCTGGTGAAGAGCAGCTCAGGGAGCTGGGAAGAGGCTGAGCCTGGAGAAAAGGAGGCTCAGGGGGGACCTTGTGGCTCTGCACAATTCCTGACAGGAGGGGACAGCCAGGGGGGAACAGGATCTGGTCCCAGGGTACAAGGGACAAGAGGAGAGGGAACAGCCTCAAGTTCTGCCAGGGGAAGTTTAGATTGCCTGCTAGGGAAAATTTCTTTATCCAAGGAGCTGTCCAGCCCTGGCACAGTTGCCCAGGGCAATGCTGGAGTCCCCACTCCTGGAGGGATTTAAAAGCTGTGTTGATGTGGCACTTGAGGACATGGGTAGCTGGTGGACTTGGCTGTGCTGGGGAATGGTTGCTCTTCACAGCCTTAGAAAACTTTTCCAACCTACATCATCCAATGATTTGTTTATATAGGAGGCTTTCACACTCTCACAGACCTGTCAGAGAGGAGTTTTCCCATTGCACACTCCCCACACCATAACCACTGAGCTGGCTCCTTAGCTTTCACCAATGCCACGATCCCTGGTGGCATTCCCCAAAACCCACAGCCTTCCCAGGACTTTTGAAACACCTCACTGGATGCAGCAGTGAAATGGGGACCACTCACCAGTCCGTGCCCTCTGCCAGATACCTGGGCTGGGGGCCCATGGGTTGCGGAGTCTGCAGTTGGTGGCTGAAGTCAAAGCTGGGGTGCAGGCGGTGAGGCTGGACAGACATGCGCTCTTGGGCCCGCCTGCAGGAGGAGAGCAGCAACAGGCAGGGTCAGACACACCTGGGCACTGCAATTCCTGTCAGGAACCCAGGGGCAACCCCCAAAGGCGGGGCTTGAGGACAGGTGTCCAAAGCCAAGCACTCCAGGCAGGTGTAAGTGGAAGGGGAACCCAGGGCTGTTGTTCTCCCACAGCCATCACGCAGCAATCCACTCTCAGGCCCTGTGGCACCCAGATATGCTCAGTTTGCAGGAGATGCTATTTGCTGGCAACGTGCAGAGAAGGAGGGGAAGCCAAACAACTCCTCAGCAGCTTTGTGCAGTTTGCACTATTTCCTTTTCTGCTGCAGTCAGCCCCATAAACAACACACAAAGTAAAACATGCCCCTGCTCCAGCTGTGATCCATCATCATAAAGAAGCTGCAGGTTGTCTCGTCTCCTGTGCAGTCCATAAACTCCTGGGGAACCTCATTCATAACTAGATTACTCACGAATGACTGAGAGCAGAATTTACTCTCACTGGCCTTTGCCAACATTTCTTTGGATGATGGACAGGCCAGGCTGGGTTCCAGGTCCTTCTCCCTCTGCTCTGCTGCCATTGCAGTCAGGGTAAAGAAAGTGCTAGAAAATACAGCAAGGTTTTTCTAGTGATTTGAGTCTCATGATTATTGCTTATTTGAACTGCTCAGGGGAAGTGTGTGTGCTGCTGGATCACTGTCCACATTTGGCAAGAGACAAGGAGGATGCACAATCAGGATTTGCATTACAGACAGGCTCCTACCCTTTGCTTGCTGATCAGTGGAAGCATCACAAAGAAAATCTTCAGGAAAAAACCAGGGCAAATGGAGCAGGGGATTGCCAGGTAAATAACTTTTAATGCAGCTTCAGTTCAGAGGCTTCACTCTCAAAGGCATAACCCAAATTCCCATTACTGGGACCTCCTGCCCCACACCTGTAAGGGTTCTGACATCCTCCACTGCAGCTCCACTGCACCTTTCAGACACAAGCACTGGGACTGGGCAAGAGTTTCCTGCCTTCTTCCACACTACAACCCACTTGGAAAAACAACACTGATAGCATTTACCCAAGCAGGTTCTGCATGGAATTGTGCTCTGTGCTTTTATTTGAATTCAGCTTATGACTAAGAGATAAACACTTGTATCATCAGTTTCTCAGCCTGGAACATACTCACTACCCAATTATTAGCTAATCATTAAATCCACCTAAAATCCAGTTTATGCATAACAAAACAATGATGAGAAGAACACACAATTTTCAGACAGAAAGGACATGGAAAGAAAGGGATTTCTATCCATAGCATTCTTTCCAAATGAAGCATCATTGCAAAGTCTCATCCTCTGATTCTTGATCCATGGGTACAACCCACAAATAGCTTCCATATGTTTCTAAAAAAAATCCCTCCTCTCTCGAGAAACACAATCAAGACAAGGCCAGGCATCCATTTCCATCTCTGCTGAGTTACAGCAATTCTCTCTGTGTTTGTCAGCTCAGTGTGGATTTAGGATGCTGTCTGTGACAGAGTGTGCTGCAGGTCAGTGGCATCATTCCCTCACAGAGACAGAAAGCCTACCCAACCCTGAGCAGCACGACCTCCATGTGTATGACCTGATGAGGCAGGTGGGCATGCATGGGTTTGAAACAGCAGCTGCGAGGATGCAGCTCACGCCCGCAGAGACTGGAAAGGCCCCCGGGAACAGCACCATGATTCTCCCAGGAGTGACAATAACGGGACACACCAGACGGGCACAGCAGGGATCCCCACAGGAAGGCCACACCTTCAGGTGCAGCCTGCCCTTTAGGTGGATGCGTTTTCAGTGCACACAGGTGAGCTGGAGACGAAAACCCAACCCCGCCAGCGCGGCTGCAGCTCTGCAGGCGACGCGCGGTCGGCACGGCTGCTCCACATCCTTGGGGATGGCCTTACCTGGGATGGGGCATGAGCCGGCGGTGCTGCGCCTCGAGGAGCTGCTGCTGGAGGAGGTATTGCTGGTGAAGCGCCTGAGGTAGGAAGGAGGGCCCGGCCACGTCCTGGAAGGGCAGGGCGGGCACGGGCGGCAGGGGCTGGTGCAGGGCGCCGCTGTGCTGGTGCGCGGGGGCCATGTGGGGAGCCAGCCCCGGCTGCGGCTGCACCGCGTGAGGCAGGGCGAAGTCGGCCGAGAGCTGAGGCTGGGGACCCAGGTGGAAGTGCCGGCAAGAGGTAGCATGGGGATGCTGAGACCTTTGAAAGGGAGCACCTGGAAGAGAAGAGCACACTGCGGTCACTGACGTATTTTCGGAAAAATCTCTTCGCCGGGATTTTTTCTCCTGAGAAGCTTCAGCTTTTTTCTCTTGAGAAGCTTCAGCTTCTCCGTGTTTTTCTCCTTTTTAAGGTGATTTGGGGAATTGTTTACCCAATGTATGAATTGTTTTTAACTGATAACCAATCACAGCTGTGTCGGGCTCTTTGAGTCAGTCACAGGGTTTTTATTATCATTCTTGGCTAGCCTTCTGATGTCTCCTTTCTCTTTCTTTAGTATAGTTTTAGTATATAATTTTCTTTTAATATAATATAATACCAAAAAATAATAAATCAACTTTCTGAGTACTTGGGAGTCAATTCTCATGTCCCACCTCATCCTGAGACCCACAACAACACCACAACAATTAATAACTACACACAGAGGTCAGGGGACTGGCCGTGGGCAGGGCAGAGCACCACCCAGGGAAAGGGTTGGACAAACAGCTGTCACTCTCCACTAGCAAAAGGTTTGTAAAAAAATACAAGTAAAAGGGAACAAGTTAAAGCTGATTACAAGAAAAAGTGCTAGTTTTGACTAATGGTGTTTCTTATCCAAGAAAATGCTGGAGCCAAAACGTAGGTTTGGGTTCAAAGTCTTGTTTTGGCTCCAAGTTGAAGTGTATACTGATGAAAACTGCTTTGAGCTTGTTTTGGCTTTCCTGTTTTAAACAGAAAAAGAAAAAAAGTCTTAATAGAGCCTTTGGAGATAGAAAAGGGAGTGATGGTTTTAAACAAAAAGAGAGGAGATTCAGCCTAGACAGGAGGAAGACATTTTTTGTGCTGAAGGTGGTGAGGCCCAAGCACAGATTGCCCAAAAAAGATGGATGCATCCTCCTTGGAAGTGTTTGAGGACAGGCTGGATGAGATTTGGAGCAACTTTGTCTAGTGAGAGATGTCCCTGCCCATGGCAGTGGGATTGGACTAGATGACCTTTAAAAGTCCTTTCCAATACACACCATTCTGTGATATAGGCTCAAACACTCTAGAAAAGGAAATAAACAAAACCTGTTTTCTAAAGTATTTGGGTTCTCTATATTATCTCACAGAAGTTTTGAGTGTTTTCCCTGAATTGCAGACTTTTCCTGCAAGTCATTTCTTTGCCTCTCTAAATCTGTCTCATAGGCAAGGAAATAATCTCTGCTCTAAAAAACTGCCTCACATTGACCTCAGGACATGAGTGAGACAACTTCCCCCTCTGAGAGCAGGGATGGAGGCCCTGTGTGTTTGCTGAGATCCTTCAACAACCTGTCCTCATGGGCTGCAAGCAGGGAGAGAGCAGCTGCTGGAAACACAACATGGAATGCTATGGGATCAGCCATGAAGCTGATGGGAATGAGGGAGAAATGAGGTGTGAAAGATATCCATAGTGGAGGCGTTTTGCAAAACATCTGGCACTGGCTTGCACCTTGCTCAAGATCCTCACTTGGACAGGCCCTTGGCCCAGTCTGGCCTGCTAATTCCTGCATTCCTGGAGCGTTTACAGGCGCCATGCAAAACTTTTGGCTCTTTAACTGGGGAAAGAGTCAATTCAGAAATGAAGGATGGAACTCGAGTGAGGCTATTGGAGATGCCTCTTTGCTGAGGATCAGCCCCAGGATGGGACACCTGACTTTTTACAGTGTTTTGAGCACCACATCTTCTTTCTGCTTTAATCTTTGTGAATGGTACAAAGCATCCTGGAACAACAGCACCAAGAGACACTATTTCATCCCAAAGCACAAGCATGTGCATCATGCCTTCTTCACCCAAATCCTTCCTGCTCACATCTCCCTGGCAGGCAGATCCAGTCCATCACAGCAGCTCAGGGAGTCCTCAGCAAGCCAGATGCCAGCAGGAGAAACAACAGGGGAGGGCCTGTCAGAAATGGATAGGTTTGCAAAACTGTGCATAATTACACACAGCATCTCTTAAATGCAAACTAATCCTCCACAGTGCCCCTCCGAGAGAGAGCAGGTTACACAATATGTGCCACCCACAGCAGCGCTTCTTGAGGTGATAATTTCCCCTGCTGTCAGATAACAGCATGATTTGGCCACGATATTAATTAAAACCAGAGGTGGTGGGATCAGACCTGCTGCTCCTCGATGACAGAGCTGCAAACCCAGGCCAAAGAGCCACTCACACACCCTGTTTCCCTGCAAGTTGTATTTGTTGCTGATGGCCCAAATTTACCACAAAGAGGTAAAGGCTGCATAATGAGTGCAGGGGATCCTGCACTTCCCTGGCCCACTGATGAAGGGAATTCTGAGGAAAAGCCTCTTGGCTGCTCTGAAGAACTCATGGTGAATTGCTCAGCTTTTGATGGCCGTGTGCTCTCCCAGGGTGCAGCAGGTCACAGCTGAGGCATTGTGCAGGCCTGGAGACAAGGTGTGAGAGCAAGTGAAAGTGCCAAACTCTCTGCACACACCAACACTCCAACCTGTGCCACCACGCTGAGGTTCAGCTGAATTCCAGACAAAAATGTCTTAGGGTCATACCAGACAGTGAAACCCAGGGAGACTCCCCCACATTTCCTGGGACACATTCTCTAGCACGTAAGTGAAACAAAGAAAGCCTGTCTCTCATCTCTTGTGACTGTCTTGTCTGTCAATGCCTGGTGTAACCTCAGCCAGCAATTCCCAGGTTTTACTGAGTTGTGGGAACCCTTAACTCAGTTAAATGTCTGGAGGGCCTTGGATGCCAGAGCCGTGGTGAATTAGAGAGCACCAGGAGGGCAGATCGGCTGGTCATGGTTTTGATTTGGATTTTGCTTCTCCTACACAGACAGTCCTTGAGAGGAACTCAGTCATGCACTTTCCCAAGGTCCAGAACACACAAACTTTATCTGTGGTATGTGTGCAGGAAGATACACAGAGCTAACCTATCTGAAAGCAAAAGCCTAACTCATTTTGTTTTCATAGAGAGTCAATTAGCCTTATCTTTAGGAACTAATTAATTAAATAAAGCATTTTTCAGTATTTTTTGCTAGTGCCTACTGGTGCAGTGATGCATTTCTCTTCATAGGAATAACACCATCAAGATGTGAATGAGACCATATGATTAAATAAAACCCATCAATTTGTCTTAACATAACACATTACCCTACGTAGTAATTGTTCATTCTCTCCAACTAATCCAATTGCTGATGAGGATTTTTACAGCAAAGCAAAGACTTTGGGGAATACTTCAGCAATCCTATGCTTATTAGCAGTTATCCAATTACACTGCTGGCATAACCAAGCCAGTCTGCAAAACAAAGAGCCAGTCCTCACTAAGCAGGGTGCTGGTGAGCCCCAGAAAGCCCTGGCAAACAAGTAACAGCTCAAAACAGAAGATTACATTTTAAAGTTAGTTATTTTTGAGTTTACCTTCTCCTGCTGATTGCATCTAGACGAAAAGGGCCCTGGTGGGGGTTGCTTTCCCAGCCCACATTTTGGTCTGGTGTAGACAAGGTAAATGCAGTGTCACCCTGCAAACATGAGCTAAGCATCCTTGTCCAGGTAACTCACCACAATCAACACCAAAAGCAGACACTCATCCCTTTGAATTCCACAGAGGTTCACACATTAGCAGTGACAGGGAATCACAGGATTGTTAAGGCTGAAGGATCAGTGACCTCATTAACCCAGTGTCATCGTGTTCAACCCGTGCCCCCAGGTGCCACATTCACATGACTATTGAACACTTCCAGAAGTGGGGACTCCACCACTTCCCTGAATGCCTCCTCCAGAGCCAGACCACACTTTCTGTGAAGAAACTTTTCCCAATATTCAACCTAAATCTCTCCTGGAACAGCCTGAGGCCATTTCCTCTCATCCTATCCCTTGTTCCCTGGGGGCAGAGCCCGACCCCCACCTGGCTGCCCCGTGCTTTCTGGGAGTTGTGGGGACCCAGAAGCTCTATTAGTGATTACTTTGCTAGCACAAAGTCTTCTCCCTCTTTTCCAATCCACAAGCATGGTCCTAGATCACACTTGCATTGACACCAGCAAACATAAACATTGCTCATAAGATACTTCAAGAAAATTGAATTCGCAGATTTAATCTGCTTTTTTGCCTGGATAGCAATGTCTGCCACATCAGAGACTAATCCATGACTAAAACCGAGTCCTGATACCACATTCCAGCTTTTGTTTTCACTCCCCACTGCAAGGGCAGAGCTGACACTTTCATTATTCAAGCTTTGGGGACACATCCACAGCAAAGACAATGAGGATGCAAAGTGTTCCTATCGTGCTCCAGAGCCACTCCAGGCTCCTTCTTCCCCACCACCTGCCCAGTGGTGCCCACATGAAGGCAATATTGCTCTGGGATCAACAAGTCAAAGATTTCAGCTTAATGAACTCAAGTTTTGTTCATCATACCATAGAAGGATTCTCTTCCTCCATTGGGATACTTTGATCTTGCAGGAAGAGAGATTACCCAGTTCTTGGATGTTTTTATGGTTTGCCCTCCATGTCCAAACACCTGCCTTCTCCAGCCCAGGAGACAATCACAAAATCCGAGAATTAAGGTTGGAAGGACCACTGGAGATCATCTAGTCCAATCCTCCTGCTCAGGCAGGACTGAACACATTACTCAGGATTTTGTCCAGCTCTTTAATATCTCTAGGGAAGATTTTCAGGGAAGTTCACAGGGGCAAAAAAAAGTCCTCACCAGCCCTAGAGAGGCTTTTGACCCAAGACCAGCTGGAAACACCTTTTTCTGTGCCCAGCCTGCTGTCTGGGATGAGACAGCCAGCCCCCTCCATGAGGCTCACTAGCATGCTCCTGGTGCCTTGTGTAATTCCAGCTGCTCCTGTCTGGAGCTGTGGAGAACTGATTTACCTGAGATCACTGTCGGGCTGCCCACCAGCCAAAAACCATTTTGTTGTCCTGATGGTGCTTCCTTTCATTTAAATGCTGTTGCTGTAGCAAATGATGACAGCTCAGAGCAACATCAGATCAGCAGCTCTGAGATGAGCGATGCGTCACATCTGTGTCAGCAAAGCAGGTGATTATTTGCTCCAGTTTTGGGCAGTTTTCCTTTCACAGGGTGAGGCAAAATGTCTTCAAAATGCCTCCAGATGCCCACACACCCACCTAAGCTCCCAGCCTGGACAACTCTTGTTGCCTTATGCTCAGCTAAGCCACAGAGATAGCTAATGCCTGAATCTAGATAATCCAGGTCTAAGAGGTGCTTTTCAAGCCTCAAAATTTGTGATAATACATGTAGTGAGACAGTGTGGGGTGGGAAAGAGATCTAGGTGGTTCTCTGGCATAACTGGGGACAAGTCTGACCCAAAAGAGGCTGTGGCATTTTGTGATGGTCTAGAGCCATATGGCCAGGGATGCCTTTGTGTGACCACCAACAACATCTCCCTGCCTTGTGTAATGCTCTGCTGGTTGCTGCTTCCAGTCCCCCTCAGCTTCTTTGATCGCATCCTAAAGCCAAGTTCAGTGCCAGGGATCAACAGGATCAGCACTTGGGTGATTCCTGCCACTGACAGACCATGAGTGTGGGTCAGTGGCTGCCCCAGCTGGCCTGGCTCTCCTCTGCTGCTGTGAAGTTGCAGCTTCTCACTGTGATGCTGAAAACCTGGTATGGAGCTGGGTCTGTGTGACACCCCACTGCTCTGGGCTTCTACAGCCTGCAGTACACCCCACAGATACTCAGGTCTGCAATCACACAGTCACAGAATGGTTTGGGCTGGAAGAGGTCTTTGAAGGTCATCTAGTTCCAATCCCCTGCCATGGGCAGGGACATCTTCCATTTTCCCAGGTTGTTCCAAGCCCTATCCAGCCTGGCCTTGGGCACTACCAGGGATGGGGCCGCCACAGCTTCTTTGTGCAACCCGTGCCAGGGCCTCACCACCCTCACAGGAAAGAATTTTTCGTAATATCTAATCTAAAACTACTTTCTTTCAATTTGAAACCATTCCCACTTGTCCTGTCACACCAGGCTCTTGCCCCATCTCATCGCCTGCAGGTTCCCTTCAGGAGCTGGAAGAGAATGAGGTCACTCCAAAGCCTTCTCATTCCCAGCCTGAACAACGCCAATTCTCTCGGCCTTTGCTCATAGCAGAGGTGGTCTATCTCTATCTGATAATCTTGGTGGCTTTCTCTGGGCTGGCTCAAACAGATCCCTGTCCTTCCTGTGCTGGGCACCCCAGAGCTAGAGGCACTCTCACCTGAGTGTGGCAGAGGGGCACAATCACCTCCTTGATGCCACGGCCTCACAGAATAATTTAGCACCATAAAATACAATAATAGAATCGTTTGGGTTGCAAAAACCCTCTCAGATCATAAAGCCCAACCCAGCAGTGCTAAACCACATCCCTCACCTGCACTGCTAAAACAATCCCCCACCAGCCCGTGGGGAGGGCTGCTGAACAACAATCTATGAAGCACCCAAAACACTTAGCTGGAAGCATCACAACCTTCAGCCTCAGACTGAGGAAGGTACAAATTAGATTTTATAAAGCCAGCAAATGATGCAGGCCTGTGGACAGCTGAACCTGCTCATCTGCTTGCTGCCATTTCCACCCTTCGCTCTCACAGGCGTCGAGCACGGCGGAAACCCGCAGGGAAACTCAGCACATCCTCCTCACCACCTCTTTCTCACTTCCATTGCTGCTGCGTAGGGTTTTTTTTTCCCCTTCTCTCCCTCTGTTCTACAGTTATATTTATTGTTTCCATACATTATCCAAAGCAGCACGGACATTTTTTCATTAACAGGAACACTTCCTTTGCACCCCCGGGTGAATCCTGTGAATTATAAATTTTGGCAGGTGGGTAAGTGACGTTGAGTCACAGAAATGCTCTGATCTGGTCTTAGGTGATTCTGCCATTGGGGATTCTCCTTTAGAATCAGTCAGGGTTTGACTACATCTAGGCACTTGCATATTTATCCACCCACCAGTATTTCAGCGCAAAATGCTCAAGGGATCTGTGTGCTCAGTCCAACACTGACCCATCTCTGAGAAGCAAAGCCTCTGGGTAATCCCTGCAGCCAGACAGGGGATGCTACAGGCTTTTAGAAAAGAAAAACTCAGAAAGCAGAACTATTTATTTCCACCTCCCTTCCTCAGGCAATAGCACTCTTGATGCAATCAGGCTCCTGGTAAGGGCCACAGGAGCTGGGATAGGTGTCTCGAGCAGACAGCTGCAGCCAGGGAGCCCAGCCACCTTCGAGGGAAAAACAAAATCTGTCTCATGCTGTTAAGCTGCCTGCAAAGCACGTGAATGTCTCCCCTGGGTAAGGCAACCTGGCTGCTCATTGAGGCCTCTGTGGTCTGCATGTGGGGGCTGGGGGTGTCAGGGAGACTGGGGCTGGTTCACATCCAGGTCCTATCGTGGCAGAGGGAGATGGCAGCTCCTGGAGAGCCCTGGCTTCACTCACTGACAGGTTTTACAGCTGAGGACGAGCTGCCTGTTGTAATCAGCCAAGTTGGGGGATGGAGCCTGGTTGTCTCAGCCACTTTGTCCTGATTAGACCCCCTGTGACCCCTCCTCCTGCACTGGGCAGGCAGATAAGGCCCCTCAACAGGAGCCCTTGTGTCTGCCAGGCTTTAACCAGCCCAGGAGCCTGCAGCTCACTTCCCTGGATGTGCATTAAAATTCCCCTCGGAGCCAGCAACGCGGTGGGAAGTTTGCATGGGCCCCGACAGTGTGCAGTGAGTAGAGGCCAAAATCATGGGAGCAGCTCCAGCTCCACGTGGCACATGGAGAAGGACACCACAGGGAACTCACACTGTGTCTACAAACAAGCTCCTAATTGCCTGGTGTCATCACATACGTGTTAATGCCTTCAAATTGTTTCTGAATATACCCTTATGAAATGAGTGAAAATTCACTTACTAATGGGAAACAAAGTGTGACAATCACAGAACAATTGAATGGCTTGGGCTGGAAGGGACCCTAAAGATCACCTAGTTACAACCCCCCTGCCATGGAAAATAAAACATGAAATAGATAACCCCCCAGACCAAATTAAAGATATTCAGCAGCATAAAGGCTGAGTGGCGTGGCAGGGGGAGATGCTGTGCTGTCTCACTGCTGTTACAGGACAGCTGACTGCAGGGTGAGGATGAAGGAAGAGGAAAGAATTTAAGTGAAATCTATCAGGCAGGAAGGAATCTGTCTCACTTTCAGCATCTTCACCAACAGCTTTTTCATTTCATCCAGTGAAACTGAGAATCACAGAATCCAGTCAAGGTTGAAAAAGACCATCAGGATCACTGGGTCCAGGCATTAACCCAGCACCACACATAACCATTCCAAATGCCACATCCAGACACCTCTCAGACACTTCCAGAGATGGTGACAGTACCACCTCCCTGAGCAACTTATTCCAGTGCCTGACCACTCCAGCAGCAACAAAGAAAAATTCTAATATCCTGTCTGAACCTCCCCTGGCACCTTTTTCCTTGTCCTGTCCCTGTTCCCTGGGAGCAGAGCCCAACCCCCCCAGCTGTCCCCTCCTGTCAGGAGCTGTGCAGAGCCACAAGGTCCCCCCTGAGCCTCCTTTTCTCCGGGTTCAGCCCCTTCCCAGCTCCCTCAGCTGCTCCTTCTATTTCTTGTTTTTCAGACACTTGACCAGCTTTGCTGCTTTGCTGGGGCAAGATGCAAGAAACCAAAATGTTAAAAATAATGGGCTGCCAGCTCCAGGGTACAGCCTGCCAACCCGTATGTCTAATGCCAGGGAAGTGGTAAAGAAAAAGCGGTAAAAAAAAAAAACAACCCAGATCTGTGACTGGGAGATGCAATAAATGGATAAAGACTATTTAAATTTGCCATATTTACTTGTTGAGGTTGTGCTGTCCCAGCAAGGAGTCAGGATGAAAGGCTGGTCTGCGGTGGCTGGTGGAGCATATTTGTGTCCTGGGTGGCAGCTTGAGGTTCTGGAGGTTTATCATCTCCTGCCCAGAGTCTCTCACACCTGATGGAAAAGTGCTTCAAAAGCATTCAGGTAAAGGGGCTCAGATGGGCTCCCCAGTGCTGATTAATTCTTTGGTGGTCACAGCAGCCTTCTTTGCCTCTGTGCAGGCACAGCACAGCTGTGCTCTTCCCAAAAATCCTCAAAAACACAGACGTCAGAGCCTGCACAGTGCCCCTGCCTGCTTGTACAACCCCCGGGCAACATCCTCTTGCACTAATGAAGCCTCTCATTAATTGCTGAGTGACAGGAGCTGGTGTGGCTCAGGGTCCCTAACACAGAGCACAGCATCCCCTCTCCTGCACACCACACAGGGAAACCATGTGCAGCATCAATACACCAAAAAAAAGATTATGTGGGACCCCTACCAGGGCCTAAGCTCAGCATTCAACAAAATCAAAACCCAGCACATGGTGTGATTCTTAGGGTTGCTCAGCACAGGGCTCAGAGCTGGACTCCGTGATCCCTATGGGTCCCTTCCAACTCAGGATAATCAGAGATTTTGTGATTTACAGCTGGCAGTGACCAGTGTTAATCAGCATATTTACACAAAATCATAGATAGTTAAGGGTTGGAAGGGACTTAAAGATCATCCAGTTCCAACCTCCCACCTCTATTTACACCAAGACTGAAGAGGTGCTGAGTGCTGGGGATGGGAACCAGCAAGAATGAGGGGTGGGATACAGCCAGGCAGCCTGGACCCATCAGAGGAGGGAGACAGCTGTTTATATAGCAGTGGATGAGAGTTTTTTTCCTGCAAGTCTTTCCCACTATCTTCAGGGGGGAAAAAAAGTTTTGTTGAAGCTGATGTTTCACAGCAACGTGTTGAATCCAGCAATATTTTCCAAGGAGGAAGGAGAAACACTTCAGCAGCGTTGCTACACTTAAAGCTGTCTTTTTGCTTTTATACTTCTCACTGTGTTTTAATTATAGCCTTATTCTCAGTGTTGAATTCGAGGGTGTATTTGAGATTTTTGGATCATCACATTAAAAGAAAAAAAAAAAGAAGCCAAATTGCACAGGGAGAAAATGTTTTCTGGGATTTAGTGGTCCCAGTTTCATTCCTCCTCTCCCAGGCTCTGGAATGTCTGGAGGGATGGCATGATGTTTCAACAGCCTGACATGGTGTTTCTCACCCAGCACAGCAATTTCTCCCCAGGTTGTCCTGTTTCTCCTGGATTTAGGCTCAGCCCTGCACATCTGCCAGGAGCAAGCCCTGGAAGAAATTTGGCTTTGGAGGTGTTGAAAAGCCCCTCCGAGAATGGTGTTTTAAATAATGTTTCTCCTTTCTGTTGGGTCTGAAGGTGCTGGAGAAGGAACAGCTGACAGGAATCACTTGACCACAACTCTCATGCTAGAAGCAGGAGCCACACTGCGGGTGTCATAGGCTTTTTTGGGCTGCAGGGCTTATGTCCAAGCAAAATTCCAGTAATTCCAAGGGCAGAGAAGGTTTGGGTGGTACCTGAACTTTAAGGTAACTCTTGGGACTTTGCCCATCAGCCCAACTCTGTGTGCTCAGCCACCCCTTCTCATCACCATTCCATCCTGTGTGTAACCCAATCCTGTTCTGCACTGCTCTACACTGGAAAATGAAAAAAAAGTTTGAGTATTCCCAATTTGTGAGAAGATATCTGGGCTCAAAGGATCCTCTCCAGGGTCTGGCCAGTTGTCTCAAATTAAAAAATAAAAATGTTGTGAAGGAAGTGGAATGGGTCTGGGTTCCCTTTGGCCAAGGGAGCCAATAAACTCAACTTTTGTGGTGTTATATTGCTGGAAGGGTGATACATCCATGTGAATGAATCCCCAACCTGGAAATGTGATAATTAACATGGGGAAGGAACTCATCTCCTATTTAAAAATAAGAAATAAAAAATCCTGGCATGACAGCAGCCTATTACTTGGCTCTCCCTGCAATGGGGAAGCACTTGGAGCGATCCCTATCTCTGCCCTTGGGAATGCAAAAACGTGCTGACTTGTGCCTTCAACTTTGACAGGCAGTGATAGGCTGCAGCCAGTTGTTTGGAAAAGGAAATTCAATACTGGTATTTCCAATGTTTCCTTGCTTTCACAGTGTCCAAAGCCCTCCCCAGGCATTTGGAAGTGCTCAACACCTGCCTTAAAAACACTCTTAACTGCTCCTAATGACTGGCCAGGGAGGTTTGCAGCAGCTCCCTCCTACCAGTAATGATATGCAGGACATCCAGAAACAGGCAAAAAGCCAAAACCATGGGGGAAGAATTATCCAGCCACACATTGCAAGGGCCTGGCAGGGTCTTGGGGGCTGCACTGCATTGTTCATGGAGCCTCTTAATTCTGTGACAGCCCCATCCAAAACCCTCCACCCAAAAACTGCCAAACCTTAGGGGTCTGAACTCCACATGGAGCTTTAACCCAGAGAGGGAGTCAGTGGGAAGAGCCAAAGCCCTCAGCTGACTCCGATCCGTGTTTAAGCCAAAGGTTTTGTGATCATCCCTGGTCTCACCCCTGCAGGAGCTGAGCACCAGCCCAGCACACACAGCAGGGGCTTGGGCAGGAGCAGAATCCTGTGTGTGGCCGTGCCCCACGGGCACCCGGGATCCAGGGATCGTCCACAGCCCTGGAAGCCACAGCACCCCAACCCTGTGCCAGCCCCGACATCCCCTCCCTCCACAGCAGCTTTTGGGTGAGGACCTGGGGTGGTGGTCTTGGCCCTTTCCTCTCCCACACACATTGTATGCCCCCAAAGGGGTTTCCAGGAAGGGAAGGTTTTCCATCCTGTTCTCCCACTATCAGCAAAGAGGGGAAAGATGCCTTTTTTTGGAAGGTGTTATTTGGCTAACCTGATTTAAACCTCCCCTCTAGGGACAGATTGGAACAGACTTTGAAACCTACCCTGGAAACACAGAGGAGGCTGCTTTGGGTGGGTTATTCCACATCAATCCCCATCCGCCTCTGTTTTGCACACATTAATTCCCCACCCACACACCCCTTGTTTCAAATGGGACTGTAATAACCAGCTGGGTTTTCCTGAAGGATTTATTTATCTGCATCTTAAGCCCAGGGGTGGGAGATTCCCATCCATCATGTCCACAAAGTGCAGGGTGAGTGGCAGTGGTTTGTGGGGAGGGATGCAGGTTTGGAAAAAAGGGTGGAATGTCTCAGCATTTCTAGGAACAGCACATCAGTTTGGATGGGAGATGTTTGGCAGCCCAGCCTTTCTTCTTTCCTGGCTCTCTGGCAAATCAGCCCCTAAGCCAGAAGATTTTGGCAGGGAGTCAGGACATGGGACACCCCCTTGCAAAGGGATTGGCTGACGATGGCATGCTGCAGGTCACCCTCTGGGCTTTATCTTAAATCCTGTAATCCCATATCAGGTAGGGGATTTACCAGCCTGCATGAAACCCTCAGAGTGCCAGAAGGGTAACTTGTGCAGCACCTGACACTCAGGGAAGACAGTCTAAAGTGTAGTCCCCCTTGAGTTTCTACAGATGGCTCAGAAGCCACACCACAAAATGTCCCTGCTCACCCCAGAAGGCAGTGAAAGCTCAGCAGCTGGTTCCTCTTTCAAGTGACATTACACAGAATACAGGAGCATCTCACAACTGCTAAGGTACAAAAAAAATGAGGATTATCTCTTAAGAGAGAGCAGACTGCTCCTAGGGAGGTGGGTGTGTTGGGTGCAGTGCCAGAACAACGCTAGCAAATCCCCTGTAAACCACTCTTAAGTCACCATCCTGAGCCCAAGAGCTCAGCCCCACATCCAAAGCAGAGTGGGGGAATGATTGCACCTGTGGAGCTCCTGCAAGTTCCCTGTCCCGCACTGGACCTCTTCATTTAATCAGCCTAAAGGATTTTGGAGTTCAGACCAGCAGTGTGCTCTGGTTTGAGGCACCTGCTTGCACCCAGGGCAGCACCAAGGCTGGTGTGGAGCTGTGAGAGGTGCAGTGGATGCTGGCACAGGTCAGGGCAGCTCAGCAGTTCTCTGCACTGAACTAACTTGAACTCAGGTTTGGGAAAACCCCAGCTACTGTGAGTCCTGCCATGCTGTGTCCTGGCAATTCCCCTTTTACGCTCCATGAATAAGAAGTCTGAGGCTAAAAATCAAAGATCCTGGAAGCCTGTTCCCTATTAAATCTAATATCCCAAACTTTATAGGTACATGTCACTCCAGGAGAGACAGAGCTGTGTTTAAAGTACAAGGGAAACATCAGTTCCTTGATGTGGAAATAGCTCTTACTTTACATTTCTGCATGAGGTCCTGGCATGAGTTAGTGCTGCTAAACCCTGCTGTAATAACATATAAAGGAAAACTCTAACCAAACACCAAAAAAATATGTATTTTATACAGCTAAATGTAAAGTCATCCATCAAAAAAACCACGTACAGGTGCTATTTGCAGGTGTCAGGCTATCCAAGGGAAAGTGAATTTTGGTAATCAGCAAACCATAAGCTCCCAGAGCCCCAGCAGCATCTGAAGGCACAAATGTTTGCTATATAAAAAGCAGGAGGTGGGGTTCTTTGGGAGCAATAAGCGCCTCAGATTGATGCCAAAGCTGGGAAGGAGGCTTGGAGAGGAGCCCAAGCCTCCACCGTGGAGGGAGGCACTGCAGGAGACTTGTGATTCCACATCAGAACCAGCAAAGGTAAAATCATGGCTGAGCAGAGCCTAAAATGCTGCCACACGTGAGCTGGGCAGGATGAGGTTTCTCCTCATCAGGCAGGCAATGAGCCTGACAAAACCCAGAGGCCAGGTCTGGCCTGCAGCAGGCACAGCCTGGAAACCACGTGCCCACAGCCAAAGTCCCTTCCTCAGCACCAGGGCTGGTTGGTTTCCTAAAGGGCGTCCCCCCACTTGCACAGGAATTAATTTTGGGATGTGAGATGGAGAAGGTGACAACAGCTGTCCCTTTCAGCATGGAAATCCATCCCCTGTGGGCATTTTCCCCTCACTCTGAAGGCAGAGGAGACTGAGTGCAAGGGATTTTCCACCACAATGGGAAGAGGAATCACATTCCTGCTTATTCCATCATAGAATCACAGAGTACCCTGAGCTGGAAGGGACCCACCAGGATCACCCAGCCCAGCCCCTGCCCTGCACAGACCCCCAACAATCCCACCCTGTGCATCCCTGGCAGTGCTGTCCAAAGGCTCCTGGAGCTCTGGCAGCCTCGGGGCTGTGCCCATTCCCTGGGGAGCCTGGGCAGTGCCAGCACCCTCTGGGGGAGAGCCTTTCCCTGATATCCAAACTAACCCTCCCCTGGCACATCTCCAGCTGTCCCACCAGGTGTTATCACAAATTGGTTTCTATTTATTCCATCAAGAGCATCCCACAGGGCTGCACACAACCCCACAGGATGCTGCAGATACAGCTCCATGTCAGGGCCAGCATCTTAATTCCCTACAATCAGCTTTGGATCCATCCTCCCTGAGAGAGTTAGGACTAAGTCAATGTTTCCACCATCAACCTCACTTTTGAGGGGCTTGTAAGTCTCAGCATTTGTGCTCTCACAGTGCCAAAACTTTGCTGAGAAACACATGGCCCAGATGCAGTTTTATTTGATAATAAATAGCTTAAATCTCATAAGCTATTTTTCATTTTGGCTTAAATGTGTAAAATGGGAAAAGAAAAATGTGTGGGATTTTTTTTTCCTACCTTCCAATAATTTTGGAAAAGTAGATTATACTGAGTAATGGCAGGCTTTTTTTTTTTCAGATGCAGACAGCCAACAATGCCATTTCTCAAATCTTTTGCCTTTTTTACATCCACTTTTTAATAGGATTGATCGCAGTGCCATCATTGCAGCCCCAGTATTCTGGGGGTGTTTTGGATTATTCTATTTTTGGCAGGTTAAGCGTGAAGTTCTGTGAGAGTTAAAACACAGCAAAATTCCACAATCCCTTTAACCAATAACAGTAATATTTTGAGGATGCATTGCTGTTTTAACTGTGGCTCTGTGACCTCACATTTCTCTGGAGTTCAGCAATTATTGCATCCCAGCACTCTCTGCTCAGCCCTTGGGTGAGCACTGGTTTTCATCAGCAACCCGCCAGGATTTCAGCACTTTGGAATTTACTCCAAACTCAGGCTGTGCTCTACCTACTCCAGCTACTTCCCAGTGGCCAAAAGCCAAGGAAACGCCCCAAACCCCCAGCCTGAGGACTTGGCTGCCCTTCAAAAGTCCGCCTCAGCTGGAGCAGAGAGAAATAGTGATTTTGTTCATATGGTCAGCTCCAGTCAGAGGAGGTTCCCCAGTGGGACACTGGGCCACTGTCCAGATGGTGCCACTGCAGAGTGATTTGTTATCTGTGGGGCTGGGATTTTTTCACAGAAGGCCGTGGGGGGATTCAGGGAATGAGAAGGTTGCACTGGTATGGGAAGCTGGGCTGATAATGGGTCAGAGACATGCAACACAGTCCAAGGAAGATTCTGCAGATTTCACAGAAATCCCAGAATAGTTGGGTTGGAAGGGATATTTAAAGTGACATCTTCTTCCAGCCCCACTGCCATGGACACCTTTCACTGTCCCAGGTTGGTCCAAGCCCTGTCTTGCCACCCTGGCCATGGACACTGCCATGGATGGGGCAGCCACAGCTGCTCTGGGAAACCTCTGACAGGGTCTCCCTACCCTCACAGGGAAGAATTTATTCCTAATATTCAATGTAAGCCTCTCTTCTTATAGTTTATAATCTTTCCCCTTGCCCTGTAAAAGAGTCTTGTGTAAAAAAGTCCTTTTCTCTCTTTAATATCAGCACCCTTTTGGGTACTGAGAGGCTGCACTGAGGTGTCCCCAGGGCCTTTTACTTTCCATGCTGGACAACCTCTTCCTATCATCCCCTCAGACCCACATTCCCCTTTCCTGGGAAGGAGGGCTGAAGGCAATTCTGCACAATTGGAGAGATTCCCACCAAATCCTCTATCCCAGCAGCACGGACAGAGCCTCCCCATGCACTGATCCCAAGCCTCAGCCTCCCCAGATCCCAGCAGATCCAGTGCAGTCTTGCCTCCAGGAGAGGGAACTTTGTGTCTGGAAGCAAGGCAGGCACCACCACTTGTCCCAGCAGGACCCAGGCTGCTGCCAGCCCTGCGCGCACGTGGTCTCCAGGAGGAGCAGGATGGCTCCCATATGGTATGGATTCACAGAGGAGCAGGCTGACTCACTGCATGGGGGAGTGGTGGATGGAAAGAAAAACCCCCCCAGTACACAGGTACGTTTTGGGACATCTGTCCTCAGAAATGCCGGCCATGAGCCACCCTACAAAGCTCCTAGGAGAAGAGGTCACCGTGTGAACGACTCTGCCAGGACACAGGAGCCACGCCCAAGGAAGAAGCATCAGCCTGTTGCACTTTTTGGGGGAAGTTTTTGGCAGACAAAATGCAGCCCTGCATCCTCACAGCAGCCTAGGGACCTTAGAGTGCTTTTTTTCAGAGCCTAAAGGGGCTCCAGGAGAGTTGAAGAGGGACTTTGGAAAGGGATGGAGGGACAGGACACAGGGAATGGTTTAAGCTGGAAGAAGACAGATGTAGGGTAGGTATTAGGAAGGAATTGCTGTCTGTGAGGGTGGGCAGGTCCTGGCACAGGGTGCCCGGAGTAGCTGTGGCTGCCCCATCCCTGAGACTGTCCAAGGCCAGGCTGGATGGGGCTTAGAGCCACCTGGGATAGTGGAAAGTGTCCCTGCCCATGGCATGGGGTTGGAACTGGCTGACCTTTAAGGTTCCTACCATTCTGTGAGGAGGTGTCCCCAGGGCCATTCCGTGCTGGACAACACCTTCTTATATCACCCTCTCAGACCCACATTCCCCTTTCCTGGGAAGGAGGGGGGAAACCCAAACCATCCTGTGACTCTGTGATCCAAAGCTACCTCCAGGCCCAGCGAGGCCTCTCCACCCCTCATTCACAGGAGACATAACCCAGATCCCACAGCTGGGTCTTTGGAGGAAACACCAGGCATGCTCCATGGTTGGGAAGCGTTTGCTCAACATCAGGCTCATGCCAGGAATGTCTGTGCAAATCCATGCAAGCTGGCTTCGGTCTCCCTGCAGGAAAAACACAGCGGTGGGTCTGCACTCCCTGTGCTTGCCATCAATGAATGCCTTTTATTTTTTTATTTTAAAATTAAAGTCAATCGAGTAATTGAACTCATCTGAGGAAGCAGACCCAGCCACCTCAAACAGAAAAGCTGTTGCAGAGCCAAAAGACCTATTCATGCACACGTTAAAGACACAGGAATACCAACAAATCCAGGAGGTACCAAGCTGGGTGACAAGGGAGACCCACACAAAGCAAAGCAGCAACCCCTGGCTTCATGAGGAATGAGCAGGCGAGGAGGAAAAGGACCCTGTCAGCTAAGTCTGCTCCCTTCTTTGAGCTAAACACGACTTCCAGCAGTCTGTTCTACATAAAATCAGCTCAGGCAGAGTCAAACTGAGCATCACACGGTGGGAAACTGGTCTGGGTCCAACATCCTCGCCCTGCACCAACCCCATGGCTGGGCACCTCATGGGATGGGAGCATTGGGGAGCGAGGGAAGCTGCTAGCAGAAAAATATTCTTCTCACCAGAAGACAAGCCAAACCAGGTCATCTCAACTCACCTTGAGGCAGGGTTGCAAATGCAATGGCAGATGAGTGTATCTCCCTTTACCATTTCCTTCCAAAGAGCTGCATCCTCCCGCTGTGTGCCCTTCCAGGACCTGAGCTGACCTCCCACTATGATTTTTAGCATTCCTGACAGTGGTTTAGCTGAGCCTGCTCAGACAGAAACATTTTTCCTCTCTCACGTGGATGTTGTTTTTATTACCTTGGAAACCTCCACACTGCCATTCAGCATAACCAGAAAGCACAGCAGGTACAGGGGGGGCTGCACAGCCCTCTGCCCTGCTGGACCAGCAAAACCTCCTTGCTATATTCCATTAACAGCACCAGGTTGCCACCATTATCTTGTTTTCCAAAGCAAGCCTTGCTGTTGAGAAATGAAATTGACATTTAGAACGAATTTGACTCTCAGGGCTGCAGGCAGTTCTCTTAACAGAGACAACAAAATAAGAGGTTTTTTGTTAAAGGGTGAAGAATAACCTGCAAATTGTTGTTTAAGGGGCTGGTTAAGTGCCCCATAAATACAAAGAGTGGCAATGACTGGAGCCCATGAGCTGTCACACTGCGGGGAGGAAGGTGGGATGCTGTGGCATTTCTGCACCCTGGGCACCAGGCACTTTTTATTTTAACTGATGCATCCACTCCACAAGTTTTCAGGACTAATCACTACCCAGTACATATCAGAGGATATTCTTCTAATGCCAGTGGGTTATTTCATGTCAACAGGGTTTCTCAAATGGGCTTTTAGTGGGTTTAGTAGGTGTGAGGCTCAGCTGCTCCTCAAACTCCAGGTCTTGACTCTCTGGAGTTTGTGGGAGACCCAGTATAAGGCAGCAGAAACTGGATGGTGGTGGAATGAATGAAGTGAGACCGACAGAGCCAAGGGGTTTGCCATTAAATTAGAGCAATGCTATGAAGAGAAGGTTGGTGGCCTTGGGGAGAAGCCTGCAGCCCTGCTGAGCTCTTTCCACGAGCGCCTGACCCCCGGTTAAACTGATGTTTGACACAGCTTTTCCCAGATGAAATTCCTGGCCGGCACAGCTCCTGTACTGACCAGTCTGATGTCAGATGAGGCCTCTAAAAGACCTTCAAAACATTCTCAAACAGATGCAGGATAGGTTGCTGTACCTAGCAGAGAGATGTCCCTTGCTGTCCCCAGAGTTGGGGCTGGAGGCTGGCAGAGGGACCGCGCTCCCTTTCACAGCTGCTGATTAAACTGGCATGACAATGCTCGGAACAGGGCCAGATTAATTAGCACTAGCCACATGATCTACAAGTCCCTTTTGGCTTTGAGGGGGAAAAAAAAAACCTAAGGATTTTCCAAACTCAGTTTCACACACCTCCCTGGCCTGACGCTCTCCCTTGAGTTTTCTGTCCCTGAAGTTGTGTCTCTCTTCCATAGAGGTGTGTGCCATTTTTAGATGCTGTGAGCCTGGACGTGTGGCAGGAGGAACTCAGAGCCTGTGTGGCTCTTGGCCTTTCAGAGAGGATGGACTAATCTCTGGCTGATATTTAGCAGAGGCTTGCAGCACCACACGCAACCTCCAGCTTGATACTGTTGTGACCTTTCAGCTTCATTTGCGAGACCATCTGAAATTTGTTTGATTTCAGTTCCTCTGCAGGCTTTTCGTGCCATGGCAAACCACAGCACACACAAATTAGCTGTTTCTCTGCTTAAATGGCACAGAGGGAGGGTGGCAAAGTGCAATGAGAACCAGGTTGGTGACTGCACTCTGTCTTACAGAGATTATGGGGATGGGGCAGAGGGCAGAGCTGTCCTGGCCTGCAGAACCAGTGGGTGGGTGGTGAATCCAGGGCCAGATTTCCCCTTCTGCATGTGTCCTGTGGAAAAATGTTTGTACAAGGGCAGGCTGCTGCCATGCTGCTCCCTTCCCACTCCCTCTTGCTGATGCTTTCAGGATCAAAGCCACTTTTCCCCCTTTGACCAGCCAAGGCCTCCCACAGACCTGCAGATCATTTTCTGTTCATCCCCTCATGTTCAAGGGCAGTTTGGATGAGACTTTGAGTAAACTGGCCTGGTGGAAGGTGTCTCTGCCTGTGGCAGGTGTCGCTGCCTGTGGCAGGGCCTGGAACTAGATAAGCTAAGTTCCCTTCCAAAAGCATTCCATGATTCCACAATTTTCAGATATCACCCTCCCAGGGTGACAATATGTGACACTATGACATTAAGTGTGTTACCACTGCTAGTAAGGCGACCCAAAGACAAAGAGGGCTGAGTTTCTACCAGGAGCAGCCTAGATACCCTATTTTTGCTTTACATGTACTCTTTTTTCCCAGCAGCAAGCAATTTTCTGCCCTGCAAACCATGGACACACATGACCAGGAGTGGGAAGATGCATCTGGAGGGCACTGGGTCAGCCCCATGGAGGTGGGCAGCACATTTACAGACTGTAAGATAGCTCAGCTTTTAACAGCTCAGCTTTTATCAGCTCAGCTTTTGTCCATGTATCTCACCCCTGCTTCTTATGGAGACATTTCCTTCCCAAAGGACCTATTAGAGTGTCATGGCCCTAGATTTCCTGAGGCATTTAGGAAATAGTAATCTGATCTTTTGTAGAGTCATGGAATTGTTTAGGCTGGAAAAGACCTCTAAGATCATGGAGTCCAACCATTTCCCCAACACTGCCAAGCTCACCACTAAACCATGTCCCCAAGTGCCACAGTCCTCAAGTGTCCTTTTTTGGACACTTCCAGGGATGATGACTCCACCACTTCCCTGAGCAACCCTGTAAGAGAAGAATTTTTTTCCTAACATCCAAATAGAATACCAGGAATATTTTATCTGGCCCTGTGCCAGCCCGGAGCTTCCTTCCTCCTGGCCCCAGAGAGACACCTTCATCTGCTCCAGAATGAGGAGCCAAACAGCTGGAATGGCTCATTCTCCAGCTTTATTTTGTTCTGGCAAGGACTTTATGCTGAGAACCCTGCCTGTCCTGCTGCTCCAAGGGGGCAAGGGAAGAGAGGGGAACAGGCAACAAACCTGGCTGTGTTCACTGCAGACCTACTCATACCTCTTATCTTTGCCACTGGCAGGGCAAAAACTTGTCAGTGCTGCGGCCCAGCTGAAGCCCAAAGCCCAGAGACAAAGGCAGAGGTTTGTGTTTGAAAATCCCACAGGAGGAGAAGAAAACATCCTCCAGCCAGCCTAGCTGACCCAGATCCACAGACGTTCCCAGTTGTGGACAGCCTCCCCAAGGAAGGATCCCAAAGCAGACCCAGGTGTGTCATACCCAATGCACCTGCGGCCTGCAGGCCCCATGGAGCAAGGCCTGAAGCCGGGCACTGAGGGTGAGGGGAGACCACATCCCAAATCCACTCTGGCAAACATGGATTTTCACAGGTGACAGCCCCAGATGGGGACCACAGCGAGCCAATCTGCAATTAGGAAGGTGCCATGAGGTGCCATGAGGTGCAATGAGGTGCCAGGAGGTGCCATGAGGCGCCATGAGGCGCCATGAGGTGATGTGTGCATCAGGAGAGGCCCCAGGGGTGAGGGCCTCGGGGTGACAGACTGAGCACCTCAGATTCTATCTGAGGGGGATGGTGATGGCTGTGAGGGTGGAAATACAGAATCATTTGGGTTGGAAAAGCCCTCTAAGGTCACTGAGGCCAACCACTCCCCAGCACTGCCAAGGTCATCACTGACCCATGTCCCTGAATGCCACATTCACTTGGCTTTCACTTCCACATTCACTTCCACAGGGAGCAGCACTCCACCACTGCCCTGGGCAGCTGTGCCAGGGCTAAACAAGCCTTTCCATGGAGGGATTTTCCTGATATCAAACCTAAACCTCCCCTGGCCCGGCCTGAGGCCGTTCCCTCTCCTCCTGTCCCTGTTCCCTGGAGCACAGCCCGACCCCCCCGGCTGTCCCCTCCTGTCAGGAGCTGTGCAGAGCCACAAGGGCCCCCCTGAGCCTCCTTTGCTCCAGGCTCAGCCCCTTCCCAGCTCCCTCAGCCTCTCCTGGGGCTCCAGCCCCTTCCCAGCTCCGTTCCCTGCCCTGGACATGCTCCAGCCCCTCAATCCCTTTCTCATTGTGAGGGGCCCATCCGAGTGGGGCCAAGAGCATCCCAAAATTTCCCACCAGTCCAGGACAAACAAAATGCACCACACTCCTCCCTTCAGCACACAAGATCCTACCAGGAACTTGTCCAGCTGCCAAATGGAAAGAAAAATACACTTTTTTTTCCTCTTTCACATGTGACCTCTAGGCCCCAAGGATTTTTTACTAATTACCAAATTTAATTTACTTTGCTGTCTTCTCAGTGCTAAGGCTTTGCATTGCTGGGCCTGTATTGTTTCTGATGCAGCCTGCTGGTGTCCACAGAAATTTCAAATTAAATATCAGGCACACATTAAGGTCAGGCAGCTCAATTCCATTAGCAGGCAGCCAGGCTCAGCCTCTCTGTAATGAATGCTGCTCTCGCCTCCTAATGATAGCAGCAGAGGAACTGGGCAGTGCCAGCCTGTGGTGATTGGCACCCCACTGACACTGGGGACCACTAAATTGATTTTAAAATTCCATTCATCTTCTGCAAATCATGGCTTAAGTCTTCCTGACCTGTGACAAATCTTCATGAGCTGCAATTTGAAAGATAGAGCCAAGAGGAAAGGGAGGGAAAAAAATGCACAAAAAACCCAACGAAAAATTCCCCAGAGCAAGGAATATATTTCAGCTGGGTTGTTCTGCCTCTGCTTCAAGCCCTCTCCCCCAGGTATGATTCTGCACTCACTTTGTGAGTGAGGTTAAAGGTTTTTTAACCCACTGCCCACCACAAAGAGGACTCAGAGGATCCAAGGATGCTACAGGAGCCTCACTGTTGCTGGACTCTGGGCATTGGAGGAGTCATGAACAGCAGAGGCGTCCTCCCTATCATCACCATCCCGACGCCTTCCTGACCCACTGCAGCACAGCCAAAACCACAGCTCACACCTCCCTGCTCCTGCAGCTGAATGGGCTGGTTGCTCTCACCCTTGGGCAAAGGCGACCTACAAAGTTATCAGAAAATGGCTTTTCCTGCACCCTTTAGCACAACAAACTCCAACCCAAGGGTGCAGCCAGCTCATGTCTCTACCAGAGTTTTGTACCAGAGTTTACACCAGAATAGTCCAGGCTGAAATTCCTCTAGATCCACATCTCAGAGGGTGCTGAGGCCCTGGCACAGGGTGGCTAACTCATCCCTGGAAGTATCCAAGGCCAGGTTGGATGGGGCTTGGAGCAACCTGGGAGAGTGGAAAGTGTGTGAGCAACACCACTGTTTCAGACATAGTGTGAAAATGATCTTGAGGTGAAGAAGAGGGGGAAGAGGGGGAAGCAGGACTTCGAGGCACTACCACAGCACAAGGAGTCTGGGTTTCAGGCTGTGAGTTGACACATTGTTATTGCTGAGGCATTTGGGAGGATTGTAATAGCTCTTTTACTCTGTAGAATTCACCCTTCCTAAAGAAAAACATTTATTCCCCTCAAATACAAATAACAGCTAAACACAGGCTGATCAGTTTAATAGTGCAGTTGTGCCTATTAAAGCGACTGCAAAACCAACATCAAGGCATTTCACATTAATTCCCCCTCAGTGACTCCAGATCTGATTCACTTTGACAAATCCCCTGCTATGAAGAAGTGGCCACAAATCCCCACAGCCCTCTCTTAGGAGGCATTGGAAAAAAAAAGTTGCTGTTGGACTCGAAAATTTTGTCAAGGTCTGTCAGGGAATGAAAATCTGTTGATCAGAGCAGCGAGATAAGGAAGTTGTACAGGTAGTGCCAGCAGATGGGCTTTCCCCTAGATCAGTATTTTTAAGCAGATTTCATTAGAGGAGAAGGGGTGTGAGTCTCTCTTCCCACTGCTGTAGTGAGTGACCTTGGGAAAGTGCCTCCCCTAGGATTTTAACCAAATAATGTTAAAGCTATTATTTAAAAAGTAATATTTATTCATGTCTTTGACATAAGGAAAGAATTGAGGTTTTCATTTTTCATTCAAAAGTCTCAGCTTTGTCAGATTTCTGTTTCATTTCCAAATCTGTTTCCTGAAGAAAGCAGAGACATCTGATCAAGCTTTTATGGCTAAATACAATCCTCCAGACATCTCCTGTAACACATTTCCTCAAGAGTGACCACAGAAAGGAGGATATGAGACTGCTTTTCTCAGCCACATTTACATTTACCCATGAATTTTACATGCAAAGGAGCAGAATCACCTGCATTTTCCCTCTTCCCTGAATTTTACACCCAGTGGCCTGCAAGACAGTCACAGGTGCATTGTGCAGGTGGAGAAATGAAGGTAAGAGATCCAAAGCTCTTGCTCAGCCTTAGGAGTCTCCATTCCCAGAGATTCTGATGGGGATCTGCAGAGCTGGGGCTCAGCAAGCTGTGCCCACACCCAGCTGAACCCACACGTGGATGTTTGGGAAACCAGGAGCACTTTGGGAAGAGCTGGGTTCTGCTCCAGGTGCTGGGCACAGATATTTGGCCTTGGACCACATCCATGGTGGTTTGGGTCATAGAATCCCAAAAGGGTTTGGTTTGGAAGGGACATTTAAAGCTCATCCAGCCCCACCTCCTACTGAGGGCAGGGACACCTTCCACTGTCCCAGGTTGCTCCAAGCCCCATCCAGCCTGGCCTGGGACATTGCCAGGGATCCAGGGGCAGCCACAGCTGCTCTGGGCACCCTGGGCCAGGGCCTGCCCACCCCCCTCAGCATAAAAACATTTTTTCCTGAAAATGTTCTTCCTACTCAACTCCTTATGGGACAGCTGGGAGATCTCAAAAACCGTAATGAAAATAATACTAGATTTTCCACTTAGAGTGTCAGTTCACAATGTAACTGGACCTTTAGAGAGCAGAAAAAGATTACAAGGGTTTTTTGGTTTTTTTTCCCCAGCTAACTGCTGAACCCAGGAGAAGACTTCTGCCTGGGTGGAAATAACAGAGCGCAAATAACACTAACCCATGTAATATCCACTGGATGGGGGTTCTGGCAGATATCAAGAGAGAGAAGCAGCAATTACAAAGCAGTATTTCAGATTAAACCCATCTCTGAGGGGAAAAAAGTAACATCTGTTCGAGACACAAAACCTGTTGACACCTCAGAACTCCCAGTAATACACAAAAAGGAATTAAATTTGGGATCTGAACTTCTCAGTGATGTTAATTAAAGGCTGGCACCTCTAGAACATCAGATGAGCCACACACTGAATTTCTAAAATCTTTCTGATGGTTTTGAGAGCAATGGACTACAAAGCATCTAACCCTTCCCCTCCATTCAGAAAAAGAATTTTGAGCAAGCAAATCAATCTGAGCCCCCAGTTAGGAGCTCTGGGCTGGTTCAGAAGCTGCCCAACATTTGGCAGGTCTGCAAACATCAAGCCCTGAAGAGGTGTCTGCTGGCTGTCCCCAAGCCCTGAATACCCTCACCCAGGAAGCTGGTGGGCAAAATCCTAATTCCTGACTTTTTTATACATTCAGGATGGGAGCAAACAGCCTCAGGTTGTGACAGGGGAGCTTTAAATTGGATATTAAGAAAATATTTCTTCACTGAAGGAAGACTTTTTCAGGTCAGATTTTAGAATGGGCTGCCCAGGGCAGTGTTGGAGTGCCCATCCCTGGAGGGGTTTAAAGCCCTGTGGATGTGGCACCTGGGGACATGGGTCAGTGGTGGCCTTGGCAGTGCTGGGGGCATGGTTGGACTCCATGATCCTGGAGGATTTTCCCCAACTTTAAGGATTCTATGATTCTATGATTTTGCAGTGGGCTCACCCCTACTTTTTACAGCAACAACAAAAGCTGTGTGGAGGGCAAACTAACTTCCCCTGGGACCCTGAGCTCAGACATGCTCCTGAATGCCCCATTTTCTCAAAGACAAGGGGTGGCTCGTTCAGAAAGGTGCAAGCCCTGCAGAGCAGCTCAGCAGGCTGGACCAAGGTCTCCTTTCCTCTCAATTTTGCAGGAACCAGCCAACAACCTCCTCCACGCCAGCCTGGAGACCCACAGCTCTCCTGACCATCACCAAGCGGCCTCATCATGCAGCCCCAGACCAGTGTGGGATTTCTCTGTGTGTTGCTGTTTTTCCCTGACCTTCTGCTCCATCACCTGCTGCCCTAAAAACTTCCTGAGCTTCTCTCTGTGTGTTACCCTCCCTCCTCCCCTATCACCCAGCACTTCCACAACAGAGCTCAGCTAAAACCTCCCCCACAGTGAAAACTTCCCAGGAATTTTAAGCCCTGCTCTTTGCAGAGAGATACCTTTCTCCCCCAGGCAGGTGGTGTGCCCTGGCAGACAGAAAAAGCAACTCCTACAGCTGATGGGCTGCACCCCACCCAACCCCAGCCTCAGATGTGGGGAGCACATCACTCACCACGGGTGTTGATAGCAACAAATCACTTTTCATTGGCTTTTCTGGTGCCTGAATCTTGGCAAACACTTCACATTTCCACCATGCTGTTGTGCTCTGGGCTTTCATCTCTTTCCTTTCTTTCTTTCCTTTTTTTTTTCTTTTAATCTCTAAGTCTCATTATATTTGTTGGCTTTCCCAAAGCTCCAGCTCCCTGGCATGATGCAGAGTGTGCACATCATGGCATCACTAGAAAAGGGCTTGTTCTCTTTTGGGGGTGAAAAAACCCCAAGAGCAAGCAGGACCTGGGATTGTTATGGACTGGAGAGGAGCACTTGGCTCAGGGGCAGGGTGCCCACTCTGCACACCCACCTGCTCCATTAAACTTACCTCCATCAGGCTGCATTCAAAAAGGGCTCCCAGGGCCTCTGCAGAGGTGGCAGCTCCAAGCAGGGGTTGTTGTGTGCCCTGGCGCATCTCTCCTGCCCTGCACCACTCTGCTGCCAGGCCCTGGCACCCCTCTGATGCCCTATGCCCCTCGTGCTGGCCTGGATGTCACCTCCACCTGCAGGGAATGCTGCCAGCCAGTCGGGTTTCTGCAGAGCACCTCCATCCCTGTTTCCCATTTAAATTGAAGGGCATTGGGAAGGGGCCCTTTCTGCTGCCCCACTGCCATCATGGGGCCAGAAAGCTGTGACCAGTTGTGCCATTGCAGCAAAAAGAGGAGAGGCACCAGTGCTCCCTGTTCTGTGAAAGAGCAGTAGCCCTTTAGCACAGGGACTTTCTGCACAGCATCCATCAAAACCACTACTCCCACCAAAAGCAGTGTTTTCTGGAAGTGAAACTGGAAGAGGGATGTGCACCGAGAGCCCATTGGCACCACACCACAATGTTCCTTTCTGCTGGCCAAATAATGAACGTGGCTGCTCTGTAATGCCAGTTATGAGAGACATCTGCCCAGCTCCGTGTTCCCAACACCACTTATTACACCATCCATCACAGACATCCCCCAGGACAGCAGCCAGAGGACAAGGCTTGCTCTTCAGCCTCCTCATCCCTCCACAGCCTCCTCATCCCTTCAGCCCACACAGAGTTCTCAGGGAGCTCTGGACACATGGAGAGCAGTTCCTTACCCTCCCCTATACCAACACCAGGCCAGTGCTGAAGCATCTCAAGTGTTTTCAGCAGGCTTGGGTCCCAGAGCCAGCACCAGCCACGAGGGAGATGTTGGTGCTTGGAGGAGGAATGTGAGGAAGGAGCAACTCCTTGCATCCACAAGGGAAAGCACAGCAGGTACTGTAACACATGGTGGGAAATGAGACAGGAAAAGGTGGAGAGGTCTAGTGAAGGTAATGCCAAGAGTGGTGCTGGCTAGGAGGGTTAGTTTGGATATCAGGGAAAGGCTCTTCCCCAGAGGGTGCTGGCACTGCCCAGGCTCCCCAGGGAATGGGCACAGCCCCGAGGCTGCCAGAGCTCCAGGAGCCTTTGGGCAGCGCTGCCAGGGATGCACAGGGTGGGATTGTTGGGGGTCTGTGCAGGGCCAGGGTGTGGATTTGATGATCCCATTTGATTTGTGGATCCCTTCCAGCTCAGATGGATTCTCAGGCTACTCATTCTCAGGCTACACAACCAGGCTCAGAAGACATTTGCTGAGGAGCAGCAGAAGTTGAGTCTGCAGAGAGACAGAGGATGAGCCTGAGTCTGACAGCGCCAAGGCCAGGCCAGGGGGAAAGGATCTCTCTCATGGCTCAGTTTCTCACAGGAAAAGGTCCAGTGAGAGAGATAAGGAATCTCAGGACAAGGGCTGTGGATAAGGAATCCCAGGACAAGGACAGGGTCCCACAAGGTCTGCATGATGCTTGAGTGTGCTGGTTTGGGCTGGGGTAGAGTTAATTTCCTACACAGTCGCTGTGGTTTGGGTTTTTGCTGAACACAGGGTTGATATCACAGAGATGTTTTTGTTATTGCTGAGCAGGGCTTGCACAGAGCCAAGGCCTTTGCTGCTTTTTGTGTGGCCACAGTGGTGAAGACAATATAAAGTGAGGGGAAGAAGGAGGAAGGGAGGGATGTTTGGAGTGATGGTATTTGTGTTCCCAAGCCACTGTCATGTGGGAGGAAGCCTGCTCTCTGGAGATGGCTGAACACCTGCCTGACCGTGGGAAGCACTGAATTAATTCCTTGGTTTTGCTTTCCTCATGTGCACACTTTTTGCTGTGCCTGTTAAACTGCCTTTATCTCAATTCACATAAAAGTTTTCTAGCTCTTACCATTCTGATTCTCTCCCTGATCCTGCTGGTGGGGGATTGAGTGAGGGGCTGTGAGGGGCTGGATGGGGTTAAGCCACAATGAATCACTGCAACATACCCCAAAAACTGCCATGAGCTTCCCAGGTATTGAGGTTTGCCCCTGGACTTTGCTAAAGGGCTAAAAATCACTTGTTGCAGGAAGAACAGAGAGAACACCAACCAAACATACCTGGCATCCCAAACCCTCTCAGGAGGAACTTGTCCTGTCCCATGGAACATGCCTTCCTTCCCCTGACACGCATCCTATTTTTCTTATCCTGTGACTACCTCCTGGCAATATTTTCCTTTCCCAGGCCACCCCTGCACCATCCAGAAGGAGCACCTGGGAAGCACCACAGCCACCTGGATCTGGCAGTGCAGGACTGTCCCTGCAGGTGACCCAGGGCAAGATGACACATCCTGCCCCCAAGGTGCCTCTGTGGTCTCCCGCGGCAGAACACCCAGGATTTCCACTGGCAAGTTTGTAATCACACCTGCCAGACAGCTTTTCCTGCCCACAGCAAACAAGGCCATGGAGAAGGAGCTGTTTGCACCTGCAGGATGGGAGAGAATCACAGAATATCCTGAGTGGGATGGGAACTCACAAGGGTCATGGTGTTCATGTCTCTGCACAGACCCCAACAACCCCACCCTGTGCATCCCTGGCAGTGCTCTCCAAACCCTCCTGGAGCTCTGGCAGCCTTGGGAATGGCCCATTCCCTGGGGAGCCTGGGCAGTGCCAGCATATGCTGGGGGAAGAACCTTTCCCTGATATCCAGGACTCTGCCCTGGCCCAGCTCCACCATGCCCTGGGTTCTGTCCCTGTCACCAGAGAGGAAATATCAGTACCTGCCCCTCCTCTCCCCCTCACAAGGATGTTGAAGACCACAATGAGGTCTCCCCTCAATCTCCTCCAGCTGAGCAGACCCAGTGCCTTCAGCTGCTCCTCACACAGCTTCCCCTCAAGGCCCATCACCCCCCTGTGGCTGTCTTTGGATGCTCTCTGACAGTTTAATGACTTTTTTTATGCTGTGGCACCCAAAAGTGCCCTCAGCACTCGAGGTGAGGCTGCCCCAGCCCAGAGCAGAGCAGCAGAGACTGAGCTGGGCGAGACCAGTGAGGAGCAGAGCAGTGGTGACACATCCTGGTCAGGATTTCCACTCTCATTGTCATTTTGGAAATGACCTCTGGCCCTTCCCCAGCCTGGAAACTCCTCCTTGGTGCTAAGGGAGGTGAGGAGGAGGGAGGGACAGGGGCTGACATGACCTTCCTCATTTTGTGACCTCCCCCACCTTTGCAAGACTCATCTCAGGCATTATTAAAGCACTTTCTGTTGATTAGATAAATTTGATGGTTTCACAGTGCAAGAAAACAAAGGCAGTCTATTCCTGACTATGACATGCTTCCCAAAACACCTAACCCACCTCTAAGATACTTTAAAAATTATGTCAAAGTCAAACATTTGTGTATGAAAAACCCAATTTAAAAATCACGATGAATTGGTTTTATTCCCTCCATCCAGTTGGTGCTGTTTCATTTTTTGTCATAAGATAGAATTTCACTTCTGGGGTTGTGGCCTATTTCATCTCCCTTCAAATGAACCATTTAAAAGCCTCTCCCCACCCTCTCATTTTGTGGAAAAACTCAAGGACAATATAAACCCAGGAAAATAAATTTTCAGCCAGTGAACTGGAAAATAATCATCATCATCAAAACCAGATATTCTTGTTTTCTAGTGACTGTTTTGTTGACTTGTTTTCTAGTCCCTGGCAACTCGGTTCAATAGAACTGCCACCGGCTGAGCTGCTGGCCCACCACCCACTGCTCACCCATGCACTCCCCTGGTGCTGTGGGGACAGGACATTCCTTGCCTTGGGGCCCAACATCCATGCCACACTCCAATTTTCAGCTCACAGTTTGAAGGGAATACCTTGGAGGCAAGAGTGTGGCCACCACTGGTCAATATACTGCAGGAGGGAGGCAGAGCTGAGCAGCAGATTAAGGATAGAGATGGGTTTTGCTGCTGCTTTGATAAACTCAGGAAAATAGAGAATCAGCAAATCATTTAGACTGAAAAGACCTCTAAGATCATGTCCAAACACTGCCCAGCACTGCCAAGGCCACCACTGACCCACGTCCCCAAGTGCCACATCCTCACGGTTTCTAAATCCCTCCATGGATGGGGGCTCCAACACTGCCCTGGGCAGCCTGTTCCTAAGCTTAATGACCCTTTCCATGAAAAAAAATTCCCTAAAATCCAACCTGAGCCTCCCCTGGCCCAGTCTAGGACTGCATCCTCCTCCTGTCCCTGTTCCCTGGGAGCACAGCCCGACCCCCCCGGCTGTCCCCTCCTGGCAGGAGCTGTGCAGAGCCACAAGGGCCCCCCTGAGCCTCCTTTGCTCCAGGCTCAGCCCCTTCCCAGCTCCCTCAGCCTCTCCTGGGGCTCCAGCCCCTTCCCAGCTCCGTTCCCTGCCCTGGACACGCTCCAGCCCCTCAGTGTCTCTCTTGTCCTGAGGGCCCAGAGCTGTCCCCAGCACGGGAGGTGCCTCAGCAGTGCCAGCACAGGGGACAGGACATGACACTGCCCTGGGGCTGTGTCACACCCTGGCTGGCTCCCAGAGACCATCTGCTTCAAATATTGAATCCCTACTTCCCACGAAGTAGCCAGACATAACGTGGTGATGGGAAATAGAGTGTAACTCTTCTATTTTCCTTTGCTTTTTTAAAATTGACTTTATCTCAACAACTTCTTTTCCATTTCATTTTCTCCCCCCTGCCCTCCTGATGGAGAAGCTGGGTGGGCAGCTGGTGTCCAGTCAGGATCATCCCACTGCAGTTTCCACAGGAATTTCCCACTCAGACCAAGGAGGGCTGAGCAAAACCAGCTCCCCAAATGCTTTTGGTGCACACTGGATAACATTTTCTCCGTTCAGGCTCCTGGAGATCTGCCTGTAGCCCTCTGATCTCAAAGGAGGCTGTGCACAGAGGTGCAGGAGAGAGTTTGGGGCTGCCAACAGGTTTTGCAGGTCGCCAGCAGGGAAGGGGGCCATATTTACAGGGTTGCATGCAATGAGGCTTTCATTATAAAGAAAGAAACAACTTTGTAACAACCCCAAGCCCGCTATCTCTGCGCAGGAAGCCTCCTCATTCCTTATCTCAGCCCCAGGAGATTTGTGGGATATCACAAATAACAGCTGGTTAAGATAAGGTGTCTCCCAACATGCTGCTTGCTCCCAGCATCTGTAAAGCCTCATCTGATGGACTGGAATGGACCAGTGCCTGGAGCTGCTGCATCTCATCCCTTTTTAATCCAACCCTGCTCTTTTCTAGACATTTTGAGCAAATATTGTGAGGGCTCTTCCCTGCATTTCCATGCTTTAGGCACCCATCTCCAAACCCTCCCAAACACCCTCACCATCAGGGGAGCTCAGCCACCAAAGGCGCACAGCAAAACTTAATCCACTCCCTGTCCCTCCCAGCTCCTAGCACGGAGGGAATCTCTTAATTTCAATTAGGAAAACCCCAACAAGGAGGAGGGGAGCTGTCAGGAAACCCCTGTGCTGACACAAAACCAGAAAACAAGGTGTTTATAGCCCAGTGATTCATAATACTGCAGAGTTTGCAGGAAACGTAGCGCCATTCATGGTTAAGAAATTCTCTTGTTTTCTGCTAAATATATAAAATAATCACTCATCCCCTGAGCAGCAGATGCAAATTACACCTAGCATTAGCCTCGTATGCCAACTGCTATAATTCTGGTGCAGCATGAAGCTGTTTCCCAAGGCTTTAGAAGTCCCTTAATCTGCCTTCTGACGTCAAATGACAAATTTCTTGCCTGGGATCATTAACGGGATGACTAATGAAAGCTGATAAGTGAATTTATAAATGAAATTAAAGATATTAATATTAAAGGCGAGGCTACAAGGGAGAGAAGTGTGGATTTAGCAAACCACAACAAGCAGTGTGGTAATCTGCATGAGATTTACAGCTCCTATCCTGGCAGGCAAACGAGTGGTATTTTCCGCCTGGAGGTTGTGGAAGCTGCCAGGCTTGATGGACACTTCTCCTGAAGCATCACCACCCCCATTACCTTCAGACGCTAAATGAGATTTAAAAAGCTCCTGCTCAAGTTTAAATGCAAATGCCAAAGCAGGGATTAGTGCACCCCAATAGTCTTTGCAGAGATACCTTCACCACCAAACCCTCCTGCAAACAAAATACCTTTACTCTGCAGCCAGTTTGCCGCCAACTTTTTTTTTTCTCTCTCTCTCTTTTAAGATAAAAACACACCTCAGACTAGATTCTCATCTTATTCATGCCAGTATAATGCCAAGCAACTCCTTTAAAAGCTGAGGAGTTTGGAGTTTTTTTGGGTTTATGCACGTACAAACAAGTTCAGGCCTTGCCAGATGGGAATCCAAGCCCAGGTCCAGGCAGCTTGACCATGAACCCACAGCTCCCTCCAGACTCCAGCTGCTCCTCACTGAGGTTTGGGCCCTCAGGAGAGACTGCTCAAGTCCCAGCTCCCACCAGCTGGTGATGGCCAGCCCTGATGGACCACACAAACCTCCTGCATTGCCCCAGGGCACGCAGGCAAACACAGGCACCTCCTCTGATATTACAAAACAAATGAAACAGAGAGAGGGGAAAGCTTTCTTTTGCCTGTAGATGCCCCGTTTTCAGCAGAGGCAGCATCAAAACTTGCTAGCTAGTTGGGCAAGTGGTCATGAGTGGTGACTCCTCATGCACCCACAGCCTCTAAAAATCTCAAGATCCTGTGGGAAGAGCCTCCATCTGGCAGCGAGATTGAAAGAAGAGTCAGATGCCACCAGGAGAATGAGGAATCCCAGAGACACAGAGGAAGCACAGCTGGGAGGGCACATTTGTTACAGGGATGTTTCCCAATCCCTTCCTTCACTGGAGGAACCCAGGGTGGGGAGCAGCTGCAGCAAGACAGATGTCCCAGGAATGGTTTTATTGAATGCCTTTTAGAGACACGTTCCAGCCTGGAAAAAAGGACAAGAGAATGTTTCCACAACCACTCTTAGCTCCAGAGCTGGACATATGGTTTTGTAGGCTGTCCAGTTCCATCAGTCCTGCTCAAAGAAGTCCCAGAAGGCGCCCATGACTGGTGCTCTCCTTGTTTGGGGACACATTTGCTCTTTGGACCATTTGGGAAAGGACATGGAGGGGTGGAGCATGGCAACAGCTCCACAGCACCACTCAGGCCTTCCAGAGGGAGGAAAAAAGAGAAAAACCAGCACCAGCCAATGCTCTGACTGAGCTGAGGGTCACCCACACCTCGGGGTGTCACCCACACCTTGGGATGTCACCCACACCTCAGGGTGTCACCCACACCTCAGGGTGTCACCTCCCACACAGGGCAGCCACTGGGAGCAGCTGGGACCCAGGGATGTGATAAGAGACACACAGACACCTGGATCCTTCCCCCAAGTACCAAAATCCTCACCCAAACATTTCCCTGCAGGCCTGCCCTCACTTCACAGGCTCCCAGCCCACAGGGCTGCCCCTTGCTCTCTCTTTGTCCCCACAACCTGCACCTTTGCTGCTTCCAGCATTTCTTTGCTGCTGACCCCACTGGGTGCAGTCCCTCACACCAATGAAGAGATTCTGTTCAATAAAGAGCCACAAGCCACACACACACAGCTCTCCTGCAGGCACGTTTTGCAGCCTTTAAAGGGAGGGAGAGAAAACAACAGAGGTTAAGGACACTTACCAAGAGGAATCCACGACAGCATGGGCCAACCAGCCCAATCCAGCTGGGGCTGGGAAATGCAAAGGACCATCAGGCAGGAAAATGTGTGAGAAAAGGTCCTGGGAGACTGCAAAACTGAGCAGAGGAGGAGCAGAAAGGGTTAAGAAAAGGTGGAGAGGAGGCATGGAGCAGACAAGGGTTTGCTTTCCCTCCATCCTGGCTGCTGCTGAGCTCTCCAGCACAGGAGCCCAGTCCTTGCCACCACCAGGACCTGTTGCAAGAGGCTAAGGAGTGAATGCACCTTTTTTTTTTTTTTTTTTTTGGTGAGAATTTAACCTTTCTCAAAAGACAGTTTTCTCACTAAGAAGGTTTAGGAGTAAGACAAGACCACACAAGGGTTTAACATGTGGATCTCCCATGGGGTCCTGTGCAGAGTTGCTTGGGAAACCCCTTTGCCAACCCCAACTGCAGACCAACCCACTCCATCTACCCAAAATCAACCAAAAAAGAGAGAAAATTACCATTTTCCCCACTGGGTGTTGTCCCCCCTCTCACTGCCTCCCTGCAGCCCCATGTTCCCCTTCTGCTTCCCAAACCCCCACATCAGCTGAAACACCTGCTGAGTGCAGACTTGTGAGTTTTGAGGACCAAGTTGGCCATAAGCAGCACCTTGAAGCTCTACATTATGTGAAACCCCTTAAGATTAAAGCCTTGTGCTATCACCCAGCTCCAGGAGCTGCAGGGTTGTGCTGGAACACCCAAATTCCACGAGATGCCTGAGAGTCACAGCATTTGGCAATGCCATCACACCTCTTCCAATTGCCAAACCAACTCTGCTCCTGGGGTTACAGATATTGAAGACAATTTAATACAGAAGTTGCAAATCTTCCCTTGGATTTCTCACTCCTTAATTTAAAGCCTCCCAAAACGAGCACTCCCAGGTTAAGGGTGGGAAGGGCTTTTCTCTGCTGACCTGCTGCAGCACCTGTCCCTTTTTGAACACCTCTGGAGAGAAGAATCTTCCAGTTTAGACATGAGGCGTCCCAGTGCATGGTTTGGGGTTAAACCAGCACATAAATGGGTGGGAGGGGATGTCCATGTCCTTGCTACCCCCAAAAGAGATGTATTCCCCTGTCCTTCCACCTCTGCACCCCCAGTGGTTGTCACCATTGTCCCTCTGGTCAGGGGAGACACATGAGCCAGTCTTGGGTGTCCCAGGTGCTCCCTGAGGTACCTGGGGGGGTTTCTCCTACATCTTTTGGGGCAGTGCCTGCCCCAGCCATGCTCCATCCATGCTCCATCCTCTCCTTTCAGCTAACTAGGAGCTGCCCAGGCTACGAGCAGGGTTTGAAGCTACAACAGAAACGAAACTCAAGACTTACTCTAGGAAAGTCCTTCCAGAAAGGTCCCGGAGGAGGACCCGAGGTGGCTCTGTGAGGACACCCACACTCTGCCCAGGGCACCCCAAGCAGCCTGGGCTGTGTCCCCACCGTGTCCCCAGCACTCTGTGCCCCTGCACCAGAGCAGCTCCGGGGTTCTGTGGCAGACACACCCCCGTGACCACCCCCGAGCTTCACAGCTTCTGCCGCTGCCTCCCTCGCGCACCAACTCACCGGTTCTTAAATAACACACTTCCACGGGGCCAGATCCGCACGCAGCAAGGCAAATCCAGATCAGCTCTCTCTTTAGGCTCTGCTGATAATTCCCAGCATGAGCAAAACGTGACCACTACTTGTTTCTGTTTCTCTCAAAAAGGATGGAAGCTGTGCCACCAGCCCAGACCCCATGTGAGACCCTTCAGCCCAGCTCCCCTTTGCCATCATTAAGCACGCACAGATGGGTGTGAGACCTTCACACAGCCCTGTCAGAAATTAACCTCAGAGCCCCTTTTGTCCGTGTTTGGGATTATCCCTCTCCCTGTTACTGCAAGGAGTTATTTAAGGGAGCCCAGAGATACAGGTTGGTGCTGGAGAGACGTCTAGGCTTTACAGAAATCACTGCATGTGCCTCCACACCCACAGCAGCACCACCAGCACGTGACCCACCTTGGATTTCCTCAGCCCACCAATGCTAAAACAAAAACAAAAACCAAAAAAAAACCAAACAAAAAAAAACCCCAAAACCCCCAAAAAAAAACCAAACAAAAAAAAAATCATTTTCTTTGTACCAGGTGGCTTTTTCAGGACTCAAACGTGGCTTTTCCAGAGTGTCAAAGGAATTAAGTCATTAAAATGTGGATGAGTTTGATGGATTATGAGCTATGAAAGCCTGGTGGTTACTGACTAATAAGGCTGGGAGGTGGAGGAGGGGGGGATGCTTCCTCTTGTAAGGATGTGTTTCTAACAAGACAGGTCAAAAATATGATGCGGATGATAAATTGCTTTAAAAGTTGCCATTAACCCAGCAGTTTTGTGCATTATTAGATTACCAAGGCATCCTCGGAGTGGGCTGAGCACGCAGCCCTGCTCTGTAGCAGGGCTAATTTGCAGAGTGAGACCTGGGGGGGTTGTCACGCTCGCTGCAGTGAATCCCCACTCCCAACAAAGGGGCAGCTGCCGGCAGGTGTCCGTGGAGGGGATGGGTTTATCCGTGTTGGGGTTTGGGCTGGGGGGAGAGGAGAAGGGGAATTTTTTTTTTTTCCCCCCCACGCCATAACCCGAATCTCATTGTCTCACGTGGCGTGGGGCTGGTGGGGGGGAAGGGGGGTTGAATTTAAAAAAAAGAAGAAACAACGAAACGAAACAAAACCAAAAAAAAAAAAAAAAAAAAAGGGGGGGGGGGGAGAGGGCGCGGGAGAGGGGGGAGAAAATAATAAAAAAAATCACATTGGAAAATGATCAGCCCCAACAGGCATGCATGTCTCCCTTCATGCAAGCGAGAAGCACAGCCTCCCTCCTCGGGATGTGTATGGGGACGTGTCAGGCACGGAGGAGCTCAGCGCTGGCCCGGGGCGAGGATGGAGCGAGAACAAAGGGCCACGGCATACACTACATCCAGGGGGGAGCAGGGGGCACCCCACCGGTGCTCATACAGAGGGGGACAGGATGGCCAAACAGTCACCGAGGTACACGGAAAAGGAAGTATGGAGAAGGAAATCATAAATAAATGTTTATAGAGAAAACCAACCAAACTCAGGATAGAGCTAGGAGAGAGGTGGAAAGGCACAGCCTTGCGAAATGATGCGTCTCTGGGAGGGATGCTGGGGTAAAGGCAGGGCGGGCTGCAGGAGCCACTGGCTTTTGTTTTGTTTGCCAGCGGCTCCTCGTGAAATTCTAGCGGGTGGGAACCACCGACCTGCTGAATTTGTCTTCCTCTCATTAAAGACCAATCACCAATGCTGCGTCTCCCCCCCCGCTTCTGTGGAAATGTAATTAAAGACGAGATGCTCCCCGCGCCTCCCCTCCCGGCCCCGTCTCTGGCTTTGGGAGCCCTGACTTCCCTCAGCCCCTCGTGGCACCCAAGCCAAAGCGGGGAGGTTTTACGGGACCGGTTTGCAGACCTGGGAGAGGAGGTCTGCTGCAGGCACAAGGAGAGGTGACCACTACGATTATCATCGCTTTGCAGCCGCAGCAAAGCTGCTCGCTGACCGCAATTCATCCATTCCTCCATGCTTCCAATATTTTAAGGCTCCCCGTGACTTTTTCTCCCAACCCCATAGTTTGCCTTTTTTTCTTTTTTTTTTTTTTTTGACCAAATCGAGTTTTTATTCAGAAGATGGTGGGCCTGGAGGCTTCGAGCAGGAAAAATGTAGTTACAACATTAGCAGCTGGGACATTTTTACGAGCCCTGCCTTGCAGGGGTCTAGTGGAGATATTTATAGCGTGCCAGTCGCCGCGGGACCGAGGCACGGCAACTTCTCGCCTGGCAGATGGTGGGCAGGGCACTCGCAGAGATGTATACGTTTAAAATATACAGCTTAAAGATTGGAGGGTTTTTTTAATTTTTTTTTTTATACAGGTTGGTTTACCTCTTGTTAATCGGGACTTTAGAAAAATAAACAATTCCCCACCCCCATCCATACAGAGGGATCAGTCTGGTAAGGAAGGTGTAATGTTGTAACTAGAATGAATAAGCAGCAGACCCTTCATCAATTTATCTTTTTTTTTTTTTAGATTAATAATGGGGGATTGGATTTGTACACTTTTTTTTTTTGGCTGTTCTGCGGTAAAACCAGAATTCTGCATCGGCACAACAGCAATATGGACTGTGCGCTGGGAAGTATGTACACACAGACTAATGCTGAGGGTAGATATGGGATAGGAAGTGGCGGGGGGGGAAATGTATTTAAAAGCCCCCATATCTGTTCTATGAGGGAGAAAAAATCCACTCACTCAAACCTCACGATGAGGGGAAAGCAAGGAAAAAATCTAAACAGCAGGATACGACAATAAATGGGAAAACAGCAATAGAAAAAGCACACTAGGTTAATATAGGAAAACTAGTTTCTTTATTGAGAGATCGTATATTAGTATTAGTGGAATCGTGTGTAACAATGTCATCATGCACACAATACAAAAAGGCAAGGCCCACCATGCTATGGAAGGGCAACAGAACAAAAGCAGCGTACACTGAGCAGATGTATAGGCTACAGCACATTACATTTCAGCAGGGTATGTCTCTACAGAGAGATTTACATCAGAAACTAGGTAATGTAAAAAAATACAGACCATGCTTTAGTTTTAGTACAAGAAAAAAGGTGGAGATACACAACCAAAGGATATTCGGTACAGAAAAAATTACCCACAAAATAAGAACAGGAAGTAATTTAGCACAGCAGAAAAAAATGTTATCCCTGTTTAATGGAAAACCATTTTGCCAGTCGTCTCTTTCGGCAGCCCGGTTTGTTTGGTTTTTTGGGGGGTTTTTTTTGGTTTTTTTTTTTGGAGGGTGGGGGGTGTCGCTGGGCGGGTTGTCGGGGGTGTGCCGGCGGGACGGGACACTTGTGGCTGCAGGGCGGGCCGGGGCTGGGGGCGATGCCCGCGGGGACAGCGGTGTCACCGCGGGGACAGGGATGCTGCACCCCCGGACCACACGCACCCCGCCGCACGACTCCCCCCCAGCCCGATTCTGGGAACCGCGGCCAATCGCTGCGCTTCCCCTCCCCAAATTTAATGGGTTTTTGGAAGGTTTTCAAGCAGGGAGGTGGGAGCAGATGACCCCACCGTGGTGCCCTCCAAGCTCAGCCGCCCCGGGATTGTGGGTTTGGCCGCAATTCGGGGGCGTTTGGCCCCGCCGCACCCCAAAGAGACTCTGCGACGACGACCACAGCAAAACGAATCCACTTAACAGGAATTTACAGTGCAAATGTAACTCAGCTACTACACAGGATGGAGGTACAAAAATGGCTGTTATCGGCTACAGCTACGCTGGGATGGCCTGGTGGCTACGGTGAGGGGTGGGGGTGGGGGAGAGGGTAAATTAAAAAATAAAATAAAATCCGTAAAAGAAGAACGGGAGGAGGGGAGGGTGGAACAGATCTACCGCAGTCGGGAGGTGCGGGCGGGAGGGGGGTCCCGAAGCGTGGCGTGTGTGGGGCGGCAGGCGCCCCAGAGACGGGGACGCCGCCGGGCTGGGTGAGGTGCGCTGAGGGGAACGCTGAGGGGCAGCCCCCCCTTCCTGCCGCCGGGGACCCGGGACGCGCCGCCCCCCCTCGCCGCCGCCAGCGGCCCCGGGACGCGAACCCGCGTTGCCGGGAGCGGTACCTCTGTTGCGCACGGAGCCGAAGACGGGCAGCACCAGGTATCCGACGTGCACCAGGACCATGCTGCGGCCTTTGTGCCCCCCGGACGCGCCGGCGACTGGCGGCGGCCGCGCTCGGCCGGCACACAAAGGGGCGCGCGGCCAATGGCAGCGCGGGGGCCGCCGCCGGGACACGCCCCCCCGCCCGCCGCTGACCAATGGGCGCCGAGGGCGGGGCGACCCGCGCGCGAGGGAGGCGCGCACGCGCGCGCGGCGGCGGCGGGGTCGCGTGCGCGCGCACCCGCACCCGCCGGTCCGGCCGTGCTGCCATCCGTCTGTCCGTCCGTCTGTCCATCCATCCATCCTTCCGTCTGTCTGTCTGTCCGTCCGTCCGTCCATCCTTCCGTCTAGCTGTCTATTTGTCCGTCCGTCTGTCCCTCCATCCATCCATCCATCCATCCATCCATCCATCCATCCATCCATCCATCCTTCTGTCTGTCTGTCCGTCCATCCATCCTTCCTTCCGTCTAGCTGTCTATTTGTCCGTCCGTCTGTCCATCCATCCATGCATCCATCCATCCATCCATCCCTCTGTCTGTCCATCCACCCGTCCAGCCCTCCTTCCATCTGTCCGTCTGTCCATCCTTCCATCTGTCCATCCAGTCATCCTTCCGTCCGTCCATCCATCCATCCATCCATCCATCCATCCATCCATCCATCCATCCATCCATCCATCCATCCATCCATCCATCCATCCATCCATCCTTCTACCTGTCTGTCCATCCGTCCAGACATGCTTTCATGTGTCCGTCTATCTCTCCGTCTATCCTTCTGTCTGTCCATCCAGCCATCCATCTGTCCATCCATCATCCATCCATCCATCCATCCATCCATCCATCCATCCATCCAATATCCATCCATCCACCCAGTCGCACCCCTGTCACCTGCACACACACACCACAAACACCCTCAGAGCCCCCACAGACACCCTCCCACGGGGACACGGACACTGCCACACCCTCACAGGGGAACACGGACACCGCCACCCTCCCGTGCTCCTGCTGTCCCCTGCTCACAGCCCCGATCTCTCCCACCCCACACTCCCGTGGGTCACACTCTGGGGTGCCCATCCCTCGCCCTGGCACTCGGGAACCACCCGCCCGGCCGTGCCACAAGCAGGGCCACCGAGGGCTCGTCGCTGTCCCCACCCCAGCGCCACCATCCCCACGCCCATCCGTGTCCCATCCCTCCTCCCCGCGGTGACACAGTGGCCCATTGTGTTGACGCCCCAGTTGCTGACAGAATTTATCCGCTGGGGCATCCCTGACCTAAAACGGCTCCGGCCGAGCCCGGAGGGCGCGGAGAGCGCTGGAAAGCCGTGGGAGCGCGGAGCCACCCCCTGCTGCCGCAAGGAGCATCCCAGCCTGAGGAAGGGCCATTCACCCCCCAAAAACCCCAAACACACACCATCTCCATCCCAAACTGTTTTAATGGACTCAGAGCCCCCTTTGCGCGGGAGGGATTTCTGGCAAAGCGCAGCATCCAGGGAATCATTTCACCCCGCTGCGAAGCGACTTTTCCATGGCTTTCCCACCCTGCCAGGGCTGGTTTTTTTATTTTTATTTTATTCGCCCCCATTTCCCCCGCCCGCTGCGGCCGCCGTCCCGCCGTGGGGAGCCCCCTTAATCCCGGTTTAGCCTTATCCGTGCCGTGCATCTGGCAGGTTTAAGCGCTCGCAGCCTCCGGACGCGGATGTGCCGTGGATTTGCCCGCCCGGATTATGGCATCGGGTCTGTCGCTGGGCTCCGTTTGTGGGTTTGTTGTTTGCGGGCGGGAGGAGGGGAAGGTTGGTTTGGTGTTTTGTTTTTTTCTCCTCCCGATCTGAATAAAAACGTGAGCTTGGTAACCTGGATCGGTGTAACCCCTTCCTTGCCCCAGGGCAGATGCTGGGAAGGATGAAGTTGATCCGCAGGGAGAGCTGCGAGCTCTCCCCGGAGCCTTTCCAGCGCTGCAGCCTCTAGCCCAGAGGGCCCTTTTGGGCACATTCACACAGCTGCTGCTCTGAGCTCCCCAAAAACGGCAGCGGGACAAGTTCCAGGAGCCCGCTGCCTCCCGGTGCCCATCCCATCGCATCCCAGCTCGGATTTGTCCTCCTGCCTTTCCCCCAGCGCCCTCGGGAGGCTGCTCTGGCTCATGGGGGGCTCTCGGCAGGGCAGGGCTGGGTTTTGTCCCCTCTGTCACCGTGCTGCTGTGAGCAGCGCCCGCCCCAGGGCTCTGCCGGCCCCACCAGGCAGCACATCCTGATGTCCCAACAGCGTTAATACTTCCAAGAAAGGAGCAAAATTTGCTGTTTGTTTCCCCCCCTAGAATCCCAGAATAGTTTGTGCTTGAAGAGACATCAAAGCTTGTCTAAAACGACGAGCAGGGACACCTTCTGCTGTCCCAGGTTGCTCCAAGCTCTGTCCAACCTGGCCTTGGACACTTCCAGGAGCAGCCACCGCCTCTCTGGGCACCCTGTGCCATGGGCATCCCCACCTTCACCATAAAAAACTCCTTCCTTACATCCAATCTAATCTAATTTCCCGTGTTTATACCGTAATGAAACCCTTCCCGAGCCCCGTCTGGGCGGCAGCATGGGAACACACCCGCTCCCCACGCATCTCTGTCAGCAGCAATGGGTCACCCCCGGCCCCAGGGGCGATGCCGACCTGGCTGTGCCACACAAAGGGACATCTCTTTAATCGCTAAAAACCCCGCAGGGTGCCCCGCAGCCCGGCCCACGCGTGGATCCGACAGGGAGGGATGGATGCCCCCAGTCCCTCCCTGTCCCACCCCCAGGACGGTCCCAGGAGTTCATGGAACACGCCGCCATCCCCTCCGCCGTGCCCTGGGACGCTGCTGGCCCCGGGCCGGGCCGCAGCCCCTCCAGCAGCCCCAGTTGCCTCGGGCAGCTGCTCCCGTGGCCCCCGCAGTTGTCCCGGGCATTTCACGGGGCTCAGCCCCCGCTGCTGCCGCTTTGCACCATCCCCGCCCTGCCCGGACACCCGATCCTCCGCAGATGCCGCAGGCAAGGGTTGGTGTTAAAATTAGTCCCTGGATCCCGCCTGCCCATCCCCAGAGCAGATTTTGGGGTCCAGCCCCCCCGTTTGGGGCATCCTCCTGCCTTTGCCCCACGCTCAATATCCCGCTCCCCCTGGATGCTCCCTGCCCCCAGGTGTCCGTGCGACACGGGTGTCCCCCCGGGTGGCTGCTCTGGGGGTGCTGCAGGCTCGGGGTGATGGATGTCTCACCCCTCGGTACCATCGGGAAGGATTCTCCCCTTATCCAGGAGTCAAAAGGTGATCCAGGGCAGCTGGGAAGCCCTGGGCCAACGTGGGACATCAGCACCATCCTGGGGCAGGTCTGAGGGTGACCTTGACTCTCAGAGCTGCAAGATCTGCCCCCAGACCCTCTGCCTGTCCCAGACATCTTTTATGAAAAAGCTTTTCTTTAGGATTTTTCCTCCTAAGAAGCTGAGAAGCTTCAAAAACAAAATGTAAGCATTGATTATCTGCTGCTGTGGAATGCAACAGGTGGATCTGTGATTGGCCCATGTTGGTTGTTCCTAATTAATGGCCAATCACAGCCAGCTGGCTCAGACAGAGAGTCCAAGCCACAAACCTTTATCATTCTTTCCTATTCTATTCTTAGCTAGCCTTCTGAGGAAATCCTTTCTTCTATTCTTTTAGTATAGTTTTATAGTTTACTATTCTTTTAGTATAGTTTTAATGTAATATATACAATAAAATAATAAATCAAGCCTTCTAAAACATAAAGTCAAATCCTCATCTCTTACCTGAGACCCCTGTGAACACCATCACACTCTGCCCACCCTAAAGCCCTCTGCAATTTCACCCTGAAATGGGACATTTCACCCCCTCTGCAAAGCCAAGCTGGGTGAAGCCCTTTGGGGAGCCAGGATGGTCTCAACTGGCTCAAAAAATGATGAGTCCGTTTTCTTCAAATTTAGGGGATTTTGTCTGTTGGCCTCAGGCAGGACAGTGGAACAGGTCTCAGGGAAGGGCTTCACCCAGCAGCTTTGAAGCCCTGTGGTTTGCTCCAGAGGGGCATCTTACACCTCCCTGAGGTCTTTTTATGGAATCCCAAAATGGTTTGGGGCCATGGGGGTCTCAAGTCTCAGGTTTGGGAGGCAAAACTCCTGTTGGGCTTGGGGGAACAGCACTGGAGAACCTCCAGGGAAACTGGGGAGGGAAAACACTTAAGGTAACATGGATAGAGAAAGGGCAAAAGAGGAGGGGAAATTTCTATAGCAAATATCATTGTTCCATGTCTGGGAGCAGCAGCAGCCCAAACCCAAGTGGGGACTCAGAAACTGGAAGGGCTTTATTTGAGATTTTTTTTACACTGACGTTTTATCTCAGGTTATTTTGCTGCTTTATTTTCTGCCTCCCTGGAATTTTTTCTCCTCTGCCTCTTACCTTGTTTCTTTAGCTAAAGAAAAAAAAAAAAAAGAGAGAGAGAGGCAATCTAGAGGAAATCATTATGCATTTGATTAAAGTGTAATATCTCAGCATTTCAATTTTCCAGTTTTATAAAGTAAGAGATAAAATAAGAAGATGGGTGAAAATCTCAGCTCCAAAGAGCAGCCATTTGGGAGGAGAGAAAGGGAGAGAAAGAAAACACTTTGCAATTATTTTGCTGTAGCCCATTTCAGATATGTGGCCCAGGAGGTGCTTTTTCCCTTTTCCCTGAAAGGAGGATTTTTGGGAGCTCACAGCACTCCAAGGAATCAGCACACATCCAGAGCCCTCATGAGGCTCATTTCAGGAGGGAGCACAATTTATGGTGGCAAAGGGGACAAGTCCAGGGCAGGGAACGGAGCTGGGAAGGGGCTGGAGCACCAGGAGAGGCTGAGGGAGCTGGGAAGGGGCTGAGCCTGGAGCAAAGGAGGCTCAGGGGGGCCCTTGTGGCTCTGCACAGCTCCTGGCAGGAGGGGACAGCCGGGGGGGTCGGGCTGTGCTCCAGGGAACAGGGACAGGAGGAGAGGGAACGGCCTCAGGCTGGGCCAGGGCAGGGTCGGGGTGGATATTGAAGAATTTTTTTTAATGGAAAGGGTCATTAAGCTTAGGAACAGGCTGCACAAAGGGCAGTGTTGGAGTCCCCATCCCTGGTGGGATTTAAAAGCCACAGGGATGTGGCCCATGGGGACGTGGGTCAGTGGTGGCCTTGGCTGTGCTGGGGGAATGGTTGGACTCAGTGATCTTAAAGGGCTTTTCCAACTAAAGCAATTCAGTGAGTCTATGATGCCCCATTTGTATGTTAATGTTTTTCTTAATTATTTTTCTTCGAGGAATTTAATTCTCCATTTGTATGGGTGTGGCAGACAACAAAACAGAGCTGGGGATTTTCTGACTGGTGGTGGTTGCTGCAGAATGGGAGCTGGTGGAGATTCACTGCATTGAGCCCAAAGTGGGACACTGGGGCTGATTGAATCCTTCCTTTCAATCAGAGTTTGAAGCTCACAACACTCATTACTCCCTGTGTGCCTCCATAAGGTGAGGGCAGTTTTGGGGTTTAGGATATGTCACACCTCCCTGTTTCAAGCAGAATGACCCCAAATGCATCATTTCTCCTTCATCCTGCCCTTATTTTTGGGGAGCAGAGGTTTTGGTGTGTTTTCCTTGGTAGCCCCACAATGTTCTCCCCATCCCAGCATCCCAGCAGATTCCTGCAGCAGCAGCTTTGGGATGCAGCCAGGAATTGTGAAGAAAGGAAGGCCCTCTCCTGGAAACATGCTCTGCTGCAAAATCCCACAAATTCTGCCACTAATCAAACACCTTGTACTATTTTATTTGTGAGATCAGGTCCTTGGTTTGCAGTAACCAAAAATAAGGCAAGGTCAGCAACCCCTGTCCACATTCCCAGATCCTGGGCTGAATATCTGGAGAAACGACTCATTAGTGGTTAATTACTTCAAAATCACAGCTGGACAATTTAATTTCAGTATTCCATCCAGATGATTTGATTTCTTTTGCTCTTCCCAGGGCCTTTTTCCCTACCTTGGGATGGATGTTGGCTGCATGGACAGGGTCAGACAAAGGTGACTGGGTCCAGCAGCGTTAGGAAAATTAAAAAGAAAATAAATAAATAAATTGGTTTTTTCACATCCAGAAACCTTTTTGCCTGTTTTTGAAGGCACTTTCCGCGTTCTGGGGGACGCAGGGGAGGGTGAGACAGCAGCTAGATCCCGTATCCTCTGGCTCTGGTGCCATCTAGTGCCTTCCCAGGGGCTGCTTCCAGCCAGGGCTTCCTGAGAGAAAATACCAGGGGCCAAACTGCAGTAAAAATCATTGTTATTGCAAAAAGGGTGCTGCTGAGAGCCCTCACCTTCACCCACCCACCCCTCCCCAGCCTTTCTGTGGGGTTGGGAGCAGGCTGAGCCCAGCATGGAGCCCCAGGAATTAAAGGGATTTCTCCCTGGGGCACAGGGAAGGAGAGGATGCTGGTGTAAAGCTAATTTTGGAGCATTTTGGGCAATTTTAAGGGCATTTTAGAGTTTTTCTATACCCTTGGACAAGCTGGGAATGCTGGTCCAGGGCAAGACCTTACACTGGCCATCAAAGGATGAGGGAGTGCTGCATCACCCCTCCAAAAATTTGGCTGTAGTATGCAATCCTGCTGCTTACTGGGAAAATAAAGCACTAAATAAGATTTTTTTTGAGTGTCAGGGAGCTCAGCCCCTCACAGAAAGCTCACTCCCTGCATTGTGCCATGCCCAGGTGGGACTGCTTTAATTATTGCCCTAATTCCTCCTTTTGACAAGCAGATGGAGGAAAGAGAGATTGTCCAAGGAGTCAAGGTTCATCAGCTGCAAGTGGGATGGGGTTTTTAATGGCCTGAGACTTTGTTTACACAGCTTCCCAGCCACAGAAAATGCTTGGGAACTGTGGAGGTCTCCTAGGTGGGCACCGGGGGCTCATTCTCCTTTTGCCATGGGGGGATTGAACTAAACAACATTTTCAACTTGCCAGGCCTCTTCTGAGACATGTTGTGAGGTTGTTTTTGAAATTATCCCCTTTTATTAGGATTTGCTCACTGTGGTTTTGTATTCTGGTCTTGGTGTGTTACCTAGAGAAGAGAACATTCCAGGGAGAGCTCAGAGCCCCTGCCAGGGCCTGCAGGGGCTCCAGCAGAGCTGCACAGCCACTGGGGACAAGGCATGCAGGGACAGCAGCCAGGGAGTGGCTTTAAATGGAGAGAAGGCAGGGTTGGATGGGATACTGGGGAGGAATTATTCCTCCTTCTGAGGGTGGGCAGGCCCTGGCCCAGGGTGCCCAGAGCAGCTGTGGCTGCCCCTGGATCCCTGGCAGTGCCCAAGGCCAGGCTGGATGGGGCTTGGAGCAGCCTGGGACAGTGGGAGGTGTCCTTGCCCATGGCAGGGAATTGGAATTAGATGGTCTTTAAGTTCCCTTCTAACCCAAATAATTCTGTGATTCTGTGATTGGCCTGACACCGGGGTTCACTGGCCCACAGCAATTCCCAGTTTGAAGCAGACACACAAGGATGTGGAAGAAACAAGGCAGGAAAGGTTTGGATGCTGCTGATCGTGGGCCAGCCGGGGACAGAGCAGAAGCACTGCCCAGCTGCAGATGGCATTTCATCAGAGGCACCAGTCAGGCTCCAGGAGCTGTGTTCAATTCACAGCACCTACAGCAATGGAAAATGAATTTGACAGAGCACTCTTGTTTGTTTTCCCAGCTCTGATGTGGCTGCCCTGGATTCACCCGAAGCTGCCGATGCAGCGAGTAAGTGTAGAAAATTATCTGAAATTAAACTTCCAGACAGCTTTCCCCCTGCCCACTCCAGCTTTGCCCTGAGACTGTCTGAAAGATGTTGCCTTCCCAGTGGCTGGCACTCAATTCTAATTTTAAACTAAACTGCAGACCCAGATGACTAACCAGATCCATGAGAAAACTTCCAAGGGGCATTTGTGAATCAGCAGTCGTCAGGACCCTCAGGATTGAATTTACTTTCCAAAAACTCAAGATACAGACTGGGGGGATCCATGGGTTGGATCCTTGTCTGCCCTTTAGCATCAGTAACAAGAGGATTTCACCTTATTTGCACCCAAGTTTTCAGTAAGTGCAGGGTTTGTGCATCCCAAGTTTGCACTTTGCAGGCATTCTGCTCCTTCCCTGTGCAGACAGAAGGGAAACTGCATCCCTGGGGTGCTCTGGAGAGAAAGCCACAGCAGCTGACATTCAGAGATGACAGCCCCAAAAAGGAGAGGCAAAACTGGCAGTTTCAGCCAAGGGAGGTGATGCCTTCAGCAAAGAGCACCATTTGCAGATTCTCCAGGGAACTGGGGAACAAAGCCACTTAGCACAGCCCCTTCTGTCCTCGTTTCAAGGCGGGCAAACCAAACTTTCAGCCACAGAATTAATCTGCATTGCAACTAATTCACTGGGGAAACACAATACAAAATCTAACCTGTTTCTGGGTAGTTTTCATCAGTTTTTCTGTTGTCTCAGAAAGAGCAATTCCCACAAAGTCAAGTGGCTCCTGCATAAGGAAGTGCCAAGGGCCAGAGAGGGGATTTTAAGCTTTCCATTCAGTGTTCCCTGAAGCCTACACACTCTGGGTATTTCTTGGTGATAGAGAAGAAAAGATTCAGCAGATATTTTATCTGTCCTCTTCCCACATTTGCACCAAACTCCAGGGCTCTGTTCTCCCTCAGCTGCTGATAAAAACAAAATCTGAGATAGGTGCCCACCTCTGCAATGACCACCAGGCCCAGATTTTGTATTTTCAGGCTCCACAAATGCCAAGGACTCAGTAAGGCTGAAAACCACTTTACCTTCATTATCCATATTGGTACTTAAAATACATGGATAAGTGACCTTCCTGATTTTCACTGGGAGCTTTCTCATATGATAAATACATATATAAAACACAGCAGAGGTACTGAACTGTAATCATTATTATTTTTAGTCCTATTCCCATTTCCATTTTGCCTGTGAGGGGGCAGGCAGGCAGCAGGACCCCACGTTCAGCACAGAGCAGTTGTCCTTTACCATGCTCCTCTTTACTTGTGCCTCCCAGTTCCCCCATATAATTTTGTGCCTCTCTGAACACAGCTGACCCTGGCACCATCCCCCTGGCCAGAGAGGCCCTGCCCTGGAGCATCAGCCTCAGAGCCAGGCAGTGCCACTGAGCAGCAAAGGTGTCTGGGGGGATGGCACAGGGGGATGCAGTCAGAGGAATAATGGTGAGAAGGTTGCTCAGACACCTGAAGGACTCAGGTGTGTGGGGAGGTGGAGGCTGTGCTGAAATTGCACCCCTGGAGGGGATTCTGCAGGGCACAGTGAGCCCCAAAACAGGGAGGGCAGGGAGCTGCTGCAGCCAGTGCAGAGGAGGCCACGCAGATGCTGCCAGGGCTGGAGCCCCTCTGCTCTGGAGCCAGCCTGGCACAGCTGGGGCTGCTCAGCTGCACAAGAGAAGGCTCCAGGGACACCTGAGAGCCCCTGCCAGGGCCTGCAGGGGCTCCAGCAGAGCTGCACAGCCACTGGGGACAAGGCATGCAGGGACAGCAGCCAGGGAATGGCTTGCCAGGGCCAGAGGGCAGGGACAGATTTTGGGCTCTTGGGAATTAGGAATTGCTGTCTGGGAGGGTGGGCAGGCCCTGGCCCAGGGTGCCCAGAGCAGCTGTGGCTGCCCCTGGATCCCTGGCAGTGCCCAAGGCCAGGCTGGATGGGGCTGGGAGCAGCCTGGGACAGTGGGAGCTGTCCCTGCACATGGCAGGGGGTGGGACTGGAAGATCTTTAAGGTCCCTTCCAACCCAAACCAAACTGTCCTGGGATTATGTGATGGGCAGCAGCCACTTGTCACTGGTACCTGCACATCCTCTGGCACCAAGGCTAAAGGGAGAAGTGTCAGTCCTGCCCTGGTCTAAGATAAAAAGAAGGTTTTGCAGCCAGGAAATCACTTCAACATTCTGAAAGTGCAAAATTTAATGTGTTACAGCAAGAAACAATGCCGAATTTCAGCAACTGCAATCCAGAATTTACAAGTTTAACTTGTAGATGTGACAAACAGCAGCACATTTGCTGGAAGTGGAAGGAAAAAAAAACCCAACAAATTGATATTGTTTAAATAATACACTCTATTTTATTTCATCTTTAAAATAGTTTAACCTTTATGCTACAGACTTGTTTCAAAAAACAGAAGGTCTCATCTTGCACCAAAAATATATATATTTATATATATATTTATATATATATATAACACTCTGTTTTATTATTATTTCTCTCCGAAGACCATTAAATACTAGATGGAAAATGAGAACTAAATAGTGAGTGTCCACAAGAATCGAATTTTATTTTTAACTAGAGCCGCACATTTTAAACATTTATATTCTGAGCAATGATTTGTCTTCACTACAGAAGATTCCAAGTTCACACTCCAGCAATTTAGGAAAACTGCTAAACCCTGAAGGGCTCGAGCCAATGCACACTGAGGTCGATGGGCAGCCCCACACCGACCCCAGTGGGTTCTGGTCCAGGCCCCAAGTGCATTGGTTCACAGCCATACAATGGCTAACTTTTCTCTTTCCTGCTGAGCAGAGCAAAAACCACCCAGGCACGTTTTTGCTCTTTTAAAAAAAAAAACAAAAACAGAACTTAAAAAAAAAAATTAAAAAAAAAAAAAAAGAAACAAAACCAAACTGTTTTCTACCTATATCCAGTGATTGCTTTTTTCAGATCACTAGCCTTAAAATTTGTTAAGAGAAAATACATAGTGTTTTAAATAAAAGAAAACCTGCATCGGGCTACCATACATGAGCTGTTTAAACAAACACAGTGCACAGTTGGAGGAAGTTTGGTTAGGAGGCAGTTGTTTTTATGTACACGTGGAAGTCACATCATATACCAACTGAAAAACAAGGAGAGAGAGTTTGCATTTTTTCACGGAAGGGCTGCAGACGGGGTCCCTGCAGCTTTCTTCACAACCACTCTTCAGGAGACTCTGTGGAACGGGAAGAGGCAGCCACAGGAGGTGGCTGTTCCAAAGTTACCTTTACAGCAGGAGTGTGAGCCTGCAGCTGATGGAAAGACGAGGAGAAAGGATGGGCAGAGCAGCACGGAGCCTCTCCCTGCTGCGGGGCCAACAGGATCCATCCATGCTCCCCTCCCTCCCTCCCTCCCACAGAAAGGAATTGGTCACTAAAAACACCACAGGTATTTCTCTGGCCATGCAACACAATTATGTTCAATGTTCTAGAAAGCTGGGAATGGGAACATCAATCCTTACCTAGCTGTTCTGTAGAGTGCAGCATGAGCTGTGCTGCTTATGGAAGAAACAGATGTTTGTTACTAAAGATAACCCCCTGCTGGGCTGTTTTGCCTTTATGTGACAACACAGGTAACTCCATTTTAATTTTTTATTTTGCCCACAGATAAAACAAAGAGAAACCAAGAAACCAAATAAATTTTGAAAACTAGCCAGCACAAAAGGAAAGCAAAACTTCCCATGTCCTGACCACCCTTGTTCAGCTTTAAACAGTGAAAAATCTAATGGCAGAGCTGTACAAAATTCCCAATAGAAACATCTGGAATATGAAGGAATGTTTCAATTGCACAGTAGACATTTAAAGTGAATAATATCATCTTGTTAAAAGTCTAATCTTTGGTTTTTGCCTTGGGAAAGGCTGATAATGACAGATGAGGGGCAGGAATTTCCATGTACACCACAGAAAGTGCAGCCCGCTAAAGTTCCACTGATTTTCGTAAATATTCTGGTAGAAAGTGTTTCCTGAATCTTGGAATTTCCAAAACTAGCAGGAGAGGCATGACTGAAAGCCAGGGAAATGGTGCAGATAATTAGTAAATTAAAAAAAAAAAAAGTTAGAAACCACAACCTTAGTTTCTGACCCTAATCCTGCAACATCTTTCAGGACAGAGTGTTAAGCACTTGAGTGGCCCCACAAATTCCAGGAACAGGTCCCAGCTGACCACCCCTTTGCCAGGCTGGAGTTTTGGAATTTGCTTGGGATTTGCTTTTTGTTTTCTGAGATGGTGAATGACACAAACAAGTAGCAGTAGAGATGGAGACTGTGAGTAAAACATTTAATTCCTCTTCTTCATCTACTCCAGGCAAAACTCAGATAGAGGTAATAATAATAATAAGATATAATTAAAAAGGAGAGGGATGCTGGGCCTTTTTATTACTTTTTCCTGTGCTTTTGCAATGTTCAGCTGTTCCTAAGTCACTACTATTACTATTTTAGCCATTCCAAGCTGTGGGAATAGACCAGTGAAACACAGTAGTCAAGTGGACAGAAGACTCAGCACTGAAGAGTATAAACTATAAATTACATTGAAAATAAAAAATGTTTCAATTAAAAGCTGTTCAGTGCATTTTTTATGGGCCATTTGCATTAAAGACAATCCCTCCTGATGGTAACACAACCAAATCAGTTTGGGTAAAAATACTCCTGGCCCAAATTTTGCAAGTGTTGAATACCCCCCAGTTCCACTGAAATCAGTGAGGACACAGCATTTCTCAAAATCACTGATGCTCACACAGCAACACACTAACTTCTACTAACAAACTCAAGATACTGATAAATTAAAAAAGTCCTGGAGTCGGGAGGCGGGGAGCGTGGGAGGACGTAAATTTGCACGCAGTTATTTCGTTAGGTATACACGCACACGTTAGTAACTGCAGATGTGTTTTAAATTTGGTGCTGTTAATTCTGGGCAGGAATCCTCCTCGGAGAAGGCAAAACCCTTTGAAGTGATACTGAAACCAGACTACATTCCTGTGTGGAGGTGGAGAAACGCTGTGGGTTTGGGTTTCTTGGTGCCAAGGACGGGGCCTCTGCAGGTGCTGGTGTCACCACTGACCCTCTGTGCCAGGGAGGGCGGAGGGGAGGGGGCAGAGCACAGTGACACGGCCTCACAGGAGGTATTTGCGCCTGGTGTCCTCGTCCAGAGTCAGATCCACCACTTCTGGGGGCGAGGACCAGTTCTGCTGGGGAGCCACTGCAGTCCATGGCTGCGCGGGCTGGGCGCTCCCGAAGGGCGAGCCGCGCTTCCAGGAGGCCACACTCTGGATCACCCCTCCCCTGGGATGCACACACCTGCAGCGAGGAGAGGGACACACAGCCTCAGGGACACGGCTCGGCTCGGCTCAGACACCACACCCCCTCCTCCCGTGTTCCATCCTTATCTGGTTAGCACTTCCCTCTCCAGACTGGATTCTCCGCTTGTAGAGTCCGTGGCATCCCAAACACCCAGCGAAATTTAAATTTGGGGATTAAATTATTCCAAAGGAATGCTAGTGAGTGTAATGTGATCCTCCTTTAAAAATATGTGGATGCATCCCAAGGATTTTGAGGAAGCCTGCCCCACCATGTGTAGTACCATGCACAGTTTCCTTATGCAGCTTTACCCTTTGGACTTTCTAAAAAGAGAAAAATCTGCAGTGAGGCTGCCTAAGAGAAAATGAAAAGCTATACTGCAATATTAAATCAAAGCCATATTAAAACAAGGAGGTAATGATACTTTCATTACAATAATTGCAAAAGAGATCTTGCTAATTATGTTATTACAGTCGTTATGCCTGACTTTTTTTTCTTTTGGTCTTTTTAACTGAAAATTACAAACACGCTGGGAAATGCTCACTGACAACAGTTCAGCCCCACTTCAGCAAAACATTTCAGCTTTTAGTGACTGCAGCCAATGAGACTAAAAGGTGTATTTGAAGATAAGGCTCCAGAGCCCTGCTGAAGCATGATACACAGGTACCTTTCACACAGCATTTTTACCTATTATATCCATAGTAGATACAAGACAAATGAAGCTCAGGTTAAGAGCAATTAGAAAAAATAAATGCACAGAGAAAGGCAGAATAACTTTGTGTATGATGAAGTGATGACAGGAATTTATTAGAGGCTTTAGGATGATCACTCAATTTCCTGCTGTAAATCCTGCACAGGCACTAATAAAACTTGATACCTAGTGCTCCAAAAATTGTTTGCTCTTGTAAGCACTGGTAGTGGCTGCAGCTTCTCCTGGCTGCACGGATAAACACGAGGTGCTCTGGCTGCTGGGGCAGCCTTTTCCCATTTCTTTGTGAAGGCACGTGTGTTTCAGGAACTCCAATTTCCTGCACTGATCAAATATCCCTGACATTTACGTTTTATTTATTCCAATTTAAGTCTGTGCTATTTATTTTCTCCAAAACTACTTAGGTTATGCTCAGCTCTCTTGGTTCTGGTTGGAGTTTAGTGAAATAGAATGAAAAATCTCATTCTCTGAGCTGTAACTTCTCTGAATATAAATGTCTCATTGCCTTCTCAGATACGCTGCTTAGGTTTAGATGTGATCTTCAGAATGGCTCTTTTATTACTTCTTCTGTCATAAAAACACATACTTAAAGTATATATCTACAAGGAATTAGCAATAAGACCCTGGAAGTCTAAAAAATGTATGGGATTTCTTTCTTTTAAAGCTTTTTTTTAAAGAGAAGTATTTTTAAGCTTAACTGGCAAGAAAAGCTTGTAGGCAGAGCAAATTAAATATCATGTTTGGTCTTAGGGACTGTGGTGCATCACTCTGAGAACAGTCCTCAAGTGTTTAGGCAAAGCTAAGACTAACTTTTCTTCCTGAAGATTATGAAAACAAGCCATAAATTACCTCACAAAAAAAGATACCTCTGAAAAGTAAAAGTGTTTATCCTCAAACGAGTCACACAAGCAGCCAACAGCAAAACATTGAGTCAAAGATGAGCTCAGAACATACTTCCAATCTACAGCTAAGGGAAGATACCAAGTAAAGGCAATAAAAAACCCAAAAAAACCTCGTCGGAAAAACTAGAGGAAAACTGGTTTATATGCATGTATGATTAAAAAAAAATTCTACTGGAAAAATTAAACAAACTGAAAAATATGACTTGGTGTCCTAAGTAGATGCCAAGGAATATCCCAGTGATGAGAAACAGCACCAATTCACTCAGACTCTGAAGAACTACAAACAATGGACAAACTCCAGGGTGTCACAACCCACACCAGACATGGAATAGAGAGTATGATAAAAACCAGGATCCAAACACCACACTAACTAAGCATGCAGAAATCACTGATCAAAAATCTAACTCTTGTCCAAACGACAACCCTGCCAGAAGCCCATCAATACTTCATAACTGCAAGCCTAGACCTGCAAGAGAAATAAAACTCTAAATAGGATTTGAACAACTGAAATGTGTGAGGGAGAATTCCGGGGAGGCAGTAAACACAGGTCTGCAGGAGATGGGTACAGAAACAAAGGATAGCACAGGAGAGTGCTTTTAGGCTGACTTGCTGAAATAATTTCAGTTCTTATCTATTAAAACTCATTTTAAACAGCAACTCTGCATTTAGCTCATGTTTGCATTCCCACAGAGAGTGAGTATTATTGAGGCAGCAGCACGGAAAGCTTTCAAGGAGGGGGCAGAAGCACAAGGGTCCTGTGCAGTGCTGTGCAGATTTACAGCAGCCAGGGCTGGAGGGGGAATCCACACCCCTCACCATCAGCACAAACACCCTCCCAGCCCTGGGCTCTGCTGCATCAACAGCCACGAGAGCTGCAGCCTAAGCAATTACCATCCTCCAAAAGAGTTGGCCATGCAAGGACTTTTCCACTGTTCTAAAAGCTAAGACTAAATCCCCTTTCCGGACTGAAAATTTCCTTTTTTTCACATCCAACAGCACTAGGCTGTGCCCACATTATCCATGAAGTTTCCTGCCTGGGAATTTGGGTCCTGAACTTTTTCCTTCTTCTTTCCTCAAGAAATCCACAGTGAAAGGACAAGGAACTCTCTTCCATGTTCCTCACACCCTTTTCTGCCTCCAAGCACCCACTAGGCAGCACAAAATTTTAGAAGCAGCTTGTCTGTGTACTGTTTTAACTTGGTTTTATTCCACCAAATTCACACTCTACACTATTAGAAAATGTCAGTTTTGCTTAACTGCTTCATAATATTTTAAGCCAAGGAAAGACCACAGACTAAAAATGAGGAGTAACATACAAAAAATACCTACCAGGCAGAACAGCTGCATGGGTTTCTGAGAGAGAGAGAAACCTCCAGCACCCTCACCCTCACCTACTTTGACCTCTCTTGAATCTTGAAACAAACTTAAGATTTAAAATTATCTGATTTTTAACCTAAAGGGGATATCTTATGACATCAGCCATTGAAAAAATGATAGTATTTTTTACCCCTAATGACTAATTAAATAAAGTAGAAGCTGTTAAAAAAACTTGATATTTCAAAAGGAAATAAGAACCCACATAAAGATTTTCCTTTAATTATTTGCATATTTATGTATTCCTTTAAAATCTGAATTTCTCATGTCTGATGTATTAGTATCTCAACATTTGGTATTTTTACACTACATATTTTTTAGCCAGTTACATCTTTTAGCTGGTTAATGTTTGATATTGAAACACAACTTTATTCTGAATAACTATCAAGTTGGTCACTTTCTAAAGAAAAACATGTTCCAAAATCACCATGACCAGCAAAACAGAAAAAGAAAAGTGCAACATTTGCTGCCTTTTGGGCATCACTCATGGATGGGTAACTAGAGAATGAAGGTCAGTAGTTCTCTCTTTATTGATTTTGGTATCCCACACATTCTGATAAAATTAAATTAATATCAGAGCAAGAAACAATAATTCATACCTGGCATGTTCCTGGACTCCAACAATCTCTACTTCGCTATCAGAAGAGGCAATGTTAATTTCTTCATTGGCCTGGGCATTGCCACAAGAGGTTTTGTCACCTGCAAGGAAGCCTGGATCCAAACGATCTAAAGATGGGGAAAATGGGAATACAGACAGTGTTTAACAGCTTACATGATCCAGAAATCAGCTGGAAAAGGAGATTCCCAACCTAACAAAAGCCCAAGTTTCTAGACCAAACTTTTCAACTTACAATTCATCACCTGATAGAGGAAAACTACTGGATTTAGCTGGTGTCAGCAGCTCTGGTGATGGTGCTGTCACACAAATGTGAACAAAGCCTGACTGTTGCACGAACAACAACCAGAGTTTCCAGCTGAAATGCTATGGCAGTCAGAAAGACTCTTATGATAAGAGTCAGACTGTCTCTAAGCTTCCTTGGCATTAAGAAACAAAACAATCTAAGCAAACATAATGATACTATAGCAAAAAAAAGCCAATAGGCTGGACAGAAACATCCACACATCAAGGAAAATTGATTTAATTTCTTTAAATAAAAAACTAGGGGAAACTGGTCAGCAAAAAAACACAGCAAACCCATCTATTTCTGGCAGTGCTGCTTCACACGTCTGCTCTAACATTATTACAAATACTTCAAAAGTGGTTTATTTAAGTCCCATATGCAGCAGGGCTGTTTTTTCATTACAGTTCCTCAATGACATCCAGTTTGTCAGTCAATCAAACCACAAACCCCCTCTAAACACAGCAAGTGTGGCACATTTTTGCCTTTTCTGCCAAGTGCTGCTAAGAAGGTTCTTCACCCCAATTAGTGAATGTGTTGAGTCATACAGGATAATACTTACATGGGAAACACAAAGCAGCCAAAATTATTATTTCTCCCACAGAAAATAGATTCCTTGAAAAATCAGTTAATTAAAAGATATAGCTTCTACTCTTTTTTTTTTTCCCTCAGGAGAAAGAGAAAATTATTAATTCCACTGTCTCTCTTTATCATTAGCCTGAGGGATGCTGGGCAGCCTTGAAGTAGCTGATACTGCCTACTTCTGAAAAACCACTTGGTCAGCTGTACTACACAGGGCAGAGTCATTTGTTGAGCAGGAAATTTGAGAGTAGGTGAATATTTTATGTGTGTCTAGTTTGAGTGGACACCTCCTCAAAGATGAGAGGAGGAGGAGAAGCAATAATGATCCACAGGATTTCAAAGGTGCATGAACAAGCAGAACTGATTATACCCCCAGGGACATTAAAAGGAAACTGAAGAAATTAAACTTGAAACAAGTGCCAGGGAAACTTTCTAATGACTGCTTTAAGCATGTGGGAAAGATGCAAGCAAACAGAATCACAGAATGGTTTGAGCTGAAAGGGGCCTTTAACCTCATCCAGTGCCACCCACTGCCATGAGCAGGGACACCTCCCACTGTCCCAGGCTGCTCCAAGCCCCATCCAGCCTGGCCTTGGGCACTGCCAGGGATCCAGGGGCAGCCACAGCTGCTCTGGGCACCCTGGGCCAGGGCCTGCCCACCCTCCCAGACAGCAATTCCCAAGAGCCCAAAATCTGGCCCTGCCCTCTGGCCCTGGCAAGCCATTCCCTGGCTGCTGTCCCTGCATGCCTTGTCCCCAGTGGCTGTGCAGCTCTTGTGCAGGAACACAGACCATGCTGTGTGTGCCATTTCTGGAAAGCCAAGACCCTTGGTCACTGGATCAGGGTTAGCAAGGAAAGGGAACACATTTGCTGCAGATACCTGAAGGAGGAATTTCCACCTCACAAGACAAAAAAATGTTGGTCAGCTGAACTTGAAACAAATTAATAGCCCAGACAGTCCCTTCCCAGCATTGCAGTTGAGCTCAACGTTTATTGGCAAACATCACTGACTGCCAGAAAGTCCAAAAATGGGTCATGGGTACTTCTTTAAGTGGCTGGGCAGACTGTGAAACATGAAATGAAAGTGCTCAGAGGCTTTAATTCACTTCCCAGGGGCTTCACATTACCAGAGGGCAGGGCTGGATTGGACTCTGGGGGAGAAATTCTTCCCCATGAGGGTGGGCAGGCCCTGGCCCAGGGTGCCCAGAGCAGCTGTGGCTGCCCCTGGATCCCTGGAAGCATCCAAGGCCAGGTTGGATGGGGCTTGGAGCAACGTGGGACAGTGGGAGGTGTCCCTGCCTGTGGCAGAGGGTGGAATGGGACGGCCATGATATTATATAATATTAAAAAATAGCTATTCATATAATATCTATTGTTTTACTGCCTCCATTATCTTGTCAGGGTAATGTCTGGCAAAGGAGCAAAGCAGACCAGCTCCTAAACAGCCCCAAAAAGTATCCCCAAAAGTATAAATTGGAGTCCTAAAAGAGCTTCCACATATTACCACAGCTTTAAGTTCAGACAACAAAAAGACAATTAGCAGTAGCAAAACTATGATTAGCAGAGTAAATATTGCAAGAGTAACTGAGTATTAATCAGGATTATAGCACAGACAAACAGATTTACAGCCTCTGGCCATACAAATTTCATGCCCACACTGTTAATTTCTTTGCACAAACATTAGGATGATGCCCAGAGTGGTTTTGTTTGCCCTACACCACCAGGGCTTGCAAAAGAGCCCCAAATATTTGCCCAGGCACAAAGATATGATAGTGTAATAAGATTTTTCACTTTGATAGAGCTGCTGATGTTGCTTTTTTCCCATGGGAACACATTCTTTTAAGTCTGCTAAACAAGATGCTGGCTGAAGATTACACTTTTGAACCACATGCAAGATTTGAAAACTCTGCTTTCCCAATGTGCAACTCTAGACCTGGTAGGAAAAGGGCAGCACAGGCAAAGGTGCAGTCAGATGTGTACTGAGGCTGCAGGGTAAGGTGTATGCATGAGCAGACAGAGATTCATCCTTTCAGCTGCTGACACAGCCACAGAACCAGGACCAAACCCATATCAACATTCCCAGGGATGAAGAAGTCTCTTGATGTTTCCAGCTTTCTTTTACCTGCAAGTCCCCTTGGATATATGTGGAGGAAGGAAAAAAATTCCTACCTGCACTGCAGCATTTTAAGAGAAAAGTGGAAGAAAACTTGGTAAGAAACATTGCCTTTTATTTCCTTATATTCATTTGGTGTACTTATCCATTAGTGCTATGTAAGACAGGTGATTTCAGCTGGTCTAATTGTTTAACAAATCCCTTAATAAAGAACTGGGATTTCAAGAGGTCAAATAGCTATCAGTCAGCTGCTGTCCTGCAAAAAATAGCAGTGAGCTTGGAAAACAAAGGCAAGCTTCAAAAAGGCTGGAACAACATCCAGCCATGGACCACAGAGAAAATAATGCACAGAGATTCTCACACTCAAATTGTGCACTTGCAGACTCCATAGTAATGGAGCATCTCTTTACCAAGCACCATCTAATTGTGTTTCTTTAAGCCTTAGAGACAGAGAAAAGCAGCTCAGAGCCTCCACAACACTCCCCATGTGGTGCCCTGTAGCAGGAGACCTTAGGGAAACAGCACAAAACACAAACCTGTTGTGCTCCACCAGGCAAGACTTATGTGTCTAATGCAGCCTGAAATCCTAACATGGGAGTTAAGAAAAGGAGTGGAAGGGAAGTTAAATGTTGGTATAAAAAGGTGTGAGATGAAGCTGATAGAAAATGGTCCCTGCTAACATCCAAAACACTGTCCAATTTCCTAAGGGGTATTGGAAATGCAGATGGAATATGGGAAGAATTAATGACTGTATTTTAGAGATACAAAGAGACAAAAAAACAAACAAAAAAAAATTAAAAACCCCCATACACAGGCAATCCCAATCCTAAAAATGAGATTAGGACCAGTTGACTAGCTGGTGGCATGGGTTGTCATAATCAATCATTCAGTAACAAGATTAGGTCACTTTCATTTAAAAAAAACCCACCACCAAAATCCCAGATATAAGCTCCCTGTAGTAATTAGAAGGAAAAGAAGAAGAAGAAAAGTAGTTAAGAAAATTAATGTCAAAAATATATTGCAGGAATATGTGTCAATTTTTATCATTTGTATTTTGGAGTAAGTGTCAGACGTTTTTAATAAGCACCTGTGCTATTCTCTCACAAAATCCACACAGAGAGCTTTTACAGCTGTATAAACTACAAAAACACTGAAAGCAAGAAAGGGAGACCCACCAACTGCAGCGCAGGCACAAATGTCAGAGAATTTAAACAAACCTGTATCAGCACTCATTTCATTCAGCAGCCCTCTGGTTCTCCAGGCAGATCCTGAGTCTTGATTTCCTAAAGAATTATTGTGCTCTTGAACTACTGCAGCCGCCAACAGATTGTCCACATTTACCACCTCGGGGTCTGAGTTTGTGTCTGATATATCATAGTGAGCCACCACAGGGGGTCCATCTGCAGGGGAGAAAAGCAGCATGGGTTAGAAACCAGCACAGACTGAAAGACACCTCAAAAAGTACAAATAATTTGTTTAAGTATTAATGCAACATTCTACATGAAGCTCTTGAAGTTACATAGTGGTAAATTGTATGAATTATTAAACTTCAGTTAATGAACATAGCCTGAGATTACAGAGACATTTTGAGCTTTGCATACACAGAAAACACAAGTGTCAGAAACACACGTTTATCAGAGTATCAGTTATTTGTGTACTGTCTTTTACATTAACACATAAACATCTACATATCTGACAATGTTACATTTACAATCTTTAAAGGATAAAACCTCCAGTTAAAAATAAATAAAAATCAATCACAGGACATTAAATTGGGCAGAGAAGATATTTATCTAGAGAATTTTACAGAAGTCAAGCGACAGCTTACATTATTATAGGTTGATTGAATAAAACTAACTTTTTCATAAAACTGATCCAGTGACAATGAATTTAACATTAGGCAACTTTCTTTTCATAACATTCACCTGTCAATAACAGGGGAATTTTTAAAAATTGCAATGTTTTTTGGTGGTGTTTGTTGGGATTTTTTGTAAGATCAAGAATAACAAGAAACAAAATTATATTGTACAGTGATAAATATGCTTTTCATTCAACATGATTGTCATATGAATTTTTGGCCACCATAATGAAGGAGAAAGAGGGAGATAAAACTGCATACATGATTCTGTCCTTGAGGAACAACAAAAAACTATTTTGGATCTTTTTTGTTAGGACCAACTAAATTCTTTGTGATGAATGAAAATAACTTTCAACTGGAAAGCATGCTAGAAACAGAGGAGGGTCAGGAAAAAAAACAGGCAAATTCAAGACAAAGATTGATGTGGAAGAAGAGAGAATGGGTAAATAATGCAGTTCTGAGAGGATGTGAGTGTTTTAGCTCAAATGCCTTGTCCCATCTGCAGCTCACTGACTCAGCATGGATGAAAGTGGTTGGAGCTCCCCCTCCCCAAAGAGGAGGATCAAAACTTTCTGTGGACCAAGGCTTCATCCACACAAATGGGCAAAATGGGCCAAAAGCACAAATGGGCCAAAGCTCAGCATCTCTGCAATTCTTTAACTCCAAGGAGGTTCCTGGAGTTCTGCAGCTGAGCATCTGCAGGATCCTTTGTTATGGGTGTGATACATGGAGGGTACAACTCATATGGGATAATATAAAATAGGCATAAACTCAGAATGTGTTCAGGAAGACAGGACTTTCAGAGTTACAAAATGACAAATGGAATATTTTGAAGTGATAAAGAATAAAATGAAAAGCCTTAGGAAAAACTGGTTTCTTTTCAGAGTTTTGAGTGGCTGTTGAAGACAGAAAGAACATGATGAACTAGAAGTTTCAAATTTACTTCTCTGAAAAGCTGGTCTGAGGTTTTAGAGCGGATTTTGGTTTTAGGGGCTTTTTGGAGGGGGTGTTTTTTAGTAACTTGCTGCCTGAAATAAAATTCAACTGACTATTTTCAGAAACCCCTACTTTGTGATTGGCAACACAGCTCATCAGAGAGTGACATTTTGCTTAAGTCGTACTAAAGATCAGTTTTGCAACAAGGTATGAAGAAATTCGCAAAATATTTCGGCTCAGACCTGCCTCCAAAACAACAATTCCATGAAACAATGTTACATTACAAACTTAAAACAGACCCAACAAAAATAAATGAGTAGTTAAATGCCAATGTATTAAAGACCAAACTGTTCGCAACATGAAACGCTGATGATTATGACTGGAACAGAATTCCTGATAATTAACTGGAAGGCAATCTTTGTCTTTTTAAAAGGCAATTACAAAATAATGGAATACCGAGTTCAGAATTAGGCTGGCTGATGTTCAGTTAATTATTTGTGACAGCTGATGATTAAATTACATGCAGAAGTTAGGGCTGGACTGAATCATGGCAGGCATGTTTTCTTTCAGTCTTATCATCAGAGTTCAGCGTGAACATATATAATGTGAGCTGTAAAAATAAACAGTCGAGTGCAGAAGATACGAGGGTCAAGTACAATATTGACTATTTGACCATTTTTTCAACAGGTTATCTAAGATTTCAGGAGCTTGGGACTTTTCCTTCAGGCCTTTGTTTCTCTCACTTCTGACTCAGACCTCCAAAAGCAGAAGCGAAATTTGATTTTTAGATAGACGTGTCCACACGAGTAAAATTGCATTGGACAAAAGGCACCAATAGTCTCAAGTCAAAATTGTACCACTCCTACATGTATAATCATGCAAAAATGTATAATAAATGTATATACATGCAGAGTGATATTCTCATCACCTACCCATAGAAATAACTTGTGTGAAAGTCTTCATCAGTAGGAAATACAAGCATAAACTTGTTATCTGTAGCTCCACTCTTGTATCTTCCACACTTCCAAAGAGCACACCTTATAACTTAGCTTAAATTCAGTATACATCAAACAGACAAAAATATTTTCAGTATAATTTACACACTGTAATTATATTTGTCAGGGTAATAGCCACCAATTCAACAATCTGGAAAAAAGAACCCCAAACAAGGTGCCTATTTACAAAGCAAGCACAGCAGAGATCTGTTTCTGCAGTTCTCAGCCTTGCCCTTCAGGATCAGATCTGGAAATTTGGAAACGCCCCCAACACCAGGTTTATCCACACCTATCATCAGTAAATGACTGACAAAGCCAAGATAATGGCCACCAAACTGCAATAAACCCTCAGATTCCCAATATTTACAAAAAAATAAATAAGCATAAATGCTCACGTTAAAAAAAAAAAATCAACAAAACCCAAACAAAACCAAACAATAAAGAAGTTGCAGGCAACAGCAACTAGATGGAAGCTGCAGCAAAGGCGTATTTAAAAAAAATCTTTAAAAAATCTTCTGCTCCCAAAAGCTGTTTCCTTTTCAGGGCTGCATGGAAGGGACAGGAGTGGTTAAATTTGGAAATAAATAATACTTCTCTAGCCAAGTATGTGATCATCCAGTGATGTGATGCAAAGTGAATGAATGGTACCAAGAAATAATGACAATTGACTTCAGCTAGGAAATAAAGGGAAAAAATGCTTTTAGGTTGAAAAGGTAAAAAGGATTAACTACAACCACAGGTATAATTCATCATCTTTTCTTTATAATAGAGACACTACACGTAATTACTGACCCTAACAGGATTTCAAAATTTTAAAAAACAGACATCAAGACAAACCATGCCAGAATCAAGACTTAATGTAGAACAGTCAGGAGGTTCCCTGGTCAGTAATTTAAAGTATCTACTTTAGAAAAACTACATCTTTTGAGAACCTAAGGTAGCTGGAAGAAGTGCATTTCCCTGGTGACAAGCACTAATTCATTTTTAAAACAATAAATGCTTGAAAAAGACAAGGCTGAAAGTTAATAAGTACCAGCAGCAAAATACAGCTGTTGACATTTAATGCTATAAGGGGGGAGGGAAAGCCTGCTTTCTTTTTCTCTTCCCCAAAGAATTCTGAGGCAGAGGTCATCACGGGGACAGCATTTCCAAGTGTCCAATTCTCCCTTAATTTACACAGCTCATCACAACTCATTCCACTCTGAACAACTGAATCAGAACTCCCATGCACAAAAATCCAGGTCTACACGAACCAATTCTCATTTTAAACTTGCAACACAGAAAATTAAATCACTTCTCATCTGCTACCTGCTCCCTTGCTTTTCTTAGAGCCACATCTCAACACCCAGCAGCCTAACCCATGCTTTAAGATCCACACTTCTATTATCCCTTACTTCATTATAATGGCAGCACAAGCAAAAAGGGGAACTCAAGTGTAAAATTTCAGCTGTAGGTTAAAAGCAACCATTCCATAAGAAGCACTGTCCCTTTGCACTGCATGGGCTGCTTATCATTGCAAAGGAAACACAAGATATTAGCTGGCAGAACCTGAGTGGGGAATTAAGTCCTTGAAATTTGTGGAGACAGGCTGAGAGCTGCGGACTCAGGGACACCTGAGAGCCCCTGCCAGGGCCTGCAGGGGCTCCAGCAGAGCTGCACAGCCACTGGGGACAAGGCATGCAGGGACAGCAGCCAGGGAATGGCTTGCCAGGGCCAGAGGGCAGGGCCAGATTTTGGGCTCTTGGGAATTGGGAATTGCTGGCTGGGAGGGTGGGCAGGCCCTGGCCCAGGGTGCCCAGAGCAGCTGTGGCTGCCCCTGGATCCCTGGAATGTCCAAGGTCAGGCTGGATGGGGCTTGGAGCAGCCCAGGACAGTCTAAGGTGTCCGTGCCCATGGCAGGAGATGGAGTGGGATGAGCCTTAAGGTCTCTTTCCACCCAAACCATTCTATGATCACAAGTCATTATTTCTCTTCACCTTTCTTACATTCAGGCATGCTGAGCAGAGCTCATCACTTAAACTCCTTCCCACTGCAGCCACAGAGAGGAAATTCAGAGTCAGATATGCTCAGCCTGGAAATTGCAGCTTGGAGCATCAAGAGCACCATCTTCCTCATCCTCCTCTCCTCTCCTTCCCCAGCAAACAGAAAAAGCTTAGACACCACCTTAGCCCAAGCACCTCAATTTTACAGTGCTCAAGTTCCACAAGACGAATTCCAGCCTCGGGGATGGGATTTAAAATTTGCAACGTTTCCTCTATATGTAGAGGAAAAACCATTGAAATCTCCAGAGGACTATCCCGATTAAAATAAATCGAAAATTAACCCCCTAATTTTGATGGTCTGAGCTGCTCATTTAGTGTCCCTGCAAGGAAGAGACATGGAGCCATATTTAGGTATGAATATCACCCCAAGTTTTAAGACACACAGACCAGTACAGTAATTAAAACAACAATAATTACAGCACTTTGTTCTTACAAAAAGCTCTCCATTGGTGTATCCTGGAGAACTCCGAGGTGGTTATTAACCTCCTTTGTCCACGAGGGAAACTGAGGCAGGCAGCAGCCCGCAGCTTGCTCAAGGCTAAGGAGCAGAGGAGCTCAGCGTGGCTGAAAACAACACTCCCCTCCAATTACTGGGCTATTTTTAACTGCTGAATGTTTGAGGAGCTGAGAAGCAGCGCTTAGGAATGCTTTCAGGAAAGGTGCAAATGCTAAAAAGGCTGCACACAGAGCCCTGGGAGACACAGCCTCGGCCAGCCTCACCTCCACCTCCTGGCTGTGAACGTGGGCACTGATGGTCACAGCCTCACCACTCTAACTGAATTTATTTCTATGGAACAAATGAGAACACTCAGACGTTTTAAAGTAATTAAAGACCTAAGAACGCCCTCATTTACACTGGATGCTTAAATTTAACAGATAACTCCCATTTGCTTCCAGATTAAACAAAACATAAAACGGACTTTATAATCTACATAAATTTTAAGGTCAGATGACCACAATCAAAATAATATACTGATACAAAAACTACAGGGTGAAGCGACAGCCTTTTTGTTTCAGATAAGCAATACAAACCTGGTATTAATTAAAACATGACCCAGACCTGCCATTTCAAAAGTATGTGCAGCTCAAATGGCACAAACTACCTGAACCCTCAAACAATTCCCAAAGGGGAGTGGGAGCTGGAGATTTGTGCTTTCTTGTGTTGTCTGGCAACATGAAAGACTTCATTGCTATTTAGGTTTATTTATTTATTCCAGGTTACAGTAGTTACATTTCAAAATTTACAGGGTTAAGCAAATAATACATTTTAAGTACAATAAAAAACAATAGCAGTGTAACAACATTCTCTCTAAAATCATAAAGTGAACTTTATCAGTGAATCCACTTTCCTGACATTTCCTTTGTTTCACATAGTAAAGCTTTTCTGTTTGGTGTTTCTTTTAACCATAATAATAAAATAAAATCAATACATGATCAAATTATTATGTTTTCAGACTGGATACTTTTTAATATATCACAGGAAAATAAATCCCAAAAATTCAAGTCTTGCTAAACAACATTCATACTTTCAGGCTTTTTGATGACTGGATGGAAAATATCTTGGATTTAATTTAGCAAATTATGAACGAAGATAACAAAGCATTTTTCACTGTGCGTTAAGCAAAGGCACATGGAATAAGGCTATGGATTGAGAATACTGGGAAGTGGAATTCACTTTGCATCTCATTACAGGAGTTGTCTTCTGTGATGCTGCCTAACAATGCAATAATTATGGTAGCAGGTAAATCAACCAGATCTCTTCCCCAGTTTTACTTGGAGAAGTGTCTCAGGAGGGTTTTGGAAATCGCCAGTCACATCCTTACATAGCCATGGTAGTTAAAGAAAGTAAACAACTCCCTGTGTTAACACAACTTCCATTAGGAAAAGGCAGATAACATGCACCCCTGCAGAATATATCACATTTTCCCCAGCACAATCTGTACCTTTCCATGGAAGGACTGATACAGCCTCTGATGGTCCAGACTGATCCCCTGCTCCATCGCTGTGCACTTGAAACCCCTGCTAACTTAATAAGCCTATTTTTCCATGTGCCTTCATTTTGCTGACCTAACACCAAGAGACTGATGAAATTTGTGAGAAATACCAACTTCTGGCTTCATCTTTCACAAGGTACTGTCCATCTCTATCAATCAGCCTGATTATTTTGGCTTCTACAGTACAAATCACACAGTGCATTTGTTCTAACACGTGTAACTGCAGTGGTCACAGTGCAGACCCCCATTATTTCAAAAACATCTACTCAACTGGCCTGAATTACACACCCCCATCAGGCAAAGGCTCCCCTCAAGGTCAGCTGGAGGATTCTCTGGACAAAAAACTGCAGAATGAGTTCAGTTTTTAATGAGATTAAATGCCAGCCCCATTAAAACCAGTAGAAATTTTCTACTACTATCAATGGGGCTAAAGTTTAATTTCTTAATGCCCCTAAAATATTATTTATAAATTTATCCACATACAGTATGTGGATACAGAAAGAGACAAAATACATTAAAAGAGAAAACAGTGATAATAAATATGTTCCAATTTGTAACATAACTGCCAAATATAATCCCCTTTCATTGAAGTTAAGATTGGTTTTTCAGTCTTTACCCGAGCAGCTCAGATAAAATAACCCAACAATCCTGCACAAACACTAAAAGACACTGAGCTTAAAAAAATAAATGTGCATTTCTGCCTGAATTGTTTTGTCCTAGTACTGTTAAAAATGACACTGAAAGTTTTAGATTTTGACTCTTTTTTTCCCTGCACTGTTATTTTTGCAATAGAAAATCTGAAAAAAAGTTTCATTGCCTTGAGTTTGTTTAATGTTGTATGTAAATGTTCTTCCTAAATAAAACCTGACCATTCAGATATTTATTCCTACAGACCTTCTTCACCAAACCCCACTGAAAGGAGCATGAATGCCTTGGGAAGAACCTGCAGGCAAGCCTGCAAAAACACTGCACACCCAAGTCCCTGGACTTCCAGGAACTCCTAAAACAGGACTGATCCTAGAAGGAAGTCCTTTTACTGCAATGTCATTTTGACATTTAGTGAAATTTAAACTAAGCCTTTATATAAAGGCTTACTTCTTGTGCACTTGCACAAAAACCATGAAACCAAGACCACTGTGTTTCACCTGCTGCTAAATTCCAGCTCTGGGCTTGTAAAGGTGCTCCTCTGGTCCCAGGTTGGAACAGCTGCGATATTAAAAACACATAATTCAATATTTAAAGTGATAATACAGGAGCTGAACCAGAGGAGCTGTGGCTGCCCCACCCCTGGCAGTGTCCAGTGCCAGGTTGGATGGGGCTTGGAGCAACCTGGGATAGAGGAAGGTGTCCCTGCCCATGGCAGGGGTGGGACTGGATGAGCTTTGAGGTCCCTTCCAACCCAAACCATTCCATGATTCTGTGAACAGGCCAGTTAGGTTTAAACTGGCACAACCATCCCTGGAATTACACCAGTCTACACCAGCTCACCTGACTCGATGCATCTGACCTTTCCAAACCATAAGTAAAATTCCTTAAAGGAACTAAAATGTTTCTTCACACCATTCTGAAGTATAAATCCTATGGGAAATTAGAGAAACTCTGAATTATCTGTGGTTCTCCATGTCTGTGCAAAACTACTGATTTCTACTTGTTAAATGTGGTGGTTTTGAAGTAGTTTGGTGAGATGTGAGCATAAACACACATTTGAAGTGTAACTCAGGGTTCAAAAGTAGATGAGCTTTCTTCCAATAGTACTAAAGTAGTCTTAGATAAGTCAGACTGTTTCCATGAGATACAGAATGGGTAAGATAAAAATTTATGTTAAAATTTCATCTGAAGAAATTTTAACTCCCTGAGGGTTTCTAGTCGAAGCCCTTTGAAAATAAGAGCTTATAATGGAAATCATGACAAACTCAACTGCAGCCATGTCATAAAAATATAGCGAAAATTTTCCCAGGAGGCAAAAAATATAAAATCTGAAACTGTGTGTTGGGAACCTGTTTTCTCAAAGAGATGCCAAGGACTGTCACACACAGTTACAACACAGACTTATCACCAGTATTGGTATCTGGAGGCTGGTTCCTCCTGGATTCAGAATACAGAGCAAGAAGAGAAATGCTCCTGTTTATGGGCAAATCCTTCACCAGGCAGGTTATGCTACACCTCAACTACAGAAAGGTGGGGCTCCCCTCTCAGTTTCAGGGCAAACACACGTCCCCACGTGGAAAACCAGCTCATGGAGCAGTACCCAGCTGTGCACATCAGTGCACACTTTTCAACGGAGAGGGTTTGTGACAAAGCTGAAGATCTGGCTCTGGTTGTGAGCCAAGCAGAAAGAGTGAGGAAAGGAAATATTATTTACCATTTACAAAACAATTTACAGCCACTGATCTTGCAGAAGTGTTTTTAGCTTTCAAATAGGTAGCTTTCGTGGGGAAATTAAGTTGAAATTATATCTGATAGGAATTATTCCCCCAATCTTCTGGAAGCCTTGAGATAATTTTATCCTAGAAAGAGTTTAAAGTTTTTATGTTCAACTTCTGTCATCCTCTGCTTGTTCTTTTATGTTCACAGCTGTTTGCATTGAAAATAACAGTTAGCAGTGATGGAAAAAATAAAATGTTTAAATTTTTGCCTCCAGTAACCAAACACAAATTTTTATCTATTCATACACTGAATTGTTTCAATATTTTTTTCTTTTTTTTTCTTTTTTAAGAACAACCTGACTAAACCATTGAAAATTTGCAGAAATTTCACTGGCTACATATGTAATTAAGTTATTATCCATTTATGAGATACATATGTAAAGGCGTTTCAGTCTGAGACATAAATAAGTTCAACTGAACTCCTTACACAATTTGTTCTGAAATACCTAATTGTTCCATTTATACTATTTTACAAAAATACTATGGGCATGCTTACAGACATACACATTAAAATAAACCAGTCACTGCAAAAAGCTGCTTCTGCATGCACGGGAAGATTTGTAAAGTTGTCATGCTTTAGAATATTCTGCTCTTATCATCATAAAGAGATTTTTATATATATATATATATAATATATATACTATATATATATATATAATCTATGAACACCAGATGGATCCACTTTGGTGAGGGTTGTTTTATCAGCAAATACTCTTCCTTGAAGAATCTTTTTAAACAGATGAGGATAAGCTTTTAAATTGCAATCAAACACAGAACAACTTGTTTAACTTTCACCTGAAATGCACACAATTTCAGACAAGGGAGTTTTCTAACAAGTTCGTATCAAAATCTTTGTATCAAAATTATGCATGAAGGTGATCTGAAAAGACTTTATCCCAGTACTTAAAAATTATCTCCTGCATAGTCTTTCAAACAGATACTCTGAAAATAACACAGGTCTCCAACTTATTTTTTTTTAATGAAGGAATCATATACTTTAAAAAGAAGGCAGTTTAGGGCAAGAATAATGTTAAAATACCAGTGTAGATATTATACTGATAACAAAAAGTATTTCTTGAGTTCCTGTTACAGGTTTGATCCAAACTGTCACATAAATTCATGGAAAAACTCCCATTGACTTCAGGGAGGGTAAAAAAAGCCTGACCTACAGAAGATACTGTGGCTACTCCCAACAGGAGGAAAAGAAAGTAAACTAAAATAATTAGGGGAAAAGTGACTGTGGTTTAAAAAGCAGAGTAACTGAGCTAAAGGAGACCTAAGTGTTTTCTTTACTTAAGCTGTGGGCTTTCATTTTCCATTGTAAAAATTTTTATTTCATTTTCATTAGAAACTTCTATCAAGTTCTACCCGATTAAAAATATACTTTTTTTTTAGTAGCTACAGAGAAGTTACTTCACATGAAGGAAGGCCTTATTGGAGAGGTGACCCAAAAATCCCTGTGTGTAGCAATAATAGTAAGAATTAAATATTTCTAATATATAGTTTAAATTAATCCTACTTTAAACATCAGTTCCAAGCCTGCCTATTCAGGATAACTATTAGTACAAAAAAAGAACTCACAAAACAGCAAATTCTTGCCTCACTTAAATGAACCTGATGCTGTGGCATTCCCCATCACAAGTAAAGAATGATTTCAGTGGTGTTCACGCGTGGTCCTCCGGTCTGACCCAGGCCAGCAGCTATCAGACCACCACGGTGTTTGCTTATCAAGGCTTGCTTTAAATTCCTGTGCCAAGGCTCAACCCATCCCCTGATGGCTGCTTATCTGAGGGCAGACAGGATTGTTTTTATTCCAGCGTGAAGGATGTGGCTGGGCCGCACTCACAGGAGGAAGCAGCAGCCGCTCGGTGTGCGCAGGCTGGGGTGACTCATCTCACCCCGAAGTTATCTCTTGATAAGCCAGGGTAGGACAACTCATGGCAGAGAAAGACACTGCCTGGAGGCATCCTCGGTGAGCCTTATCTCTTCCCACTGAGACCCAGGGAAGAGCAGAGCAGGCACCTGGAATTGGTGCAGATGACCTGCACACGGAGCCGTGTGTGCGTGTGCCCGAGTGTGCACACAGGGTAAGGCAGACCCCTCCATAAACACACCATGTGCAACACAGCAGTGACACTGATAAAAACCCTGGACAGACACTGAGCTGCTGAATGGGAGACAAAAAGGAATTAAATCTGTTGTGCACGCTTGTTATGGACAGCTAAATTTTTAGGGTAAGCTTATTTATTAGTTCTGCCTAAAAATGAAGAAGCTAATGTGCGGCATGGTCAAGCTGCAAAATTTGAGAGTAAACAGAGAGTTAAGGAAATGTGGTGGGTCTGGATCTCTAGGGTGCTTTATCTCTTTAAATATAAAACTTATTTTCTTACACAAATGTTTTAACATGCAAAAAGGGCATCTGGATGAATACCCTGAATGCTCCTATTGTAGCAAACACAGCCCTACTGCTTTTGGGGTATCTAGACATGGGTTCTAAGTTATATTGTCCCGAGTTTGGTGATGAAAGCTTAGGGTGGCTCCCCCCATACACCTTTAAAGGTGTTTGTTTATATGTGTGTACTGGCACATGCAGGTGGGTATACTGTGATTTTTTTTTAAACTACATATATTCACTATAAATTAAGAAAAACAAACAATATCATGGTAATAAAACCCAAAAGAGAAAACAAAACAAACACATACAAAGAGAAAAGCAAACCTCGTTTTTAGCAGAATCCAAAATAACATCAAGATTGCAAAATCAGATTTATTTTTCTTTTTAATTTTTTTTTTAAAGTTTATGATTTATTCAGATCAGGCTCTGCCATATTCCCATTCTCTGGAAAGACTGGTGTAAAATTGTTATTAAAAGTCACTGGAAACTCCAGCGCGGCATCGGCATTTTGATAGCCCACGTACGAATTAAAGGGCTGCTGAGGAAGCACTTGGCTATCAGGCATCTGCACGAAAGCCCCTGACTGGGTGGTAGGGGGGATTCTTTGGCCAACTAGTTGGATTTTAGGTTCCCTGGGCTCCAGTTGCTGCTTGCTTTCTTCGTCCGTGTCAAGGTGGGTTAGCTTTTCTATCCACATGCGGAATTTCTCCTCTGTCTGCCTCTGCATCTCGGCAAAGCAGTTCATGGCCTCTTCCAGGACATTGCCTATGCAGTTCCTATCCCACACGGTGCCCCTGTCAAGCAATCCTGGAATTTCCCTGGTCGCTCCTCCAGATCCCCCAGCACGACTGAAGCCAGCTTTAAAGACATTGAGGCCATTTGATAAGACATCATTAAGTAAGAACATAATACTGTTTATTAAGGCATGTTAACTGAGGAAAACAACTTTTCTAATTCTGCCCCTTGGATATGACAACAGGAGAGGAATTAGCATATATTAACCAACAGTATTACCCTTATAATAAAATTTTACACCCACTGAGGTTATAATAGAAATTTTGGCATCATTCTCAGTGTCTCAGACAATTCGGTCACAAAGGTCTCTTTTTTTACCAATTACTCCAGTTCCCTTGCAATTTGTTTTGAATTCAACTGAAGGTGTCAAAAACATTATATAGCAACATGTTTAGTTCTACTAAGCTGCAATCCAAAATGCTATTTTTTAACTGACAAACCTGAATAATTATGTGTACTTTGTTTTCACACTCGGACCCTTTTATAAATGGGCTGTTAAACACAGGTGGAATTGGCCCAAAGCTCCTGGCCTGATTTTGGGAAGCACAGAGAATGAGGAGAACACAGGACACAAAACACAAGAACAGGGGGGGTTATGTGAGCGCCATGCTGGCACAGGAGGGGAGAGCATCCTCTGCCAGGCTTGATGGACACAGCTCCATCACAGCACAACCTGCACATCACAGAGCCCTGACAGCCTCACACCAGCCAGGACCCTGCCCTGAGCCACCATCCCTACAGCCAGCCCCAGGCAAGGCAGACAATGCTTGGAAGGAAACGGCTCTGCTCCCAGCTATCCATCAAAAGGACAGTGCAAGTGACTGGCTTTGGGATTATCAGGAAGAACTGCAGCAGCCAGAAGAGAAGGCCAATCCTCACGGCCTTACTGTACAGATCAATTAACAAAAGGCAGTGGAAATTATATTTTAAAGTCTAGAGTTCACTCAGGAATCATCTATGAGGCAATAAACCCCAAAGAAAATGAGGCTCTGTACCGCTTGAGGAATAATAAACAGTATGTGCATGCCATCCAAACACACAAATGTCACCTAAGGTAATACCAAAACAAGACAAGCATCACATTAAACTCCACAAAGGTACAGAAGATGGTAATTTAATATCTAAATGTGAAACTTGTGGCACTCTCTAGCCTAAGAATAATACAAAATACCCTAAGAATGAGAGAAATCATTGCTTGACCTAAGTAAATATTTACTAATAAAATCCTAAGGCACTAAATATTTATTGGGATTTTACTGAGTACACAAAATTACAGTATCACTTAAATACTACATTCTTTTTAGGAACTGTTTAAATGAGGTATACACAGATCCTACAGGAACAGATAAACAAAGCCCTGGATTATTCTCTCATTTCTGAAGAGTAGTTTTTAAGTCTTTCTTGCCCATCTGTTTACCTATCAGACATGCTGGAAATTCAGCATTCAGATCCTCTGCTAAAACTATTTACTTTATACTAATTTACATCCCTCCAATTGCCTTTTAACCAAAACGAATTAAGTAAAATCGTACTTTTTTTTTCTAAAACATGGTTCCTTTTGTATGTTCAATAACTTTTTCCCTCCCTAAAAGAACTATTTCTTCTGTTCATTTACTTCTAATACTGAACATCCAATATGATTCTGTTTATTTGTCTTTAGCCCAGATCTTAACTTAAACTCAAGAAACTAACTTATAATCTTTCTCGTTTCCATAGACATACAAATAAGTAATGCTAATTTCTAATTGCAATTTAAATAAAAACTATTGATGTTGATAAGTGAGACAATCTTTTCAAGTTTTTGAAATTAAGAATGAACTAGAAGGTCAAAGTTGACAAAACTGTTTTGTACACTAAATAAAGTATGTATTGAAATATATATAGCCCTGCAATACAAATTTTAAAAGGCATCATAAAGTATGATGGAGTATCTCAAATTTACAGCAGCAGCAAAACAATGTTATAAATGCTTCCTGTGCAGTTACTATAACAAGCTGTATTCAATCTTTTCTTTAAAAAAAATCCCCAAGCCTAAAAATGCATTTTTACATATTAAAAATGCTAGTATTTATTTAATTGGTCCCTCTGTTGCCTATAAACTTTAAACTATAGTTTTCTAATTATGCTAAGTTTAAAGGAGAAGAAATTTGAGGTAACTAAGGGGTCAGAATCAAAGATTCCTCTCTTATTTTCAAGATGACACCTCCTGCAAAACAGCACCCAATAAATGTCCCAATGTTGTCATTTTATGGGATCTCTTAAGTACAATCAAAGTAACAACCAAATCCAAAGTAATTTAATTTAGTAAGTCTGGACATAACAATGTAAGATATGCTTTATCTTCATTCTAACTAGCAATGGTTGGCTCCTCTGTGTTATTCTGCTGCAGACACTTCCAAATTAGTATCTTACAGCAAATCATTCTTAACAGACTAATTATTTTTCCTATCTATTAATTATAATTGTCATTCTGAACTCATCCTTTGCAGATGCTTTATCCAAGATCTAGGCACAGTTCTTAGGAGGAAGGAACCTGTGCCCATCTCTTTGGGTTTACTGCATATTTAAAAAGACTTGTCTTTTTTTTTAACAAAATGAGATGTGGCTTTTTCAACATTAAGACTCAAACTTTTGGACAGATTTTTTTGATAGCCTAAAATATAAGTCATCCCCATTTCAATTCAGATTTTTCTGAGTTGTAGAAACCACAATGACGGTAAAATGCAAAATATTTTTGTATATTATTTGAATTTTTAAAAATCCCTTGCTCCTTCCAAAAAAGAAGTGTTTACACAGCAATAAATATTGATTCCCAGACTCGTTCTCATGCCAATTTCATTCAGAGTTAATATGCAACATCACATGGAAATTGTTTAAAGGAAAAACTTCCTACTACAGCAGGAAGCCTAGCAGAATCTATTTCAGGACTCTTAAGCCATGTTTATGTGGTGTTGAAGAATGGCAAAATTTTAGATGCCAACAGAGAGGCTCAGTCATGAAAAGGTAAAAAGTTGTTCCTCATCTGCAATAATCCAAAAATCACAGCATTCCCTGAAACAAAGAGCCAAACATTATGACTGCTCACGCCAGTGAAAAGGCTCTCAGGAGCATCCCTGAAGTTTAGACTGAACCTGTGTTTTCAGGTGTAAATTAACACCACAGGATGCAGTCAGAATTCCACAACTCGCACTGTGCTGAGCTCCTGTGCAGCACACAGTACTTGTATTGAAGTATCACCAGTAAAATCTCAACTCTTCAGTCTTCCTTGAGGAGAAAAACAAGCCTGGCACTAATTTAATCCACAGTACCTTTAAGTTCAGCAGAGGGACCTGACTGTCTATTGAACAGCTGCTCTGTTTGTAACTTAATGGCGTCATCATCATCATCACGTATTTCACTGAACATTTTCTTTACCTTACAAATTTAGCCAAACCTATTTCAGAGCCAGTGATGTGGATGGTTTAAAAAAGAGGTTTATTTAAACTATTGCACTATTTAAATTGAATAGTTCTAGTGACACAACATGAAAGGTTACTGTATTCTCAAATGTGGCAACTTAATTTTTCACACCATACACAAGCAAACTGCCTGCTGTTAACACTACCTGTGTTGACAGCTTAAGAGTCTGTGTAATTTTTGTAATGAGGGCCAAATCACCTGTCACTACATTTTTGTAAAGCATCTCTGTTGGCAAAGCTGGTTTTTGGGCAACAGAAGGCTAAAAATGAAAATTATATGAAAATAAGTGATTGAGTAAGTAACCAAGACTGCAGCTGAACGTCCAGACACAGACTAAGGGGAACACAAGCTGCCTGTAAAAAACTCTTCTGCATCAATGTGTACAGATAACTCTTTTAAAAGTAAAGGCAAAATGTTTTTCATGCTAATGTCCTGACACTGAAGTCAAACCTTTCAACTCTCCACTGTTTGCAGAGAACCCTGGCAGACTGAAATTCCAACAATGCTTTTCGACACCCTGCTTTGTTTTCTATCTACACTCAATTCGCTCCCTCAATTTTGAGGCTATTCACAGTGTTTTGCTAAGTGCCCTAAAATGGCTTTCTAGCCAGAAAAAGGACCGGAGTCCTGCGCCAGCTCCGGGCAGAGGGATGGCAGATGGCCTGGGAAGCCACCGCAGTGATGGAGCGCCGGGAGCCCGACCAGACTCGCAGCTCCAGCACAGCCCTGACAACCACAACGTCTCCTTCACCCAAGAGCAGCACAGGATGAGCCTTTTGGACAAACCACATCCTTATCTCTACACAGGGTATTTTTCCCTTGCACTTGGAAGGCGTTTCCCACAAAGCAACGCCGTTTCTATTTAAAGGAAAACCGCAATGTGGCAGGTACACATCGCACCCCACTGCACCAAGGGGGCAGCTCAGACCTCTAAATGTTTCAAACAGAACTCAGCACCGAGCAGATGACACGTGCTGTGAAATCAGAATAAATGTTACTGTGCCTCCCTCGGGATGGTTTGGGCACTCTCACACTGCAGGTAAACCTGGGCCTCGGTGTAACCACCGCTAATAGTCAAGCTCTTCACGTGATGGGATCCTTCCACCAAAAGCATCTCGTGCATGATCGGGACTGAGAATCAAATACAGAGGCACCCAGGGACACACAAACAATATCCTGGAACGGCCCCATCAGGTCCCCACAATGGCCCGCAGAAACCTGAAAATACCGTGCGGTGCCATTCTGGGTCACAAGGTACTTTTATGACTTAAAAAAAGAATGTGACCTGAGAGACTTATTCTGTTTGTTGCAGGGTTTTTTGAGAGGTGGGGAACAACCTGTCCCAAAAATCAGTGAAATACTTATTCTTCAACAGGCTGTAAATTAGGATTGAATTGCCCAAAGTGTAAATCTTATAAATAAAAAAGCAAAAACTCTGAAAGATACAAGACTAACTACTGAATTGGTAAAAATAATTTTAGATTTCTATTAAAAGTTTACTACACAATAATTATAGGAGGATATTATGCCTTTTCCAGACATTCTAATAATAAACATTTACTTCCTTTGTGCAACCTGCTTCCTAGCAGGTGTGGGAAAAATGCCAGTTTTCATGGTGACAACATCATCCACCATAATCAACTCAGTTAAGTCAGTTATTTGTAAAATCTGCTGCAGTATTTTAAATAATTAATCTAGAAAGCATTAGTTCAGCAACTTAATATTGCAGTTTTCCTTTAAATGTTCTTGCCCTATGTAAGATGTTGTTTTTCTCAAAAAGAAAAAACTTCTAGCACAACAGGCAAAAAGGCATGTAAACCAGTAAAAATTGGCAAGCAAAAAAAGTTTATTTTTAGGTATTTTTATTTTTATGGATTTTATTTTTGATTGCCATATGATGATGGTTCTATGGTATAATATGCTGCAAGAATAATTCACACAAAATCCTGTCCACAGCACTTGGACTAATAAAATAACAAAGACTCGGCAGACAAAAACCTTGAAGAATTCAACTTTCTTCTGCTAATAAAATGACAAGAAGGCCCCTATAATTTGCTGCCTTCCATCTTAACACAGATGTGTCAGAAAGTTTAAAGTGTAGAAATTATTGATCCTAACAACATAGGAAAATGGTAACAACTTTGTCTAAAATATTGAAAATTTAGGTGTGAATAGCTTGGGCACCTGTGTAATCATATCTGTATCCTAAAATAGGTGACCAGCTGCAATGTGAAAGAACTGAGAATAAGGCTAAGCAGGTTTGTCATGCACTGACATGTTAAGCTGAAAGCACAGAATAAGTGCAATAATGGCCAGGGCCTTACTGTTACACAGGCAAGAGGTGTGCCGTGCCATTTCTAACACAGCTGCCAAGCTGTGGGCTTTTCATATTAAAGCAAAGCTGGCCACTTATCTTAAGAATAAGATTATCACCATCTAAGGGGATTTGACAGCACTGACATGAGTTCATATAGGCTTACAAAGATCTGAAAAATCCAGAATTCAAAGGTAGTCCTTCCTCCCATTTATCATATCTACGCTTTGTTGGCGTGCAAAAGTGCACAGGAACCTCACAGAAGAGATTTTTTTAAATTTACCCAAGTCTTGTTATTACACTGCAGTCTTCAAATTTACACAGAGCTGCAGTTCTCCTGGGTTTTTCTCAAGTGTCACTCATCTAACTTAGCATGACAGCTGAGAAACGATGTCAGGCGCGTTACAGTTCAGTTTAAAAAACATCCTCTACCTGGTATCTCTGCAGTGATTGTCTTGCTGCTCCCTGAAACCTCTTCGTCGTCGTCTGACGAGCTCGTGCTGGAGTCACAGGTCAGGTCGCTGTCGCTGGTACTGCTGTCCTGCAGCAGGTTGTACTTCTTGCGAGCAGCCGCCTCCCGCTTCTGCCTCAGCAGCCGGATCCTCTCTTTGTGCTTTTGGCTCCGGTGACCCTTCACCTTGGGAACTCGGCCGTTCTGCTTATCGCTAGACTGTCGGTTTTTCTTGGCAGCCATTGTTGAAGTCTCACTCTCGGACCTGGATCTCCTGGATTTCCTCCCGACCGCAGCTCCGGACACCGCAGAAGGGTCTCCCTCCGCGGCGGCTTCAGCTTGGCAGGGCTCGTTCTCCTCTGCGGAAGACAACGTGTCTGAGTCGGCCAGATGCCCGCTGGAGGAAGGGGAAAGCATGCAGTGGTTAGAAGAGTCACTCTCATAAACTCGGCCACCCGCTGGCTTGTCGCTCTCTGTGGATGCCAGCTGAGACTCCGAGGAGTCCCGCCTCAGTTCCATCAGCAAGCAAGGCATGGAAGAGAGCACTGCAGAGTCTGCTGCAGTGGGCGCGCTGTCCTTCTGAGGTTGTGTCTCGAGTTCTATAGGCCTGTCTTCATCAGGAGCAGTCTCTTGCTGTTCAGAAGTCTTTGGTGGAATTTCTGAATCAACAAGTTCTTCTGCTTTTCCTGCTGCCTCCATCTTCATTGCACAGCAAGGTCCTTCCAGCCTCAAAGCATTGAGCACGTTGTCTTGGAGGCTGGGTGAGCTAGACGTGGTCTCCAGCAATGCAGCAGCCTGCATAGGAACAGAACAGTAAGAAACAATTACACAAGTAGCTCAGCCTGCTCTCCACAGTGTTACCTTAAACAACTCACTGCTTTTGGTTGCAGACAGAATGGGTTTACAGAGCCCCAGAGTGGTTCGGGTTGGAAGGGACCTTTAACCTCATCCAGTGCCACCCTCCCTGCCATGTGCAGGGACACCTCCCACTGTCCCAGGCTGCTCCAAGCCCCATCCAGCCTGGCCTTGGGCACTCAGAGGGATCCAGGGGCAGCCACAGCTGCTCTGGGCACCCTGGGCCAGGGCCTGCCCACCCTCCCAGCCAGCAATTCCTAATTCCCAAGAGCCCAAAATCTGGCCCTGCCCCCTGGCCCTGGCAAGCCATTCCCTGGCTGTTGTCCCTGCATGCCTTGTCCCCAGTGGCTGTGCAGCTCTGCTGGAGCCCCTGCAGGCCCTGGCAGGGGCTCTCAGGTGTCCCTGGAGCCTTCTCTTGTGCAGCTGAGCAGCCCCAGCTGTGCCAGGCTGGCTCTACAGAAGAGCATCTTATTGCTCAGCATCATTTTGGTTTTCTTAATTTAGCTTTTCCTAGTGAACTCATTCTGTTACACCAAATTATTCTTTCATTTACACACTCAAGAAAAATGGTACTGGAGTCACACTGAATGGGGTTCCCAGTGGATCCATTCTGCATGGGAACCTTATATATCAAAGCTTTATTAAATAAAGAAGTGCTACTGAATTGTCAGAGGCACAGCTACAGGCTCTGGCTCCAGAGGAGTCACAGAGATTGCTCTCACCAGAGCACCACCATGCTGGTGAGTCACACAAAGATGTTTTAGGAATATCTAATACACATTCAGGAAGTCCTTGATTGTCTCCAATACAAGCCCTGTTTATATGAGAACCTCAAGGCTGATTTAGTTTCTCTCAAATCTGCCAGGAAAGAAGCATTAAATAGTAGGGGCTGCAAGCAAAAAACATTATCTACCCACACCAGACCAGTATTCTACATTTTACTTCAAGTTATAATTTAATAAATTGCATTGCTTCAGTGCAAATAAAGAGACCACGCTATTTATCTGATTGATAACTTGCACATTTATCTACCCAAAACTACCTGAAGCAACTTCAAAGAAATTTTCTTGGAGAGATCAATAGTTACCATTCTGTCTTCATTATTCACACTTTGCCTTTCACCTGAATTTTCTCTTGGAATACAACACAGAATAAAGATCCTTCAATTACCACATTCACTTACAGATGAATGGCATGGAACAAATGCTTTACAGCTTCAGAAGTAAATTATAAATTTATGGCACTTCAAAAAACAAAGTGTAGGCAAGAAAACGCAGCAGGGAGATCTTATCTGAAAAACTGCATTTCTGCAGAGGCGGCCAACCAGCACTTGAGCACCCTGAGGAAGCACGGGTGGTTCAGAGAGATTTTTCTGTACCCTGAGAATCCTTCTTTGTTTCCCTGATCCATCCCAAGCTGCCTGCAAGCATGTAAGTGTGTACATGCATGTAATACATAATATAAGGGTACTCCCCTGCTTCTAAAGGTGCTGTGCCAAGCTCAGCACTGTCCTGTGTGCCCTAACCCACTCTGAAACTTCATTTTTAGAGAATACTAAAATAGAGTTCATGCTTCCTTCAGGCTAATGAATGAACTGCTGTATGGTGCAAGGAAATGATGAAAACACTCATGGGAGTGAAACAGCTAAGGAAAGAAGGGTTGGTTATTATCAGACATCACAAGGAAAATGGAGATGGCAAGACCAAACCTGCTAAATACGAGGAAAAAACCCCACAAACCCGAAATCCCAAACAATAAACTCAGCACATCCCTTCTAAAAAACAGACTAAAATGCATATTGTGGAAAAGAGGAACGTGTCTATCAGGAAAAATATTTGTGCATACTTTCGCTGAGTAACCCTCTCGTGAAAGCAACTTCAAAGAAGGCTTTCTGAGACAGTAATTTCATGTCAGCAGTAAACATCATGTAGGAACAATTTATTTCCAAGGCTACTGCAGAGCACCAACAAACCTAAAAGATGAATTACACACATTCTGAGACATAAATGCATGTCAGTAAAATCAATGCTTGTACATAATTCACTCACAAATCTGTATTATCAAATAATTTTCCTATTATACAGGTAAGTAAAACATAGATTTGATGATGGAATAAGTGGAATTTGTATTGTACCTGCTAGTGAAGCTCCCAGCTTTCCTCTGGCCATGAACTTTAAAATGAAAAATATCTTCTCTGAGAGTTTTGAAATGTACACACAGAGAAAATATTGGTTGCTCAGACACAAACCAAAAGAGTATGAGTTTGGCCAAATGAAAACATACTTAAATATTCACGCTAATAACTGCAGAACAATTTCTGCACTGTTCAAACTTTTAGCCTGGGGAGCACAAAGAACAGAGCTTGACATGAAGCTAAAGGGCACCCAAAGTCAGCTGTAGACTTTTTTCCACAAATGTCCTGTTTGGAAACATCCTTCACCTCACAGCTCCCAAAGGGGCTGTAGCAACACCTGCACTTGCCTTTCCATCTCTCTAGTCTATCAGCCAGAAAAACATATGTTTCATCTGCACATTGCCACCTTGTTAACAGCTCAATTAAAATTATTTTATTGGAGTTTTTAATATTAAGTGGGATCTTTAACTACTCCAATCACACTGGTTTGATCCTTCACACAGTGACTTTCATTGAGTTGGCAGTAGAGGAGGGAATAGTAATTTCGTGACACTGACGTGTTTCTGGGTGTATAGAAAAACCACATGTTCTGGAAGGTTTGTACTCTACAGGTCCATTGAACTGGCTCTTTAGACACCATCAATTCCTTTATTAATATATATATATATACACACCAGAGCTTTGCCTTTCTCTCAGTGGGAAAAAAATAACCCTACCATGACTCAAGCAGACTTTGCTTCACGGAAGAATACAGCCCATTTGGCAAAAAATATCTATGCCAAGGAAATCCTTGTCTCAAAGAAAGAAAAAATGTCTGTATTTAGTTCCCTCTGAAAAATGTACAGAACAGCAAGAAGAGACTTTATTGAAAAACTCCCACTCCTTTCTTGCCATTCACCTTTCTAGTAACACTACTAGAAGAGGGAATCTCAAGGTGGTGCAAGCAAAAGACCATTTTTCTACTGAAATGGGAACACAGCACTGAAAATAAGTTGCAATGCTTACAGACACAGATGGATACTTAATTAGATGTTGATCAGAAATGGCATTCTCCTTTTACTGGTGAACAGATATTGCAATGAAAATTTTAAAAGGCAATTTTGTACAAACTTCTGTGCCTAATTTTTCCAACAGAAACGTTATTTTCCGAGTCATAGATATAACACACTAGTGTAAGGAAGCCATTAAACTATCCTGGGAAATATTTTCAAATCATGGACTCATTTGTAAAGGCACACAATTTGTACACTAGGGAATCTGCACTTCAGGGAAGAAATCCAGAAGGATTCTGAAGGTCAGATGTGCAGAGACAGCCCAGCCTCTCTGGGTTTTGTCCCCATTCTTTCCCCACCTAACTGACTGCACCATGACATTCCCTCCTGGGCACAGAACTGGACAACCCTTCTGTGTGTAGGTTCCTTTCAATAAGCCAGCAGAAGTCAAAATGAGAAAGCAAGTGACATTTTCTGCCAGAGCTTGCAGGAAGGAGGGAAGGGAGAGCAAGCACAAATCATCCTGAGAAGAAAAAACAGATCTGATTTAAAGCTGCTTGCTGTTTTGATTCATCACACCTTGAACTCACAGGTTCTGCCCAGAGACAGCAGAAGTTCCTGCGCATTCCTTCTCGGCACCGTTTGCTCTGGGAAGAATTTTTGTAAATTAAAAAAAAAAATTAAGAGCAAAAAGCCTCAGAAGTGATAGCAGCTTCCTAAAGAAGAGTTTTCATGTAATATGTACTACAGCACAAAGACTTATATTGAAGACAGCAAGTTTCCCAGAGCAGAGTTTCAGGCATCAGATTATAAAAGTAAATAATTTAACAGAGTGTGAGAGCAGCAGATAAGCTGTGTGTCTCTGGAGAGGGACCCTGAACAAAGAAATCCCCAGGGAATTACAGAATTTAGGCACCTGCCCCTCACCCATCTTGCATGCACCTTAGCTCACTGCTGATTTTTGGGGCCTTACAGCACCTTATTGGGTCCTTCTTCATGTCCAGGCAGGCCACCAGCCCCTGTAGAACTGCAGCTGCTGCTGGTGGTGGTTGTTGCCTGCTGATCTCTGGTTTGAGCTCCTGGTGCCTCTGCTCCATGGCAGAGCACAGGGAACTACAAAAGCCCTCACCTAGGTAAGCAGTCCTCAGCAGCAATTAAAATATCCATTTGTTACCCATGTCCTTCCCACAACACAGATAAAACACAGCTCTGTATCAGCTATTAGGAAGATTAGCTAAATTACACAGCTTAAGGCTGAAGCCTCCATCAAATCCAGCTACTCAGGCCAAGCAATCAACATACTACATCATGTGTCATGTATTAACAGCTAGAATGTTACTCGCTCTACTTACAACTCACTTCAGCTGAACAAGGAGTACCTCTCAACTCCTGAAACACTTAATAAACCCCATGACACCCTAACCTTAATTGTACGTTGTCATTTTAGGTGTTATTGAGCTGACTAATGGTAAAGAAAGCCTAGCTTGTATGCAGCAAACCAGCTCTTCTTTTTCTGAACCTACAGACAGGACAGATTCTTGTTTTGCAGGTACTAGTGTTACCACAGCAGCGTGCTGGAAAACTCACTTGAGCTTATCACTGACACATTTCCTCTTAATCACAGTCCAACAGACCACTTCTTTTCCCTGCTTATGGTCATATAACCTTCTTATGCCAATTCTAGCAATTGTTGAAATGAAAAAGAATTATCTAGCAGAACACTGCCTTTTAATGCCCTTTCAGTTAGTGCTGAAAGAAAACAATTTGAACAATCCACCTCCTCTCACCACTTACCATTCAACTGGAAGATACAGGGGTTTTTTTTAATGAGAAACTATATTGAAGCAAATAACATCATGTACATTCTTTAGGGTTTTGTGACTACATAAATGAAAAGTTACACTGCAGTGCTGCATATAAGTTATTTGTTCAGAGTACAGAGTGAACTAGATACACTTCCACATCCTTCCAACCTCACAGCTTCAGTGCCACAGATGTAAGTTACTTTCATCTAAATATGAATGTTTTGATATTTATAAGGAACTAAACGCTATAATGGCTCATTTCTACACAAACAATTATTTCCATCTCCACTGGGTTACATTATCTCACATTTACCCAACAGAGATGGAATAAATCAGAGGTGTGAGAGAGGTAATGACAAATGCATAAAACAGAGGCTAATAAAATTATGCAAAACAGCTGACTATTTTTAAAAATGTAAACACACAGACAAGCTCATTAAGAACTCTGACTCGAGCACTTGATAGACTGTGTGCCTGAGGAGGGTGGGCTGGGAAAGGAGAGAAGCTGCAAACAGCCTGGGTACTGAAGAGTTGACTATAATGTATGTATGCTTCAGAATACAGGATAAATTGTTGGCAAAAAGCAGAGTTAGGCCCTCTTCTGACAGAAGGATGTGTAACTCTGAAGATGTGAAGTGCTAATGAACCTGTCCACTTCTGAAGCTTCACCAAAACCCTCTGCCACTGTAGGGGTCTCAATCATGCCTTCTTTCTTCTCAAATAACCTTCCTTTCCATGGAAAATGAACACAGTTAATCCAGAGAACTCACCAGTGACATTTTTGTACCAAAAAACACATAGAGCTATCAGAGAACTACAGAATGGTTTGGGTTGGAAGGGACCTTTGAGATGATCCAGCTCCAATCCCTGCCAAGGGCAAGGACACCATCCACTGGATCAGGCTGTTCCAAGCCCCATCCACCCTTCCCTTGGACACTTCCTGGGACAGAGCATCCTGTGCCAGGGCCTCACCGCCCTCACACCCAAGAATATTTTCCCAATACCTCATCCAAACCTACTCGCTGTCAGTTTAAAGCCATTACCTTATGCCAGAGAGCAGAATGCTTAATTAACTAAAAATGAGTAAATTCAAAAAATCAGACATCCCTCAGGAAAGACCGATCTGCAACCCAGACAAATGTAGAAATACCAACACTTTCTGGGCTTCCCAGCTTGTTCAGCTCCTCCCAAAGATACCACACATTCCTTTTCATCTTCTTTTAAGTCTTACACAAACCGGTGCACTTAAAACAACAGAAGTGAGACCAGCACTCAGTCAATTTAAGTCAAGACAGTTGACTCAGCTCTGTGTGGATGTGTGTGCACGATGCTCCACGGCACATTTTTCATAACACTGAGCCGCCCCCACAGGGATACTGTGTAATTTATATAGCGTTCCTTTGAAAATGCTGCCCTAAAGCTGACTCACTGGCATGCGATTCTACCTAAGGCACATTTCTGGGTGCGGAGCTGGATCTTTATCAGATGATTCACAAATCAGGCCTGGTAGCAACCCCAAAGAATAGGACCCTTCGGAACAGACAGGTTAAGAAAATTGCAGTACAAAGCAAAAGAAGAAAGGATTAAACTAATTCTGTGTTTCAACTGGTTTTGCATAAATAAATAGGTTAAGAAGGTTAAAAACAGGCTGCTCCTACTGAGTGCTCAACAGGCTGCATATACAAATTACCAAGGCCTGAATACAAATTACAAGTGTATGTGTTAATACAAAGCTTTGCAGAGCATCCTTTGCCATCTTGAAAAGCAACATTTTTTTATCCTACATAAGAAGTAAGACTGCACATTTAAATACAGGTTTTTGCATTGTAATGATTAATGCACGTATTCTGCCTCTTTCAAAGGACAGGCAAGTACTAGCTATGGTTTATTTCACAACTCTGCACACAGGCTTCCATAAACATTCACCAGCTGCACTTGGAACCCCACAATAAAAAAATCACAGTCCTTGCACACAGATAAAAGCACGCAGGGTTGGCTGCACTTAACCTTCTAAGAATCTCCTTTCTTCTTCATAATGAAACCATTTTTTCTCAAGGGCACAACAATTCAAAGTCTACAAAGCTCTCTACTCTAAAAATTAGAGGGCATATCTTTATCACTAAAACTTTAAATTACTCACTTTCACATTTTTCCGTTCAATAAAATAAGCGGCAGAAATCAACACAACAAAAGTTCCCTTTTCTCTCTGCTACACATCAATTTGCAGATCACCCTACAGAGGATCATCACAGGGATGGACCACCTTTTTCTAAGATACTGAGTTGAACAGGTTTTCCCACTTTACCTATCCATTTCTGTTTCTTGAACAAAATGGGCTCTGTGCTTCCCCACCACATACAAGCAGATGTCCTAAGGAAACGCTGGTCTGTTGCTCTACCACGATAAAAGTAATGCTCACGTAAAAGCCACATTTTGAATTGCTTGAACACCACGTAACAAATTAATCCTAATTTTCAGAGCAGAAGTTAGGAACATTTGAAAGTAATCAACATTGTCTCATTTGCCAACAGCTCCAACTGGTAGATCAGGACAACTGCAATGCAACTTCAAAGTAGTAAATACACCTCAGCAGGGCCATATTCACAGAATCATAAAGGTAAAAAAACACCTCTGAAATCATCAAGTCCAACCTTCAACCCAGCACCACCACCATGTTCACCACTAAACCGTGTCCTCAGGTTTAGTCCTCAAGTTCACCACTAAACCATGTCCTCAAGTGCCACATTCCACAGCAATTTCCCAGCAGCTCCACATCTCCCCAAAAGCTCAAGGCACTGAACTAGACTTGCTGTGGGTTTAGGACAGCCCTTTAACAAAGACAACTTATGAGATCCTAAGTAATTCTCCTGTTTGTAAATATTTTATGGTCAGATGTTTTTGCACATCTCTGCCATGGTAAACAAACAAAACCAACTGTCAGGTATTTTAAAGTTTCAGAGGTTTAATTTAGCACCAATGAATGTTTTTGCCATAAGGTATAGGGCAGTAAGATACTCATTCTATGGTCTGACCATCAGATGACACATTCAAATTCTACAGAAGGGCTGAAAAGGAGCTGCAAGCCCCACAAGCCCTGATCTCAAATAATTTTCTTATCCACATAGCTACTCACAGTATTCACTTGCTTCTTAATTTCTGGGCTGGCAGTATCAAATCTAAATACTGCAATAGAGATTTACAGGAGGTATACCACAGAAAAATAAATGGTATCAGTACACTGAACTAAAGTCATGTGGCATTCAAATGATGAAATTTAACAGCTGTTGGGATGCTCCTGACACCAGAGGTGCCAGCTGATTTCAGCATCCACCAGCTTGCTAACAATCACAGTGCAGTCTTTACAGTGTCCAAAGTGCTCCTAAAAAAGCAAAGGATTCACATCCCAGGTCTCAGTATGAGGCAAACACAGGCTGGCTCTACAAATGAACAAAAACTACTTTGGGTATTTAAAAAAGAAGAACAGACTGGGTCAAAAGCTAGTCATGTGTGTGATAACCAAAAATGCCTCTAACATGGGCTTTACTATCTTTCTACAGAATTTACTTCCAGTTGGCAGAGGAGAAGAAATTTGAGCTCTACTTCAAGAGGACAGACAGACCAGAATGCAGACATTTCTTTCCCACAAGACACAAAAGACTTTGCATGTATTTGACTGCAGGAATTAAGTAACAGTATGTAAGAAGATACTAAGTTACCAGCTACATAAAAAGAAAAAGAAAATTAAAAGGTAGTTTTCAGCAGAACCCTGCAAGCAAGTACTGTCGAGATAAAAAAAAAAAAATTAAAAAACCAAACATTAATCCCCTCTTTCTCCCCCTTCCCCAAAAGACTGCAAACCAAACAATCCTTAAAATGCATCTTTTACCATAAAACTGCTTCTTACATTACTATTCCTGTTTAGGAAAAAGTGGCTCAGCTGGCAGAACTAATGGTTAGCAACAGGAGACAACCTATATAAACAGCTTTCCCAGTAAGAGGGGAGATGGAAGGAAAAAACCAAAAGAGCATGGAGCCTGGATTATCAATTCAACCTCTTTCCATTAGTTCAACACAGCCTTATTGCTGCTGGAGCTTGGAGAGCTCCATTCAGACAAACAATGATATCCACTACAGGTGTTAAACAGTAAAAAAACCATTTTGATCTTGTAAAACAAACAAGGGAAATCAGGTGTCTGTTGTCAAACTCACTTAAGGTTGAGGTGAGGTTTGTAAGTAATTACTGAGGGCTTATGACAGTAACCCTGGCAAGATATTCAATGAACTTCCTTAGCTTGGTTTTATTCAACAATTCCTGGATTTTCTTTACTACAGTGAATGGACCCAAAGTCTGTATTTTGCATTTAAGATGACTTGCTGACAACAATAAGTGGAACCATGAAAAACAGAACTTCATCATGAAGGCTTTCAAACCACAATACTCAAAGAAATATGTGTTTCTTTTGTAAAAATCCTCACAGACTCTGCACAAAAAGTGCTACCAAAAGGTGTCACCTCCTCTGGATGAACCTAACTTATTGGCAACAGAAGCTGCACTTACGGTCTTACAGGCACTACTACCCAAAAGAACAATCTTTCCTAAAAAGGCAACTTCAATTCCAAAAAACCTCTCACCAAACACGATGAGGACCCCACAAGCACTTCACCCAACTTCCTTCATTAGGAGGCAGCCTTTAAATCATTGCCTTTCCAACCACAAACAGACAGAATTAGTGGACAACTTTCCTGATCTATTCTTTACCAAGATTTTTTTTTCCCAAAATTGCCAAATTACCTAGAAATGTCTTTCTGGCAAGAGCTGGCATTCCAAGAGAGCATGAACCAGGAGAGTGAGCAGAGGAGCCAGGAAAATTATCAGCTCATGAGAAAGCCAAAGTACGAGAGAAGGGCACTGGTTAAGCCCCACCTTGCTATCAGGAAAACCTGATTTTTTTTTTTTCTTCCAGTGTTTGAGCACCAGCCTCACACTGGAACCACCAAAATGAAATAGTCCCAGTGGAAAACAAATTACTGAAATGGTAATTGTTTCATCATGCAGACAACTGATATTATAAAGTCTGGCTCTTAGTTATTCCCAGCTCTGTTACTGTGAGTCACTTGGCCTCTACCCATGTTGGATGAATGGAACTGAAATCTGCCTTCTCTAAAGTAAGTTGTGAAATGCTAACCATCAAGCATCATGAAACAAGACACTAGAGCAAAGAGGTAGCAAGAGGAACAATCAAAGTCTGGGTCTTCCTGCTCATTTTCAGGAAATTTTGAAGCATCACACAGAAAAGCATCTTGCAGGACACTGCAGAATCCTCACTATAACGTCAAACATTGAAACAAGAATGAGAGCTTGAAGAAGTCTTCAAAACCTTGCATTTATTTAAAAAGTGACCACCTGTTCCACTTATGACTCAAAAGTTGTCAGACTGAGTATTAACAGCTTTCAAGCTGTTTTCTGGGAGCACAAATATCACAAGGTAAGGCTGAAGCCTGCACACTGTTCTGCTACTTAGATCATTTATAAGTATAGGAGAGACAGACTAAATGGTCAGATTGATACAAAGCCCCTGAACACCTTATAAAATAACGAGGTGAATCATTCTGAACATAAAGCTGACACACCTCATGACCACTGGCAAGTTACTCGACCTCCTGGAGCCGTCAGCAATGCATCTGACACAGTGTCACTGCAACACCTGCGCTGCCGAGCTGCGCCTCATCCCCAGCCCTGCGTGAGTAACCCGCGGGTGCCCAGCTGCGGGAGCCAGCCACAGCCAGGAGAAACTGCTACAGGCTCCATTCACGCTGATCAGACACCGGGACAGGCAACACTAACCAGTGGGAACGGGCAAGCACAGATTAAATTTGAATCCTTAAACAGTTACACAGAGTTAGCGATGAGGTATCAGTCACAGCTCAGCTCAGAGACAGACTGGGTCCATCAGAGGAGGCAACAGCACAGGCTAATGTTCAGACCATATGCACATTTTGATTTACAGTCCCTTTGATCCAGTTCTCTTTTTGCTCAAAATTGCACATTTGTGGACATTGTGTTCTAAACCTCGAGTAGCAGACTCAGAACTGCAATATGCATTAAAAACCTGGAACAAAGATGTGACAGAAAGTACTATTTCTGTGATTTCTGTTGTCCAAGTTCCCTGCAATTAACATCTGCTGCCACAGATTCCAGCATCATAAGTTTGGCTGTTCCTGAGTTAGAGTGATAAAGGCTGAACTCCCATTCATGTGCTGAACATTTATTTTGGTTCTGGAAAACCAAAAGTTGTTTCCTTTCCACATAAGGTCATCTCAGAGCAGCGACACACACTGTACCACACTTTATCTCAGAGCTCTTTCCCAGCACTATGCCTGTCCCCCTCTCCCCGTGCTGCTTCATTTTCAGCTCCCATCACCACCAATAATGTCCAAGCCAGCAAAAATATTCAAGTTCTCGTAATTCTTTTCCAGAGTACAAGTTACATGCTGGCAATTATGATATTTAAATCTTTTACTTTGATCTAGTAAATGTGTTATTAAATCTGCTGCTCAGTTTCTGCCAATGGTTGCAGTTTTCTAAGCCATTCTGCCAACTGCAGATAAAAACACAGAAGCTGAGACTGACCACAGACCCAATTCTGTCAAAAAGTACCATGAACAAAACAAGTTTGAAATGTTATAGACAAGTACGTGTAGGTTGCTTGAAACAATTTAGTCATTTGAAAAACTTTCCAAAGCTTTCATATCGGTAGATAATTGGTGGTATTTTGGTCAAAGGTAACCAGAGAGTTGGATCACTCAGGGTGCAGCCCCTTCCCCGTGTGGTACACACAGACCCCCCATCTCATTAACAGATGTTTCAGTGAGATGTTGATGTACAGGCAGGTCAAAGATGGCACATACATCCTTGGGAGTTGATTTGATAATATACAAAGGAAAGGGAAGAAAGTGAACAGGATCCAGGCCAAGAATCCTGCATTTTAAAGGTAAATATACAGCAAGGAGAAGGAGGTCAGGACAGCCAAGGCAATTATTTCTTGTTGCTCTCATGGAGTTACACCAACTTATCTCCCTAATGTTTGATGTTCAAAGCCCCTCATGATAATCCATATTTACTCTTTGTTCACTCAACCTTAACTTACCCCATTAATCCCACCCCCTCCACAGTGCCCATTTGTCAAAGGCACCCAAACATCCTTCCTACCTCCTCTTTATCAGCTACAGCAGGGCAGCATTTTCTGTGTGCTGTGGCTGCTCTCAGCTGCCTTGTGGGTGGCTTCAGGTTCCTTCCCGTTTCCCCTCCCTCCACAGCCCCCACTCCTGGTTTGTGCTCTGTGATTCCCTCCCAGCAGGCAGAGCTGCACTGCCACACACCTCACACGTCTGGATGTGCAAGGCCACAGCCCTTCCTCCTCCCTGACTTCTCCCTGCACCTCTTCACCACGCCGACCAGCAACTGGGCTGGAGAGCAAACAGAAAATAGTTGACACAGTGTAATTAAAAAATTCGAGTGTTTCAAAATGAGTCAGAACTGCTGCCCTCATGTACTCGAGCAGAAATACCAGCTGCCCAGACTCACACAGCGCCTTCCATCACCTGCTGCCTCCCTGCCCCTGGCTCCCCAGACAGAGCACCAGTGTCCCTGGAAAGCCAGAACCACAGAAAGCTGCTTTTATTGGCTTTCAGCAGCCACATAACCACCCCCTTTGGAGCTTGCCTGGACAGCACCAGCCTCCTCTGGATCACTGGAGGTGAGAAATACTCAGACAACTACTCTTAAGAACAACTGCTGCTGGACAGATGAGTTCCCCACACTTCCTCTCACTGCCTTCCCACCGTGTATCTATTTATATTTATCTATCTATACGTATGTACATACATATGGGGGGGATGTCTGGGTTTAGCCAACACTTGACAAGCACCTCACTGCTCCCCTGGGAGTTTGCTACAGACCTGTTTGCTCCACAGAGGCCGCGTTTCCCTCCTCCAGGGCAGCAGGGAAAGCTGTGCTGCCCTGGCAGCCTGGCTCCCAGCACGGGAACCACCGGGACAGCAACTGCAGGTGGCACCGGGGCAGGAGAGCCACACGCTGGGGAGCTCCAAAGAGCACCACGCTCGGTTTCCACCTCAAGGTCAAACGCTGTGTTTTTAATAGACTTAAAACAACTTAGCATGCTTTAAGAGAAACGTTTTAAATGTAGCATTTGTTTCCTGTTCCAAGGGGAGAGGCATTACTGTTTGTACTTAAATTTTTAGCTTGAAGAGTGGAAATAGTACAGCCCTTCAAGCTGTAAGTGAAACTATTATTTGATGCTTGGTAAATACCAGAGAAGATCTAAAACCTAATAAAATCCCTGGGAGGGGGAATGGAAATAAATTTTACATTTTTAAAGGGATGCTCAAGGGTTCGAAGATTTACTTACTCATTCACTTTTAAAAGCTAGAATTACTTGTCAGGGGGGAAAAAAGTCAAACAGGACTGACTTCTGCCATCCCGACACACAAGTTTTTTTCAGCTTTTGAAGTGTTGTTAGCTACTTTGTGCTGGTTTAAAGTGCACAACTAGTTACAACCACAACCCTTAACTAAGTTATTACAGTTATAAATCCACCAAGGGACCCACAAACTTTGAGGCAAGCTGCCTTGTTACACGGTTAACAAACTAAGACAGAAATACACTTGGATGCTACTTAACAAAGGTGGGAGCAATGTAACCCTAAAAATAAATTTTAAATTTTCTAAAAACCCAGACAAACAAAACCAAAACAACAAGTCTTTCAGAAAGTGGCCTTTGTTGTCCAATAACCTCCAGGCAAATAAAGTTACAGTACTGGAACTGGGGAAATAGTTAAAATATTACAAGTCTGTTCAGCCCACCTTGTTTCGCTTTTAAAAAGGAACCAGTAGCACAGTTAAGTTTTATATTCCCCTCGGATGGCTGTGCGGCTCGGAGCCACATCTGCAACCCATTAGATGTCAGGAGCCCAAGGGGAACCCGGGCTGGATCCGCAACGAGCGACTCGAGCGTCCTTCCCATAGAAAACACATTTTCCCACCAGAGGAACACACCATCCAAGGTAAACAAAGACGCAAAGAAACCCCTGGAGAAGCACAGAAGGGACCCCTTGGAGAAACAAGGGCTACTCTCCAACCCTCCAACAGCTCGCACGACTTCAAAAGTCGTTGCAGGAAGAGCAAAAAAAAAAAAAAAAGAAGAAAAAAAAAAGGCACGTTACAAAAGTCCCGGGAAAGACAAAGCGGCCCCCGAGCTGCTCCAGGGATCTGCGGGGAGTTCCGCCCCCGCGGGGTCAGGGCAGAGGAGGGCGGAGGGGCCGGGGCAGGAGCAGCGGCGGCGGCGGCAGCAGCGGGACCACCCTGAGGGGCGCAGCCCCCGCCCGCGCCCGGGGCGGCCGGGCCGGTACCGCCCCTCCCCGCGGCCCCCCGCCCGCACGGCAGCGCGCTCACCTGTGCGAGGCTGGGCCCCTCGCGGCCTGCCCGGCGGGGGCAGCGGCCGGGGCATGGGCAGCGGCCGGGGCAGCCGGAGCCGCGGGAGCAGCCGGAGCGGCCGCCGGGAAGCGCCGGGAATGTCACCGCGGCCGCCGCGCCGTCACTTCCGCCCGCCGCGCCGCGAGCGCCCGCGCGGGCCGCCCGGGCCCCGCAGCGACCCCGCGCGGCCGGAGAGGGAACGGCGGGAGCGGCGCCGGGGGCGCGTGTGCGGCTCTGTGTGCGTGTCTGTGTGTCTGTGTGTGTGTGTGTGTGTGTGTGTGTGTGCGTGTGTCTGTGTGTCTGTCTGTGTGTGTATGCGTGTGTGTCTGTGTGTGTGTGCGTGTGTGTCTGTGTGTCTGTCTGTATGTGTGTGCGTGTGTGTGTGTGTGTGCGTGTGTCTGTGCGTGTGTGCGTGTGTCTGTGTGTGTGTGTCTGTGTGTCTGTGCGTCTGTGTGTGTGTGTGTGTGTGTCTGTGCGTGTATGTGTGTGTCTGTGTGTGTCTGTGTGTGTCCCTATGCCCCTGCCCCCATGTCTGTGTCCATGTCCCTCTGTCCCTGTGTCCCTGGGCCCCTGTCCCCATGTGTCTGTGTCCCTATGTCTCTATGTCCCTGTATCCCTGCCCCTCTATGTCCCTGTATCCCTGTCCCCATGTCCCCATCCCCATGTGCCTGTATCCCTCTGTCCCCGTGTGCCTGTGTCCCTGTGTCCGTCTGTCCCTATATGCCTGTCCCCATGTCCCCATCCCTGTGTCCCTGTGTCCCTGTGTCTCCATATCCCTACATCCCCGTGTCCCTGTTCCTATGCCCATGTCTCTGTGTCCCTGTCCCTGTGCGACTGTGTCTCTGCATCCTTGTGTCCCTATGTCCCCTTCCCTGTGCACCCATGTCCTGTACCTGTGTCTCTGTGTCCCCGCGTCTCCATGTCCCCGAGTCCCTATGTCATGTCCCTGTGTCCCTGTGTCCCTGTGTCCCCTTGCTACAGTGTCTCTACATCCCTGTCTCTGTATCTGTGTCCGTGTGTGCCCGTGTCCCTGTCCCTGTCACTGTGCCACTCTCACTGTGTCACTGTTTCTCTGTTTGCCTATGTCCCTGTGTCACTGGGCCACTATCACCATTCCTGTGTCACTGGGTCAGTGTCACTGCATGCCTGTGTCCCTGCCCCGTGTCAGTGTCCCTGAGTCCCTGTGTCCCTGGTCATTGTCCCTATGTCCCTGTGTCAGTGTCCCTGTGTCCCTGTGTCCCCTTGCTATAGTGTCTGTACGTCCCCGTCTCTGTATCTGTGTCCCTGAGTGTCCGTGCCTCTGTCCCTGTCATTGTGTCCCTTTCATTGTGTCACTCTCACTGTGTCACTGTGTCCCTGTTTGCCCGTGTCCCTGTATCACTGGGTCGCTATCACCATCCCTGTGTCACTGGGTCACTGTCACTGTGTGCCTGTGTCCCTGCTCCTGTGCCAGTGTCCCTGTGTCCCTGTGTCCCTGTGTCCTTGTCCACCTGTCAGTGTCCCTGTGTCCCTGTCCACCTGTGTCCCTGAGTCCCTAATCACTGTCCTGTGTCAACCAGCTCTGTGTCACTGTCCCTGTCACTCTGTAGCTGTCCCTGCGCCCCTGTGTCACCAGCCCTGTGTCACTGTCAGTGTCCCTGTCACTCTGTCACTGTCCCTGTGTCCCCGTCCCTATCACTGTCCCTTATCACTGTCCCTGTCGCTGTCACACACATCCCCCAGCACCCCTCACACACTGCGAGCACGCTCTCCCTTCCACACCGATCCCGGCGATCCTGCGCTCCCTGGGACCGCAGAATCCCGGGATCTTTGGGTTTGGGAGGCGCCTCTGGAGGCCCGAGCCCCGGGGGCTGCGTGGGGGGAAGCGTTCTGTGCAATCAGAGCGACACTATAATGCCCTCTTTAAACACAGTAATGCGCATTCCAGTCACTGTAATGCACATTTTAATCACTGTAATGATTAAAATCACATTTTAACATGGTAATGCCCTCGTTAAACACCGTCGGGGTGTTTCTGCACCCCGCGGGTTGTCCTGCACAGCTGCAGGTGTTTCCTGAGACTCGGAAACGTGGAAGAAAATAATTCCAGCGCAGTCCGTAAGTCCTGATCAGGGCTAGCAGCGCCGGGGAAATTTAGGATTTAAGCATTCACCGTAGAACTGCTCGTGGCAGGACTCAGTGCCAAGGCTGGAAATGTGTGGGAAATCCACCTGCACCACCCAAATCGTGGGCATGGACTCGGGAAAACAGGCATCATGCCACCCCAGAAGCATTTGTCATATTGGGAGAGATAGAGAGGTGCAGCTGGAAGCAGAACCACGCATTCAGGCTCCCACAATTATTTTTTAAACCAGTACTTCGCCAGGTACTTCTGACAAATATGTAAAAAAACTGTCTCGTCAAGGAAGGTGAGTGAATCATTTGTGGTGTCAGCACCAAGGAAAGCACTAATGGGGGAATAACATCCAGAACCTGTGTTTCCAGGAGGGAAAAAACATCCAGAACCTGCATTTCCAAGGGACGAGGGGGAAACATCCAGAACCTGCATTTCCAAGGGACGGGGGAGATGACATCCAGAACCTCCATTTCCAGGGGGAATAACATCCAGAACCTGCATTTCCAGGGGGGAAGCATCCAGAACCTGCATTTCCGAGGGGGGAATAACATCCAGAACCTGCATTTCCAGGGGGAATAACATCCAGAACCTGCACTTCCAGGGGGGAAATAACATCCAGAACCTGCATTTTTGGGGAACAATGTTCTTTGGCTCCTGAAAGACGCCCGGAGGACACCAGGCAGCTCACAGGCGTTGGGACACGGCAGTCAGGAACAGTTTTGGACGGAGTACAGGAAGGCACAAGGACGTGGGCGAGGGCGGAGAGCATTTGCCTTGGATTTGCAGGAAGAGTGATACACGGGAAGGAGCTCCAAGACTCCGCGGCTGAAGGAATCGGCGGCAGGCTTTACAAAAAGAAAGGAAAAGGAATTCCGACTGCCTTAAGTACCGCGGAATTAGTAAACTGAGCAGGGAGAACACCAGTCATGTGTAAACGTCTGGATGAAGCAAGTGGCATCAAGGGAGAAGGCTGGGGGTACATTAATTATTTTAATGGGGTGAAATTACAGAAGGGCATGTCTAAACTGGGAATCCGTGTGGAAAGCTTTGGAATGGAGAAGCACAGGCTGGAAAAATCGTCTCCCTAAGGGAAGTGGTGAAAGCTTTATTGCCTGAGATTTTAAATGACAGATTAGGGGAAATACCAAGGGACTCATTCTGAAACATCAGGGAGATTGCACTGAAAGATTAGGAAGAGAAGAGGAAAGGCTGGAGGTGGTGCTGGCTCCAGGAATTTTGGGAGTACAGCCCAGCACATCTTCTAGGCTCCTCTGGCTCCACGTTATCATTCTTTGACTGTGTCTGCCAAAAGTGCAATGATTTCAGCGTTAGTTACCCCACAAGGACGTGATAGAACTCCCCCGCCAGGAAGAAACGCGTTTGAGCAAAGGGAATCTCGGCGCCTCCCCAAGGACAAAGGGAGGAAATCAGCTCAGTGCTGCAGCACAACCTTGAGCCACATTCTCTCGTCAAAGTAAAAGCTGGTTGTGAGAGCATTTTGGCTCATTAGGACTCCCAGGCTGGCTTTTCTCAGCCAGCTCCTGGCAGGGGGACATCCCTCTGTCCCTGCTCCCCTCTCTTTACCAGCCCCAGGCCAAAAGCTTCCCTCCAGCTCCAGACTGAAGAATGACTTTTCAGGACCTCATCTCAGATCCTTAGGCACATTACTAAGCATTCTCTGCAAAGGAAGCTTCACCTTCCAAGCCACATTTTAACAACATCCATTTTCCAAGTCTTTGAAATCATAAATGTGCTGCTGAGATCCAGCCAAGCCATCCCCCTGCTGCTCTTGAGGACACCCAGGCTCTCCTGCAGACACAGCAGTGGCCAAACAGGGACCATGGAAAAGGTATCCAGAAGACCACAGTGTTCATCCACCCCCGAGGTACAGCCAGAGTCTCTTTGGGAAGGAAAAGAAATAAAACATTTCCTTGCTGCTAGGTTTCATCAGCCAACATAATCTAATTAACCAGCACAGCTGCTTCGTTAGCATTAGAGGCATATTTATCAAGGGGCTACAGGAAGCATTTATTAGATTAGCTTGTAATTTTGGAGCTGCTGGATGGCTTTTTTACTAGAGTTTACACAGTTCAGGACAGTGCAATGCTGAAGGACTTCAAGGCAGAGGGAGGCACCTCTGTGTCCTCCTCCCATGTAGGTGGTACCTGGCAAAGACAGAAGGAATCACAAGGCTCACTTTAAACACACTCTCATTGGTAAAAGCCTCTGCTTCCTCACATGTGGTGTTGTTCTGTAGGAGAAATATTTGTGAATTGGAGAAGCAGAAACACAGCCCAGTGCTGAAATTCTTTAGAGAAGTGAGCATTTAACAAAATAAGAAATGTTTCTAAAGTTGCTTGAAGTTACTAACAGTGACTGCCTGCTTGCAGGCAAAGTGAAGGATTTCCTGCAAGGTCACAGAGACCAGGATCACTATTGTTTCACTGCTGACCCTGTACTTTAAAAATTCAAAGAACAGCTTAGAAATACAAAACATTTCCCAGACCTCCAAGACCCATTCAGTTCTAAATGTAATTTGAAAGATCTTTTACACACTTGCCATTTGACACATAAAATTTTGCTTATAAGTACCCAAAACAGCATTGAGTATCAAGATATTTGGAGTGTTTTACAGGAGGTGGTATGCAACCAACTTAGTTTTAAAATAAATCTTGAAACTTTTAACATCTTTAGTTACTTTTAATTGAAGTCCCGTTTTAATATCCTACATCTACCAAAGGATTTATATAAATGAAAGGAGATTCCTGAATACTTTCAGTTGAAGGAAGACTGGAAAGGAACCACAATGAAATGTTTGCAACAGATGGAGTATTTCTATAGTACTAGCCAAAAGATACAGCCAAAAGAGATTCCAGCCCCACCTTTTGATTCAATGCATTTAAAGTAAAAAGATACATTTGTCAGCTTAGAAGACTTAAATTTAACTGATGGATTCTGCATTTCTCTAGTATTTTACTTTAGTTATTCTGGGCTTAGTATCTGAATGTTTTCTTTTAAATAGATTCACAATACCATGCTAGTCTGCAGATGATTTTTTTTTCCTAAAGGAGTCATTATTTTGCATATTGGCCTGATAAGAACAGTGTGTCAATTTGTCGTAAAATGTGTATGAGTTTTTGCTTGAGGCTGATCCCCATTTTTCACACCGAATTCACAATTTTAATTACTCCTTTTTTGTGTGTGTGTTTTTGGTGGGTTTTGTTTTTGTTTGTTTGTTTGTTTGTTTGTTTTTTACATTTTGTTTTATGGTGGAATTCCTTGTGTTTTCCAGGAGGAGAAATGGAGCGCACAGTAATAAAACACAAACATCTCTTGCACACTGTTGGGAAAATGGAATGTCTGCAGCTCAGCCTGGCCCTGCACCTGCTCTCATCTTGCAGGTGTTAACACAGGTGTCTGCAAGGCTCAGTCTGGGAGCTCAGAGGGGAGCAGCTGATGTGCCCTGTGGGGACAGTGAAGCAGTGGAGGCTCCCCAGCCCCACGTGCCTCTCACTTGGGTGATTGTTCCACACCATCCAACAGCCGAGGGTCCAGCTGGCACCCACCCGCTGTGACTCCCATGGAAACACCCAACAGCTGCCAGGGCAGAGGGGGAAGCCCAGAATCAGGGGTTTTCTCAGCCAGCATGGTGTGCTCCTGTCTCAACAGGACTCCAGCGAGCTGTTCCTCCTCCAGCATCCCATCCCCACACGGGAAAAGCCGGTCTGTTCCAAAACACCAAAGGAAAGGGTTCCCATAAGACCCTCTGACCAAAGAGAGCTGAGAAACCTTCCCAAAGGGCTCCACATATCTTGTTTATTTGACTTTTCCCGATTTCCAACCAAGAGCTGAGCAGTCAGACCTGACAGCTGCCTGCTGATTTACACTGCGTGCGCTGGGGACAGCTCAGCTGTGACACATGGCTCGGATGCAGCTGCTGGGAATTTTTTTTTATTTTCCTCCTTGAGTTTCCAGTGCTAGGAAGCAACACGTGGCTGTGTTTGGGCAGCTCTCCAGACAGTCTGGCCCTGCTGCTCTCTGGATTCAGGCTCTTCACGTGCTGTGAAACAGCAGCAGCCAGGGAGAGGTGCAGCTGCTCCGTGGGCGTGGGGAGAACAGCCCCAGGCTTCACAACCGGTGCAGCATTTCATGATGAGGTGGAGCTATCGAAGTGCCACAGTCCCCAGGAAATCCTCCCAAGCCTGGAGTCATGGTTACACGTGAGATAAAAAGTCTTCTCCTTATCTTAGCCAAGTAAGTCTTGAGGCTCTCATTAAAAAGCAGGGCTGGCAGTACACTCAAGCCCTCATCTATCCCATCTTTATATCCCAAAGAGTGATTAACACTCCCTCACATTTTAAACACTCGTGCAAATAATTTCTAATTTGCTTTTAAGAGCTTCCAGTGATTAAGATTCCCTAATTGCCAGGCCATGACCTCCAGTGTCTTACACTGGCTTTCCTGTTAGATCATTCTTTGATGTCTACCCAGCCATGTTCTAATGTCTTCCAAGACTACAACTTCTTTCCCCTACCACAACAGGAAAATCAGATTATATTCTTGTTCTTTCCACGTTCAAACACCATTACCATGGCTTTTGTGTGGGTTTTACTTGCAAGCAGCAGCTGTACCTGTAATCATCCCTGCGCTATGCTGCCTGCTCCAAATTTCACATCAGTGACCCCTGAGGTAATTTCTCTCCAGCCAGTTTAGCCCATGAATTTTCCACTTGCTTTTGCCCTCATTTCCTATTCCAGAAGGAATGAAGATAAATAGCCCCAAAACTAAGGCGACTCACCCTTTCCTCACAGCTTGGAGGAACTAAACAGCAACTCCTTCTGCTGTATGAAAGAGGCTGGAGATTCCCATGGGCAGGGGCTCTCTAGGCATCCCTCTGTTCTTCCCCATCACACCAGAAAAGGAGAGGACAGAGGTCACACTTGTGGTGTTTTATTGACACCAGTGTAATTTTGAAACTCTCATCCTGCAGATCAGTGGAAAATCAACTTTTGCAGTGAAGCAACAGCTCTCATGGCCATAATCTCTGGCAACTCCAATAGCAAACAGATTCTCAATGAGACCACCACTATTTATGCCTGGATGCTTCCCACAACAAACAGGCCCATGCTCAATGTCCTCAGGTGCTACCACTCTTTCTAGGTTTTGCTTTTTCCCTGTCCACAGATTTTCTGATTTTTGACTTTGGAATCAAACAGTTCCTAAAGGCTGGCATATGCAAAACACTTCTGAAAGTGTGGAAGGCTGGTGTGGTGATGGCATGGAAATAACAGGGCTCAGGGAACCCTCGTGGAAGATGACATTTGAGGTGGAATTGTTAAGGGCAATCTGACTTCATCATGTCCCACAGGGGTTCTGCAAAAATACTGTTGTCAGACCTAGAAAGGTCTTACTGTGTGTTTTTTTTATTTTGTTTGAAAACTATGCCTGCCTGCACTATCTATAGAGTGCTTTACAGGTGTGTATCATAGAGGGAAAAATAACTCATGAAGACAACAGCAAGTTTGGATGCTATTTAATGAAAAATAGGTGAAGCTTATAAACACAAGGCTGACAGAGAGAAGAACACAGCAGGAAACTGCCAAGGTACAGCTAAGAGATCTGAAGTGCATTGCTAGTGCAAGTAGGTAGGCAACAGAAAGAAGATCATGTTCCAGGTAGGCCTCTTCAGGTGAGCTGGGGTTTGCTGGGCTATGTCAGCTCGAAAGGCAGAGCCTCAATCTCCCTTGTGAGCTCTTCATCCAAGGCTTTCTAACGGGAGAGAAAACCAAGAGGAATCAGGGACCACGAGACAGCTTCCACACACTGCTGGCAAACAAACACATCTGCAGTGATCAAACCCTGGGAGGGGGTCAGCAGTGATGGAATAACTCTGGTGTTGAGCTGGATGGACTTGCCCTCCAAACAGAAGGCTGCTCCAAAACACCAAAGGAAAGGTGTACAGAAGGCTGGACAAGCTCAGCTGCCTTTACTCTGTGCCCCAATATGATTTTGGACACGTCCCAGCTCACTGGTCCTCCCCAGAGGTGAGCATTCTGACCTCAAAACAGCCTCAGGCTGGTAAGGGGAGCTTCTACTCCCTGAATCAAAAACAAGTGGTGAACCAACCCAGGCAGTCTCACCTGAAAATGTGCAAAATGCTCTTACCTATCTTAATGTGATTACCCTACTTAATGTGATTTTTGATCACAGGTTTAAGGCTTACCACTCGTGCTTATGAGAAAGCAGGCAGTAGCCCAAAGGAAAAAAAAACATGCTTTATGGGGCTCAAATGTGGCTTAGCTCACTCAGGAAAGCTACATATGAACTTCCCAAACAGTTTTATGGGGTTTGGCTCAACAGCCACACTTGCAGATTACTTGAGCATGGAGGAAATGGGCACTCTGTTTTACAGGGGAAAACCCCCACTGCAGTGCACAAGGCAGATGTTGACTAAAATAAGCCTGGAGCCCTCTGAGGGTTCAGGAGGAGCAAGGAAGCTTCTGAGACCTACAGTGAGTGGACAGAGATTCCAATAGACAAAATTCCTGGGGATATAGCTGCCTAATCTGCACTGATATCACTGGGCCAAACTGCCTTTGCAGCTCTGACATCAGTCCACCAGTTCCCCTGATCAGCATCTACAACTTCTGCCTCACCAAATCTCCCCATGAGAACATTAAGACTACAGTCTAAGGTGGGTAAATCTGTAATCAATTAATATATGTAGTTCCTGGAAAGATAAAAAAACTCTTACAAGTTCTTTTCTTGCTTCTTCAACTTTCACTTGCGCCAGGGGAATGCTCTAATGAGAGAAAATGACATAAAATCAGCATTTCATCAAGAAACAAGAGTCCCTGCACCCTAACAAGAATCTAATGATGAGCCTCAGGTGAATTAAGGGACAATTAATGAAGTTTTGTGTATGCACTTCACATGCAGGAAGTATTCCCATTAAAAGTCTAGTATTGGCTTAGTTTGGGCAATCATGTATTTTTCAAAAGTCTGGTATGGCTTAAAGTCTAAGAAACCCCTTCATTTTAAGCAATTTTCCAAACCTACCAACCAAGGGACTTGATTTCAACAATATTTGTGCAAGACTTTTCCAAAGCACAGTAGGTTTGCAAGGATAAACCTCCCTCCCCTCCTCCTGCCTGCACCAGGGGCTGTCCCTGTCTCCACTGACAGCAAGGCTGGAGGAGGGAACTGGAGAACCTAATCCCATTTCAATGTCCCGTTCCACTGGAGAGAAGGAGAACACTGCCTCTTGGAGGAAGATGGATTAAACAGAGCAGCAGTCCCACTTTTCCAGCCACAGGTTTTTTTTTTTTTCTAGTAGCAAGACATCAGTGTTTGTATGAGGGAGAAGAGAAAGCTGCATTTTCATAGAGCTGAGTACCCAGCACCCTCAAGAGAAATCAAAGAAAATGATGGAGCAGCCAGTTTAGGGGACAAAAACTACATTTGGTTACTTCTTCAGGATCTGTAAAATCCTGTTCAGAGCTCCAAACTCTGCAACACATGCTGTGTCCACCAATATGGCCTGACGGGCATTACAGCTAAAATACTGGTAAATCTCAAAAAATTGGTTATACTAGGGGACTCCTTTTCTTCCATATTTCTTTGTCCAATTTCTAGCTAATTCACCTGAATGCTAATTTACCCAGCAAATCTGTCTACTTTGTTAGAACAAAATTTGCCTGACAAGAAGCTTAATTTCTTGGCTTTGATTAATAAATAGAGATCAAGTCTTTGTTTTGCATCATTACCAGACCTGTAAGACATCTACCTGTCCACCAAAGGCATCACAAGGATATCCCTTACATTCTGAAGGCCACTAAAATTAACCTGATGGCAAATACAATATAACAGTGGAATAAATAGTTACAGGAGGTAAATCAAGATAGGACGCCAGTTCCGTCTTCAATGGCTCTATTTCTTTACGCAGTGCAGCCAGTTCCTGCAGAGAGAGAAAGGCAGATCATATTCTAGGGAATTATTTGCAGAATTGATGGAAATGAGTGAGATAGATCCACAGTTACCTACAACATTTCAGAATTTGAGAGATTTCATCCTGTATAAAACACATGGAAAATTAAAGTTTTGCACACGCAGCAGCAAAAAGACTTTTCCTTATGCTTATCAAGTGGGAGTAATTGTTTTTTGGGGCTGAAAACTGAGTACCTTCCACAGTCCTGAACTCTCTTCACATAATCAAAGCTATATAAAAAAGATAAAGTCATTTGTGCTGCCCATTTCACTGATGTCCTGGCAAAGCAGTTCTATAAATGTCAAGGAGTCAAACTGTACCTTATGCTTGGGATCTAGAAGATGACAAGCCTAGATAATTTGCCTGTGGCTTTCTGGATGCAAAATTCCAACAAAATTTAGTTCTGGTCTTGTGTAACACTGGGCAATGTGAGCACTGCCACCCAGTGCTGGTTGGTGAGAAGCACAACAGAGAAACCAGGAAACCTATTTTAGTGAAAATAGCTCCACTCAAAAACATAAAGGAAAAGATAGCAAAAGTAATAAGGAGAAAGACTGAGTTCCCACGACAATAACAGCAAAAAATATGAAGATGTGTTGAGTGCACAGGACAAAGATGCAAAATCTGTAGTTACAAACTCGAGAAATGTGCTTTTTCTTTAAGATGTTCCACTAGGCTTACAATAAAGCTGAAAAATGTTATGTTTAAAGACACAGCAAAAAAAAAAAAGCACACAGTGATTCTGAATTTGGGTTTCATTTGACCGTATCTCCTTTTTTTAAAGCGTTTGGAAGAGATTTGCTTCACACAAAGCAGCAAGAATCACATGGGTCATTCTATCAAGAAACTGTAATACACAGGCAGCCATGTAATGGGATATGGTCCACAGAACATCCACTCTGTTTATAACACAGATCAGAAATAAAGGAGGCAGATCTGTTTTCAGTGGCAGGGAATTTATTCTGTGGAAATTCTCCAGTAGATGCCTCTAGGAGAGACAAACCCACCCAAAAGAGCCCAGTTCATGGGAATCCACCAACAAGATTTTTATTTGTGCTTCCTTTGGCCATTAAGATTTGTTCAGGCAGCCAACGAGCAAACTACAATTCCTGAAAGCAACCAACAAGCAAGCCTGGCCTGTCCCACTGTAGCAACATCCCTCTTGTATCCAAAAACCTACCTCAGATGATTTCACCAGTGCCTCATGTGTCAGGGATTGGTCCAACCCCCTGGCAAGAAGCTGAGCCTGCAAACAGGAGAGAGCACAAAATGCAACAAGGAGAAAGATTTCACCATTTCCTTCTGTTTAAATCTAAACAGGCAGAGGAGAACACAGGCTGTCCACGGCAGACACGTGTGCTATTGGAGCCACAGCTATAGCTGGCGTGCAAAATGAGGTGCTGCTAAAATTTGTATTAAGAATAAAAGTCTTTCCAGAAAAGCAGTGGGAGAAGGGCACATGGCAAGGCTGAAGAAAGGCTTCTCAGGAAAATGTCAATTGTAATACAACACTTTCCTCCCGTGCCTGTCAAGGTATCAGGTATGGCTTTACTTTAGCCATAAAGTAATCTGCCAGAGTTTCTCAGGGAATGAGGAGGCAGCACTGTACTAATCACAGGATGCACTGAGGAGAGATCAGCAGGGACAAGTGAACTACATTCACATGTCGTCCTGTTAGCTCAAGAGTCCCCAGCACTGGAGTTTGGGATGCTTATGGAATGTCTCTGTAACTACAAATCTGGGCTCAACCACGGCTGTGTCATCCCATCACAGTGTCATGTAAGGAAACTCCTTCCACCTACCTCAGCATCACAGATCCTTATTTTCAGATCCTTAGATTTATCTTCCAGGAACTTCATGTTCTTGGATTGAATCTCAGCTTTGGCCTGTTGTACTCCCTGAGATTTCTTCAGTTTTTCAATATCCCTTAAAAAATAACACAGAAAGAAAAAGCTGTTACCTTCAAAGATGTATCAGTATACAAATACTGTTACTTACCTACGCTCAAGCTAAACTCTGCAATACAACAAACACAAGAAAGAAGAAAACTGAGAAAACCCTGCATTTCCCTGTGAGATTTTCCAATGGAAACATATACAGGTGTTACCTCCAGAACCCCACAGACCAGGGAAAATAGAGGCAAAGAAGAAAGCCATATGCCTAAAATCAAAGGGTAATAATCTTGTGCAAAATTTCCTAACTCACTTAGAGACATGTTAGATGAGCTAAACCTCAGATCAAGAGGAGGCAAACCTGCAGAAAGCACATAGGAATCTCATTTACAAGGCCAACTACCACTTCAAAAAACAAAAAAACACCCATTCTAGAAATAATTAAACCGGAAGGGAGCTGTGGAGAGTAATCTGGCCAGCCCCCACTCAAGGCTGGGGTTGATCATGCTGTGCTTGGCAAAGCCCTTCAGATTACATTCTCCAGGGAATGACGTGACACTGATTTTTTTTTTGAGTTACCACTGTTAATATGTCTTCTACACACTGGTTAAGGGAACTTCTTACCTGAGAATGTTTTTGTTTTGCCTCCCTTAGTCTGACTACAGAGGCCATGCTAAATGTGCTAAGAAAATCAGATTTGTCTTCAGCCTCAGACAAAAATAAACTGGTGGAAGATGGAAATTTGTATCTGAAAACAGGTTGTAGATCACTTTTGCTTTAAAATAATTGGTTTGATGCTTTCCCAGATCTCTTTTGACTACTGAAAGTATCCCTAACACATGGGTTTTGATAGATACTTCCAAATACTTTGAATTGGAGATGTGTCAAACCCCTAAAAATTCAGTTTTCCTTGTTACGTTACCAAAACCAACATTGCCCAAGACAGAAATTACCAGTATTACTTTAATCTTTTCCTCTACTTCGTTCATTACTCACTTCTCTAACTGCTTTTCCACCATCAGTGCTGAAGTCAGTTTTTTCGCGAGGATCCTCAATTTCTGTTCCATTTCTTCGTTTTTTGATTTTGTTTTATACAGTTCCATGGTCATGTCATTGATGGCACTGTAGAAGCTGGTGAAGACAGAATCAGTGGGAATGCTTAGGAGTCAGCTTTTCTGAAATTCACAGTTGCTGTTATTCTTCTCTCCACACCTTAAATGAATGACTTAGTTTCCCTTTTGATGTTATGGCAGGAGTAAATTTAAATAAGATATACTAAGGGAATTTGCTTTCCACAGCTAGCACAGATTTCCACGTGGAAGGGAAAACAGCCCAGCAACCTGAGTAAGTGAGCAATTGAACAACACAACTGGCACTCTGGTGAATAAAACCACCATGTGCTCCACTCCTGGCTTGCCTCACTACAGGGAAACTGTATTCAGTCCCTGAAAATGCACAGTCACAAGATGTGCCCGGCAGCATCTGAGTACCCTCCTCTTCCCAAGTGGCCCAAAGCTCTTCCCCCTCCAGCTCAGGAAGAGAGATGTAAGTGCCAAGATCCTAAATATCACAGACAAATTGGGTTCCAAGGCAGACTTTGCCCCTTCTTTGCTGCAAGTGTTGCAGTGCCACGGGCCAAAGCCATGCTAGGGAGAGAGGCCCAAGGAGACCAAACTAGCAGATGCCATTTCCCCATGGCAAAGGGAATCTCCTTGCATGAAGTGAGGCCAGATGAGACAGACAAGGATGAGGAGCTGGGGCTGGAAGACCAGTCACAGTTCCCCAGTCCTTGCCTTAGCAGTGTGAACACTGCTGTAGCCTGGGATACCTGGCACAACAGTCCAGTTGGCAGCAGCCTGCAGCCACTGACCACAAAAGCAGGAGAAAAAGGAGGGATTTAACTCCATCCCAGGCCCCTCTCAGGCTTCAGAGATTCCTGGGCTGGGATAACCTAGAGCTAGCACTTTGTGCTCAGCTCCCATGCACTCTAAAGCTGCCCAAGGGGTAAAAATAAGCCTGACAAAGAAGATTCCTAGTGCTGAGTTTGGAGCTGCTGATGTGGAAAAACAGAGGAACACAGCACAGACCCTCACCATGAATGCAGAGTGTGAAGAATTACCTGGTAAGAGATGTGTCCTCCACGTCGAGTTCTATTGCACTTTGTACCAGGTCAGTGAGGTCATCGTTGGCCTCTTTGGACAAACTGCCTTCCAAAAAACCCAGGCTTTCTCCAAGAACATCATGCCAGTAGTCAGCTGGAAAATATATACAAACAAAGCAGTGATTTTTTTAATATTACTGTTTTTTTATGGAAATCTTCAAAGCTAGAACCCAATCCCACACTGGAAACTTGGCTACCTGCCTGTTGTTGGGAGAAAAAGACACTTTTAAAAAAGGATTAAACATACAAAATTGCTGCCATATCTCCATTTGTCAAACAAATGCAGTGTATAAAGGGAGAAAGCACTGCTCCATTCCCTCCCTGACCAGTCTGTCTGACATCAGACAAACAAGAGCTCACCCCTGTGCTACAGCAATGAGCACATCCAGGTCACCTTCCCACAAAGCCCACAAGGCTGAGCCTTGTTCGTGGCAGACCCAGGAAGTCTGTCTCCCTCATTTTTTGTTTGGTGGCAAGGCACTTGAAGGAACAAAAACATCTTCATGTGTACTATGCCAGCCTTTGCACAGAAAAGTAAAATTCCTTCCTAAGAAAAGCCTGTGAAGTGACAGCCTTTTATTATGTGTGCTAAAAACATACTGTGGTCCCCTGAACTTGCTCAAAAAAACCCCAAACAAATTAAAAAATAGTCACTCTAGGCAGCTGCAGCATAACATAATCATCTCAATGTTGTTTCAGGCTCCCCCAGGGCTTTCCTTAAAAGTGGCTTAGCACCAGCTCAGACTCTTGAATGAGCTGCAGGGACACTTCCCTTTCTATCCAGGCAATATTTCCATGCTAGCCCAGCAGACTAGGAAGTTTTAGCTATTAACCTGCTTGTCCACATTTATGGCCTGCTCAAGATGGCTTAAAAAATGTCCTTGAGCAATCTTACGTCGCTGTAAATTGTAATAAAAACCACATTAAAAAAAAAAAAAAAGCTGAGTCTGTTTGAAATACATATATTTATATATATTCCAAAGTTTTCAACAAATACAATCAATCCACTCAGAACAGCCTGACTCAGGTGGAACTGAGAAATGGAGCTTCAAACTCACCTTCTGCTTCACATTTGCTTGTCCTGTCCTTCATGTCCTCTATCAGCAACATAACATCCTTGTCTCTCTCTTCATTGTTCTCCATAATTTCATGCAAAATATCCACTGTCCTTTCATTCACCTCATATTCTGGAATAGGCACACTCCCATATAATTTCTTTAGCCATAAAGTAACCTGCCAGAGAAGGGAGACAAAAGAGCGAGCAATCATGTGAAATGACAGAAAATAGCTGACAGATGTGAAGAATGTAAACCACTGCAAACTCTGCATTCCTGAAGAGCAACTCCTACATCAGTCCAGGAGGCATGGGTGGGAAAAGGGGAGGAAAATTCCTTTTCCTCTTCTTTAAACATCTACTGTGGTCTGGAAGACTATATTATATCTTTTTAAATCTCCCTCATTTCTCGGAATACCAGCTTATCTCCATGTGACAAAATTTTACCTTTTTATTCACGTGACCTGTTGGCTACAGACACAGTAACAACCCAACAGATGTTAAATAGACGTCTGGAAAAATGGTGAACACCGTGTTAGAGTGTGTGGGATAAAAGTGCCTGAGCCATCACTGGGAGCAGTCTCTCTGCAGGAGAACAGGAGAGAGTCACCACAATGTGCAGCCCAAAGCCCTGCAAAGCAGTTGTACCATCAGAAACATGGTCAGAAATAAGAGATCAACACAGTGCTCTCAGGCAGTGATCGTGGAACCATATAATTGTTTGGGCCGGAAAAGCCCTCCAGGATCATCCCAGCACTGCCCAGCCCAACACTGACCCACATCCCCAGGTGACACATCCACACGGCTTTTAAATCCCTCCAGGGATGGGGACTCCCTGGGCATCTGTGCCAGGCCTGGACAACCCTTTGAGCGAAAAGATTTTTCCTAATATCCAACCTAATTAGATTAGAAAGGTTAGATTATGACCAGTAATAACTGAAGAACACGGAAGTTCTACAGCATGTAACGAATATAAAACTCTTGCATAAGCCTGCCTAGTTAACCTGACGGAGAATGGACCCAGCCGCATAACTTAAGTGTATTTTTTCTCCTCCCTCATCCTGCTGCCGTAGGCGCACACAAGCAGCAACGGAGAAAACCACCGCAGCATAAGGCGCAAAATACACGAACGATGTGTCTGTATGTGTGTGTGCGTGCGGAAAACTGTGAAGAAAAGAGAAAGCGAGCCCCGCCGGCCCCCGTTACCCGTGTGAGCTTCTCCTGGAAGGAATCTCCGCCCGGTGTTCCCGCCGCCGCCATCCTGCCCGGAGCCTGTCGGGAGTGGGCGGCTGAGGGGCGGCGCCGCCGCGGCTTACCCCGGAGCGGGGGGAAATAGCGATGGAAACGTTTTTTAACAGTTAATCGGAGCGTTAAACGCCGTCTGTCCGTTAAGGGAAGATGTTAAAAAAAAACGCCAAACGAACCCCAGCAACAGAAAAACGAAAGAGGAGAGATGCAGGAGGAAGGCATCAATAAGTACAGCAGAAAGATGTCTGAGGGTGCGGCTGGATATGAGCCCAGGGTGCCCGTGTGGGTAATGGTACTTGGGCTGTCCCAGCCAGGGTGTGACACAGGCCCAGTGTTAAAAATAGGTTAGAAACTGTTGTAAAATAGTTGATAGAGTGTTAAGCGTGTACTGTTAGTTTGGTTGTTGTAAAAGGGGTTAAAAGGGTAGTTACAGGAAATACGGTACTCAGCGTACCATATTACACCTAAGTAAAGTGCACCAGCCCCAAGGGAAAGGAGCCAGCCTGGACAGAACTGTAATGGGCCAATCAAGCGCCTTAAACCTTCATGCAAATGAAGGATCCAAACGGAAACCAATATAAAGGGGCAAAAATAAAATAATAAAAAAAAATCAGGATAAAATGGGGCTTCTGACCCACTGAACCTGTGCCGCTCCATCTGGGGCATCAGGGATATCGCTGCTGAGCAGCCCCGGCGCCGGCGCTGCAGCTCCTGCTCAGCCCGCAGGCCCCCATGCTTTAGGCCTTTCTTTTTCTTATAATAAATGCTGAAATCACTCTAGTACCGGGAGCCTGCTCTCGTTTTTAACACCAGGGCAAGGCCTGTCCCTGTGCTGGCGCTGCTGAGGCACCTCCCGTGCTGGGGACAGCTCTGGGCCCTCAGGACAAGAGAGACACTGAGGGGCTGGAGCATGTCCAGGGCAGGGAATGGAGCTGGGAAGGGGCTGGAGCCCCAGGAGAGGCTGAGGGAGCTGGGAAGGGGCTGAGCCTGGAGCAAAGGAGGCTCAGGGGGGCCCTTGTGGCTCTGCACAGCTCCTGCCAGGAGGGGACAGCCGGGGTTGTCGGGCTGTGCTCCCAGGGAACAGGGACAGGAGGAGAGGGAACAGCCTCAGGCTGGGCCAGGGGAGGTTTAGATCGGATATTCAGAAAATTGTCTTCACAAAAAGGGGTCTGAAGTCCTGGCCCGGGGGGGAGTGGTGGTATTAGTTCTTACCATGCATGTGGGTGCCCCCCCACCCCCAGGCACTTTTACAGAAATGTAAGTGATTTCCAAAATAATCAGCATGGAAAGAATTGGTGAAGAATCACATTTAGTACAACACATGCCAAAGTAGCTGAGGATTTTTCACTCAACCTTTTCAATTCCTGGAAGGGGAATCCACTGGAATCTGTGGCTTTACCAACCTCTCTTGATTACCACAGGGACCGATCACACTGTGTCTGAGTTTCAGCACTTTCTCACTGCAGAGCAAATCCTGTCTCACATGTGAGACATAAAATCATCCTGAACTGCAGATTGAGGGGTTGGGGTGGAGGATTCTGCCCCTGTGCTCAAATGAGACCCCAACTGCAGAGCTGCCCCAGCCCTGGCTCCAACAGCACAAGGAGCTGCAGCTGCTACAGCCAGTGCAGAGGAGGCCACAGAGATGCTGCCAGGGCTGGAGCCCCTCTGCTCTGGAGCAGCCTGGCACAGCTGGGGCTGCTCAGCTGCACAAGAGAAGGCTCCAGGGACACCTGAGAGCCCCTGCCAGGGCCTCCAGGGGCTCCAGGAGAGCTGCACAGCCACTGGGGACAAGGCATGCAGGGACAGCAGCCAGGGAATGGCTTGCCAGGGCCAGAGGGCAGGGACAGATTTTGGGCTCTTGGGAAGAAATTGCTGTCTGGGAGGGTGGGCAGGCCCTGGCCCAGGGTGCCCAGAGCAGCTGTGGCTGCCCCAGCCTTGGAAGTGTTCTGGCCCAAGCTGGATGGGGCTTGATGTGGTGTCCAACCCTTTAGAGGAATGGAGCATCCAAGATTCAAATGTGCTCGTGGTCAAAAGGAATGACAAAATTCAGAGCGTTCACAAAAGTTTTCCAAGTTAAATTATACACTTGGCATGGAAATTAATGTTAGTCTCTGACCTCCTCATATAAGCCCAGGGCAGTGGGTTTTGGATAAAGGGGTAGAGTGAAAGGGAAGAAAAGATTAAAGTGGGGGAGAGAGGAAGAAAGAGATCCCAGGCTTGGCTCCAGTGTTGATCTGGCTGGTGGAGTGTCTAGGATCCTGGGATGCCTGAATGTAAGGTCTTGGTGGGGGCACCTTTTATAGATGACTTTCCCTGTCCTGGAGTTTACTTTCTCACTTTCTATGCAAATTTATAATCTGCAGTTCATTCTTCTAGACCTTTCTGAAAATGAGTTGGAGGGCTTCAAGGGTCTCTGGCAGTCTTGATTCCCTGTATAGTCCTGGACTGCTTCTTGGCTTCATTGCTGTCCTGTGCTGTGTTTGTCTCCAGGAACTAAAACAAGGATGTTTGTCCCAGAAAAATGCTGCCCAATCTCTGAATGGCCCCTTCTCCAGCCACATCCTGTTCTTCCTCACAGCTGTGTTTTTAACAACAAACCTTGATTCTTGTTACCAACAATCTGTGGTTGGCTCTACGATTATCCAGCTATTGGTGTTTGAGTCACACAACCTCTTATCTTCTGGGCTTCTATACTCGGAGCAACCAGATTTAATCCATGAAACAGATAGCAGCTAACAAGCAAGCTCTGAGCAATGTCTATGTGTCAGAGAAAAGAAATTGCTTGTTGGTGGAATTGCCTTGTCAAGCTTGATATGCTTCAATGATCTCAGACATAGGGGGAGGTTAACAAAGCTTGGGAGGAAAGGATGTACCACTAATAGTGGGCACAGAGAATGCAGAGTTTACAGGCCACAAGGACATCTGCTTGAACTTCCAAGATGAGAAAGAAACGAATAAAGTTAACCCAGCATCTGTGCTGAAATCAGCTCTGACTGGGTAGACAGTAATTCTGCCAGGGGGAATCTGTGACAACTGACCCAAGAGAAAAGAAGACTGGGCATGAGAAACAATAGACTCATTAACCAATACTAATTAATAAGATAACTATGTAACACGTAGCCAGTGAATGCTAGATCCTTTGTATGCTAAAATGCGTAAATTGTTAAGCATTTTGATTGTTCTAGAATACCACTGAGCACCCAGTCTTGCACAACCCTGCAATAAATAATCAACGTCTCTGGTGCATCTAGTCATTGGCTAATTGCACAACAGGTAAGGAATCAGATTTTTGCAGACAGCATTGTCACTGCCCTATACCTATTCCTGCCCCTGATACTGAGCCCCACCAGCTTTGCACTCCCTCAACATTTAATCAGTAGCTGTAGCAGGACAGCTATGATTACGCAGCCGCATATTGTGAGCTTGGCTTTTTTAAGGAAATCAAGATGATTCCAAGAGGAATGGCTGTTTGGATGAGAGCCACGAGGATTGAATCAGCAGGACTGAGCAGTCAGTACCTGGGAGAAGAGTAATTCTGGCAGTGGGAGATTGTGACCAGCATCGCATTGACCACCAACTCAAAACAGACTAACTAAAATGAAAAGTGAGAGATTTAACTAGGAAAGAAGGGTCTGAGTGGTAATTAATTGAAGTGATAATTAATAGAATGGTACTAACAGAGAAGTTACGTAACTTGTAAGCAATGAATGCAAACGCCTTTGGTTGTTGAAATGTATAAACAGAGTAACGTTTTGATGATGGATAACCTAGACACCCAAATACCTGCTTTGTGCTAATTAGAAAAAGAGATAGAACTACCTCGCCTCGGTGTGTGAAATAGTGCTGCACACAGGGGAACGAGCCCGCGGGGTAACACTTCTGTCCCTGATTCTGTCACTGTCCCTGTCTCTGCTCCTCTCCTTATCCCCGTTCTCTTCCGTGCCCCTGTCCCTACCCTTGTTTCTGTTCCTTCCCGTGTCCCTGCCCTTGTCCCTATTTCTTCCTGTGTCTCTGCCCTTGTCCCATCTCCGGTCGCTCCTCACTCCCCGCCCCTTCCGCCCGCTCAGGGCCATTTCAAGGACACCTCCCGCAGCGGTTTTTTTCCTAAAAGCCTAATTTAGTGGGTTTTCTGTTTTTAAAAATTATTTGTATTATTTGTATTGCCTATTGTACATAATCGTGTGTAAACGGACAGACAGGTAGATATACACCCACGCACCCAAACCAGGGGCACGGGAAGCAGTTCCCTGGCACTCCCCGCCCCCTGGGCGCGGCCTCGGCGCCAAAAGGGGCGTGAGGCGCCGCGGCCATTTTGTGTGCAGAGCGCGCGGCCGGCCGTCCTCAGCGTCCGCCAGCCTCAGCCTCCCCCGGGACCCGCCGCCGCCGCGATGCTCTCCGCCCGCGTGGCCGCCGCCCTCGCCCGCTCCCTGCCGCGGCAGGCCAGCCTGGTGAGCGCCGTGCCCGCCCCGGAGCCAGCGGGGCCGGGGGGACGCGGCGCTGCCGCCATCTTGGGGGCCGCGGTGACATTGAGGGTGTGAGGGGGTGACTCCGGAGTGTGGGGAGGGAAGCACAGGATGTGCTGTCAGCGCTGTGGGACAGACCCCGCTGAGGAGCGGGGTGTCCTTGCACGGCCTCGAGGTAGTGGGTTAAAGCTGTCAGGGCAAGGTCAAGGTTGAGGGGGTGAGGGGTTTATCCCCCTCACACCCCCTCAGTGTTTGGGAGGTCGCGGAGGGTGGGAAGAGCCGTGAGGAAACACTCCTGCCAGCGCTCCCAATGAATATGAATGAGGGAGAGGCCTGCTCGGTGTGCAGGATATTAAATGGCATCACCATTGCTGCATGGTGCTGCCTTGGGAGTCTTGTTGAAAGTGCAAAAGCATGGTCTTATAGTGCATTCATTATCACAGATTTTCTTTTTTTCTTTAGTGTACAGAGTTGGCCATGAGAAGAGTTTCTTCTCAGGAAGAGTGATTAGGCATTGCAAGGGGCTGCCCAGGGGGTGGTGGAGTTACCAGGCTCTGAGGTGTTTAAGGATATAATGGACTTAGTGGTATGTGGTAGTTGGCAAGGTGGTGCTTGCTCATAGGTTGACCTCAGAACTCTTTCCCAAAGTAATTGTGATTCTGAGGTATTTCCGTTGCAGTGCTTTGAGGGTTTTTTTTTCTTTCCCTATGTGTTTTAACAGTACCAAAATCACTGCAGTCGGATTTGTGTTAGAAGACACAACCTTCTCTCTCTGTAGAGCACTGACTGCTGCAGTGATTTCTTTGTGCCCCGAGGTTCTCATGTTCAGCAAGAAATGACAAATGTGAGGAGGTTTCTCTTTGGGAGCTGCTGCAGCAATTGATGGTGACATCAACGCACTGCAGAAAAATGCAGCGAGGGATTTGGAGCAATCTCTTTCATTATTTGTCCTTTCTTAGTGATGCTGGACTTGGTTCCATAGCTGTGAATGGGGTGCTGTGGAGCTTAGCTCAAAGCTGAGATGCAATAAGCAGCTCAAGATCAAAGATGTGTTAATCTCTCAGCATTTTTTTTTTGCGTGATTCAAGAAATCTTACTGAAACAATGGCTTATTTTAGGTTTCCAGAAACACCCTCGGTGCAGCATTTGTTGCTACAAGAAACCTCCATGCCTCCAAAGCATGCTTTCAGAAAACTGGTGAGTCTGAGGAAGGTCTTGAGTGTGGTTTAAGAATTGGATCTGTCATGCAAAAAGGAATTTGAATATAGTGAGTGTTAGTTGACAGCACTTGAGGACATTTAAACTCTCAGCCGTCACATGCCGCAAACTCCATTTTTAATACCTTGAGAATGCCCCCAGAGCAGGGAGTATATCAGCTGGCTTACATAGAGTACCTGCTTCACTAGCATTCCAGTCACCTGCAGCAGTATTTGAAAATTATTTGAAAAAAAAAATAGCCCCAGATTGGAGTTGCCTGCAACAGAATGAAGGACTGGATGACTTCCCCAGGCCTGCTTGGGTTTGACCTTGTGTCCTTGAGCACAACTTTATTTTGCTGCCAGCAGTCTGGTGTTTAGAGAAGACAGCTGCACTGTGTGGCATGTGTTTGGCAGTGCTTTATGCAATTTTTTTAAAAGTGGTTTAAGGTGATTAAGGACATTACTAATAAATAAGTTTTACAAGGTTACTTACTGTTTCTTAGCTGAGGAGATAAGCTGTTGGAAATTAAACTGAAGTATGGAGAATATGTTTTTATATCTTACATCAAACGACTTGCTCCTGAAACATAATGAAATTCATTTATATATGTGTGGGTCTTGGATCACAAATCATTTGGCAGGGTGTTCTGATGTATCCAAGGCTAAGGAGCTGCTCTACCAGCAGGCCTGTTCTGCCTGAGCTTGGGCTGATTAATTAATCTAATTGCTTTCTAGGGAGGAAGAGCGTAGGACATTATCAGGAAAGTGGATAACTGCACACCAGGCCTGTTTTGGTTTAAGCTGGCTGGTGATGATGAGTTGAAGCTGCTTTTATTTGCAATACAGAGACTGGTATTTATCTTGGCCTAAGTATAGGTGTTGCTAGCTAGACTTGGGAGAAAAGGGCACCTTGTGAATTTGAGGCAAGATTGCTGATTGCTTATTGTACCTCAAGATGCTAATCTGATATCGAACGTCTCACCAGGTACTGCCGAGGTGTCCTCCATCCTGGAGGAGCGCATCCTGGGAGCCGACACCTCGGCCGAGCTGGAGGAGACGGGCCGCGTGCTCTCCATCGGTGACGGCATTGCCCGCGTGTACGGCCTGAGGAATGTCCAGGCAGAGGAGATGGTTGAGTTCTCCTCTGGGCTGAAGGTAAGCTGCTGCCCCTTAGCACAGAGATAATAAAAATACAGTTTTTTAAGAGAACCCAAGACTATGCTTGGAGGCACCACTATTAACATTGTATTAGCTTCATTGCAACTCTAATATGTAGTAACTGGTGGGTTTTTTTTATTTTTTATTTATAACACTGCTTTCAGTATCAGCATCTGATTCTCAGCCAGCATTTGAACAGTCGAGCTGTCTTTGTCTTCATTTAGAAAGTAAAAGGACTAACCTGGCACTGGAGTTTTTCTTTGGTTTCAGGGTGTCTCTTCTGTTTGCTGTTTAATGATGATCTCTCTGCTTCAATGCATTATGCAGCTTGCTGGCTTCTTGTAGTCCTATCAGTGGGTTAGAGTTAAAACCTGTTTCAAGAGTACTGTAACAGCTCTTTGAGTGTTTTTAGTGACCCGTTTCACCTTGAGCAAAGAAGAAGCCAGTCCTTTTCACTTGTCCAGCTTCTAGGCAAGGGAGTAATGTTGTACTTGAACCTTACTTACCCTTTCTCATCTTTTTAGAGAAACAATTGACTTGCGTGTTATGCTGCTGGGGTATAACTAGCTAGTAAGTTGAAAACTTAGGCAGGTTCTCTAGCCAATGTGGAAGGAAATAGACACTTGTACATAAAAGCAGAACATTGTCACAAGGTTGAGGTAGATCATGTGGGATTTTGTCCACAGTGAAATGATCATGTCAATATGAAAGTTTTTATGTGTGTCAGTGTGGATTTTCTTAGAGTGATGTGATCTCTGTCCCAGGGCATGTCCTTGAATTTGGAGCCTGACAACGTCGGTGTTGTCGTGTTTGGTAACGACAGACTGATCAAGGAAGGGGATGTTGTGAAGCGGACTGGTGCCATTGTGGATGTTCCCGTGGGAGAGGAGCTGCTGGGCCGTGTTGTGGATGCCCTGGGCAATCCAATTGATGGGAAGGTGAGTGTAGCTGGGTGCTAAGGACCTCTGCTGTTATCTGTGTGATACAGACCTCAGCAGTTTTTTCTCTCTTTTAGGGTGCTATTGCATCTAAGACACGTAGGAGAGTTGGCTTGAAGGCGCCTGGGATCATTCCCAGGATCTCTGTGCGTGAGCCCATGCAGACTGGGATTAAGGCTGTGGACAGCTTGGTGCCCATCGGCCGTGGGCAGCGTGAGCTGATCATTGGTGACAGACAGACCGGGTAAGTTAAGTGCTCAAGCCTAAAATGTTCCTTAAACAGAGACTGAGGTGCAGTGGAGCTGGACATAGGATTGAGTAAGGCTGGGAGAACCTTGGGCAGCTTAAATCACCAGTCTCTCTGTTCCACAGGAAAACTTCAATTGCAATTGACACTATAATCAACCAGAAACGATTCAATGATGGCACAGATGAGAAGAAGAAGCTGTACTGTATCTATGTTGCAATTGGCCAGAAGAGATCCACTGTTGCTCAGCTGGTAAAGAGGCTCACTGATGCAGGTATGGATTTTGGAGATGGTTGAGCCTGGCACCTAATGACATCCTGTTCTCATTGTAATGCTGTGACCTCTCCGGGCTGCAGGTATAGACAGAATTCATATTACACGAGTGAATTACTTAATTTTATGAACAAGAAATTTTTATACCTATCTAGGGGAAAAAGCCTTATTTTTGCTGTATCACAATTAGGAAGACTATTTTGAGGTCCCCAGACTGCTGAATTGCTTCTGGAAAAGTTGCCCTGTGGTTTTAGGGTTTTTTCAGCAGTTGAAAGCTTCATCTTGGCAGTCAGGCAGGCCTGGTGACGAGCTGTAGCCTTCAAATAGTCATTGACTTGGCATTTGTCCCATGTGTTCCATGTGCCAGCCAGTGTGAGTGGCAGCTGGAAATGCAGTGTAGAGGTTTCACTGCCCAAACACAAGGCATTAAATAATAGCATCTCATCAGTCAGTGATTTCTGTGACCAAGGCTACACATTTAACAGAGCTTGCAGGAGATCAGGCACTTTGACCTCATGCCGGGTGGTCCTGGCAGCTGTCATGGAAGAACCCACATGTTAAGGACAGTAATTTGTTAGAGACTGTCACAGAGGGTTGTGCTGTCTTACTGCAGCCAGGAAACCATGGACTTTCAGTATGGGTGTTTTTAAGAAGAAAAAATTGTCTTCATCTTAAGCTTTGTTTTAATTGGGAAAGAAGTCTGCGAGTGTTAGATGTTAGCTGCCACAAAGTTGGCCGTGAGACTTCCTGAGTCAGTTTTGCTAGCAGGTGTGTTTAGCTGGTATGCTGGGCTTTCCTGTAGCAACAGTGACACTGCCTGGATGTGCTTCAGTGCTGGTCCTTCACATGCTTGTTGTGTTTGGTGATTTTGGGCATGATGACACAGGGCACTCAGAGGTGTTTCCAATCCTTTCAGATGCCATGAAGTACACTATTGTGGTGTCTGCCACAGCATCCGATGCAGCCCCCCTGCAGTACCTGGCTCCCTATTCAGGCTGCTCCATGGGGGAGTACTTCAGAGACAACGGGAAGCATGCGCTCATCATCTATGATGACTTGTCCAAACAGGTCAGCAAACTTTGGTTATAGGCCTTGCGCTGTGGCATTGGTGTTTGTAGCTGTAAGAACAGCTCAGGTTTAGAACTGTGAAATGTTCAGTGGGGTGCAGAGCTCTGAAGGCTGTCTCTGCTCCACGCAGGCCGTTGCCTACCGTCAGATGTCTCTGCTGCTGCGCCGCCCCCCTGGCCGTGAGGCCTACCCAGGCGATGTGTTCTACCTGCACTCTCGGCTGCTGGAGAGGGCAGCCAAAATGAACGACTCCTTCGGGGGCGGCTCCCTGACCGCCTTGCCTGTCATCGAGACTCAGGCTGGGGATGTGTCTGCTTACATTCCAACCAATGTCATCTCCATCACCGATGGACAGGTAGGGCTTCCTCACAGCCCAGCATCTCTGTGGAGCTTAGTGGCTGGTCTCTGAGGAGGCCTCCGTGCTTCTGAACAAGATAATGATACAATTCTGTCCTGCAGATCTTCTTGGAAACTGAGTTGTTCTACAAAGGTATCCGTCCAGCCATCAACGTTGGTCTGTCTGTGTCCCGTGTGGGTTCTGCTGCTCAGACCAGGGCTATGAAGCAGGTAATTGGGAAATTGCTGTTCTTCCTCATGCTAAAGATGAATGGTGTGTAGGTGTGAACAGAGAGGGATTAAAGCTTTGGATCTCTTAGTGTTACAAAATTATAAAAGAGCAAACTTTAGATATCTCTTTAATGCTTCCGTTGTCTGCTGAGAAGGGCATGGGAGAAGTAGTGTCTGCATAAAGATGCAGGATTCAGTTTTGATGTGTTGAACTGGGTACTGATCACTTACAAAATAATGTTCTCTTAACTGCAAGCTTTTAGTCCAGACTAAGTTATCTAGAATTAGACTAAATCTAGAATTAGAGAGATGTGTATCAACAGGTGCTGTTTCAGCAGAGAAATAGTGTGGTTATGGTAAAGTGTGGGATTTTTGTAATGTTCATAATCATCTGTTAGTTTTTAAATTTGACTTTTATGGAGTGCAAGGCAAGCTGACTTGTAGCACTGGCAGCTGTCAGCTAACCTTCGCACTCCTGGGCGCAGTTGGAGGTGGTGTCAGTGGCTGTGACTGTGCCCTGCAGGTGGCCGGTACCATGAAGCTGGAGCTGGCTCAGTACCGGGAGGTCGCTGCCTTCGCCCAGTTCGGCTCTGACCTGGACGCGGCCACGCAGCAGCTGCTGAACCGCGGCGTGCGCCTGACAGAGCTGCTCAAGCAGGGCCAGTACGGTGAGTGGGTGCCCTGGGCTTGGCAGGGCTGCCTGCCACTGGTGCCTCCTGCTAACGAGGTTGGGCCTGGGTAGCATTTGTGTCTGTTCTGTGCGCATGGCACATGCTGATTTGCTTGCACTGAGCTGTCCGTGTGTGCCTGGCGTTCCAAGGACTCTGTAGTCTGTTCTGTCCTGATTTGGAAGAGTTCCAGTGGTGTGAGTGCTGTGTTTTCCTGCAGTTCCCATGGCTATTGAGGAGCAGGTGGCAGTCATCTATGCTGGTGTAAGAGGTCACTTGGACAAGCTGGAGCCCAGCAAGATCACCAAATTTGAGAGTGCTTTCCTGGCTCATGTACTGAGCCAGCACCAGGACCTCCTCTCCACAATCAGGTATGGTGGTTTGCCTTGCTTTATCCCAAGGGTATTGATGTCTGGAGTGCAGATAATGGTCACTGAACTGTTAGTGTAGTGTGTCAGAACATGAGGCATTCAGCTGACTATATCAAAACTGGGGGTTAAATCAGCCTTCCTACCATCTGCCATCCTCAGCTTCAGCTCTTAGGAAAAACAGCTGATGCTTAAAGTGAACCTTCTTACAATGTATCTCCTCTTAAGTTGTTGCTGAAATCTTGATTGATTCAGATTCTGTATTGTGGACAGCTTTGAGCTGTTGGAGTGCTGTGGGTTAAGTGCTGCTGAGTGAACTCTTGGGGATTGAGTATTTCCATAGTCCTGTCCTGGAAAGTGGTCCTGGTGTTTTTTGTCATCAAGACAATCATAAGCCTTCTGTCTCTGGGGACCAGCTCTGTAGGCTGGGCCTTGTTAGAATCAAATAGCTGTTCTGAATTAAACAGGACTCGTTCTTTCAGGAGAGGGGATATTCTGTCAGTGGGATGGCTTCATGCACCACATTAAGTGTTTTCATTTATCTACTCAATTTGTTAGAAATGGGGAGGTTTGTTGTAAAGCTTCTGTGTTTGTCTTGGGGTTGATGCTGTTTTGATTGTTGTGTCAGAATTTATCTGAACTCTTCCCACAGGACCGAAGGGAAGATCTCTGACCAGACAGAAGCAAAGTTGAAGGAAATTGTCACAAAATTCCTGTCTACTTTTGAGGCATAAACTCTTAAAACTAACAGACCAGACCAGGCTGGTTCGAGCAGACCAGACCAGGCTGTTGTGATCCGTGTTCCAGCTCCGTCAAAGACGACAAAAGCATGTACGACTTGAATGTACAGATCTCGGTGAGAATAAAGGTTCCCATGTAAAAAGGCTCTGTTCTGAATGTAAAAATACTGTGTTCTGCGTGATTGCTTTTTTTCTGTACTTCTGGCTCACTCTTGCGCCTGTAGAACCACAGATCTGACCTGCCCTGGACACAGCCCTGCTAGAGGAGCTCTGGAAATCAGGGGTATCCTTAATGGCTGAATGGGCAAACTCCCTTTACATGAGCCAGGAGAGTGACAGGGCTGAGAGACCTTCTCAGTGTTCATCATTTGTGCCAGGCAGCTTATCCTGCAGAGGGGCATTGCATCTGGGGGTCACAGGGATAACACACTCGACTTAATAGGAATCTCTTCACTGTGTCACTGGCACAGCATTTTTGGAATTGCTGTCTGACCCATCCTGGTGTCTGGCCTTTGGAATACTGGTCTTTGTGTCTCGGGACTACTGACGGCAGGTAGCTGCCACAGTAGTAATAGCTAGAGATTTAAATCTGAGAATCCCAGAATGGTTTTGGAGAAGACCTTGAACATTGTCTCGCTCCACCCTGTCCAGTCTGGCCATGAGCACTTCCAGGGATGAGGCAGCCACAGCTGATCTGAGCAGCCTATGCCAGGGCCTCAGCAGCCTCACAGCCAAGAATTTCTTTCCAATATCCCATCTAACCTTGGCCTCTGTCACTATTAAGCCGTTGCTCCTTGTGACTCCAGGCCCATGTAAATAATCTCTTTCTTGTCAGCTCCCTTCAGGTACTGGAAGGCTGCAATTAGGTCACCCCAAAACTGCCTCTTCTGCAGGCTGAACAGTCCCAATTCTCTCAGCAGAACTGCTCCATCCCTCTGATCACCTTGGTGCCTCTGGATTCACTCCAGCAGCTCCAACTCCTTGTGCTGTTGGAGCCAGGGCTGGGGCAGCTCTGCAGGTGGGGTCTCACCTGAGCCCAGGGGCACAGGGGCAGGATCCCCCCTGCCCTGCTGCCCACGCTGGGGGACCAGCCCAGGGCAGGGGGTTCAGGCTGGGGCAGGACTGCTCTTGATGTATGCACTGTCCCAGGTTAACTTCTGTCCAGGCGTGTCCTGCATCCCAATCCAGCTGTGGAGTTACAGGCAGCTGGAAACACTCTTAAGCAGTTCAGGCTAACAGGCTTCTCTTGTTTGTGGCCTGCGTTCTTTGAGAGAGGGGAGTCTGCAGTACTGGGCAAAAATAAACACACTTGAAATCCAGAGATGGCAGATACCTTTTTGGGAACAGTTAGTGCTGTGCTCCAGGAGGAGGATCCTGTGCTCCTTCACCATCTTGTTTCTTTTACCCCACAGCCCCAGAAGAGGTGGCTGGGGGGCCTAACAGGTGTGAGGGAATACTGGTGTGGAACATTTCCACTCTGATCTGCCCAACATCACGTTCCTTCCAGGACAGCTTTTACAGCTTGTGACTCTCTTTCTGCCCAGTGACTAAACCCTCGTTACTACTTGATGTTGCTGTGCCATGTTTCACGTACTGCTGAAGTTGGAAAGTCCTGAACTCAAAAGTATCTCTGTCCAAAACAAAGATCTATTTTTTTTCTAGTAACATAAGGTAAATGTTCCTGTGTGGTGCCAAGGGCTGGGGCTGGGAAGCTGGGAAATGGTGAGTGGATCACAAAATCACAGTGGTTTGGTTTGAAAAGGACCTTTAAGATCATCTGTGTCCACGTGCTGCTGTGTGCAGGGCACCTCATCCCGGGCTGCTCCATCCAGCCTGGCCTTGGGCCCTGCTAGGGGTGGGGAGCCACAGCTGCTCTGGGAAACCTGTGCCCTGGCCTCACCATCCTCTCTGGGAAGAATCTCTTCCCAGCATCCCATCTATCCCTGCCCTCTCTCAGTGGAAAGACAATTCTCCCTTGCTCTGTTATTCTGTGCCCAAAGTCCCTCTCCAGCTCTCTTAGAGCACATTTAGGTGCTTGGTGGTGTGGATTCATGCTGATGGTTTGTGCTCTCTTGTGTCTGGAGGCTACACACAGGGTAAGTATGCCTAAGTCAGCCTCAGGTTACAATTGAACAGACTTGTTTCAGTGAGTTGAAAATGCCTTTTTTTACACTACTGGAGTGTTTTAGCTGCCCGTGTTCAAGCAAAAACAGCAGTTGAGTGTGGTGGGTGTGATTGAGGCATTTCAGTACACCGTGTCCGATCTTTGCTTACATATTTTCCAAGCATTGCTCAGAGCTCCCTCATGGAGTGCCTTGTGTCAGGCAATAGCCCCTAATAAACTGTGTGACACGGGATGCGTGTGGTGAAGGAGGGTTGTGCGTGTTCAGGAGCGGCTGGGAAGGGGCTGAGCCTGGAGCAAAGGAGGCTCAGGGGGGCCCTTGTGGCTCTGCACAGCTCCTGCCAGGAGGGGACAGCCGGGGGGGTCGGGCTGTGCTCCCAGGGAACAGGGACAGGAAGGAGAGGGAACGGCCTGCAGCTGTGCTAGGATACGTTTAGGTTGGGTATTAGGAAAATTTCTTGACCTGCGGAGTTTTCCTGTCCTAGCACAGGCTTCCCAGGGCAGCAGTGAACTCATCCTTGGATTAAAAAGTCCTGTGGATGTGTGGGACATGAGCGGCCTTGGTAGCGCTGGGCGAATGGTTGGACTCGATGACCTTGGAAGGCTTTTGCAACCTAAGCAATTCTATGATTCCACGAGACCTTCCCAAAGTATTCCTGAAGCTCCGAGGCGGGCGGGCAGGGCGCTGCAGGTGGCGTGGGCAGGGCTGTTCAGCCGCCGGCCGAGCCAGACTCCGCTCCCTCTGTCCTTGAGGCGCGGCGCGGCCCAGCGGCTTCGGCCCGCACGGGCGGGTTCGTCCCGCGGTGCCGAGCCTGCCCTCCCGGCGGTCCCGCCCGCCTGGTACGGCACGTCCCGCTCCTCCACCCGCGGGCATCCCGGGGCGGGAGCACCGTGCGTGGGAGGAGACTCGGCGGGGCGGGCCGGGCCGGGCCGGGCCGGGCAGGGAGCGGCGGAGCGCGGCCGCAGCAGCAGCAGGATGCGGGAGGCGCGGTTCAGGGACAACTTCTGGGTGAGTGGGAGCCCGGCGGGACCGGGACAGAGCCAGCCAGAACCGGGGGGCGCAGCTGGAGGTGGAGGGGTCACTGCTCCCTGGTTAGAGTTGGCTCCAAAGCCAACGATCGTGGTCGTGGGGTGCCTTTGCTGAATGCTCTCGGTCGATGGAACACTGGCACAGGTTGCCCAGAGCAGCTGTGGCTGCCCCTGGATCCCTGGAAGTGTCTAAGACCAGGCTGGAGGGGGCTTTGGGCACCCTCGGATAGTGGGAGGTGTCCCTGCTCACGGCAGGGGATGGAATGAAATGTGCTTTAAGGTCTCTTCCAACCCAAACCATTCTGGGATTCTGTGATCCCCAGCAGGCACTGCCCACCATGCGTGTCTTGAGAGTTGTGGCTTTAGAGCCTGCCCCATGCTGCTCCAAAAGAATCCCAGCAGTGGCTGCTGCTTTGCTGGAGGAAGTCAGTGCCAGGCTGAACGGTTTGATATAATTAATTTGCCATTGGTGAACTGCTTGGAGACACCGTGGTGGAAAATGTTCTGCTCTTGTGGAGCTAATCCTGGAGAGGAGCAAGTCACTTGGTATGATGCTGCTGCCAGCTGTTGAGCCATGGAGGAAAACCCACTGTTCAGGGAAAACCACAATTTATTCTTTTCAGTCTGAATTATGCTTTTATAAAAAGAGAAGTGCAGGAAACCCACATATCTGCTGCAAAGCTAAAACTCTGTGGCTAGTCGGTTCCTCTTGTGGTGGATCTTCATTCTAGGTATTGGTGACCAGGAAGTAAATTACCAAATTTGGTCTTTTGAAGCTGAAAATCTTCATCTGTGAATGGTGCTGCTTGGGGTTTCCCAGATGTTGCTTGAAAGCGTCTCCCATCTTGTAGGATGTGGGAGAGAAGCACAGGCCCCAGGAAGAGCTGGCCCCAGGTCTGGGGCTCCTGAGTGTTGAGGAATCAGCTCAGGGCCTCACCCAGCATCATTAACGAGTTAACTGGCGTAGCATTGTCAAACACGTAAATCCCACACAGGTGTCAAACCTGTTGTGGAGAATAAAGCCAACTCTGCACCTGGCAGCTGCTTCCCAACTATTTGTTACACAGACATTTTCCACAGTGCTCCCTTTGCTTTGCAGACGTGCAGAGGGGAGGTTTTGAGGGTACTGGAGGAACCACTGTGATGGCAGAAAGGCTGAGCAGGCAGGGTTTGTTGTGCCTCGGTGGCACATGGGATTGAAGAAGAGCTCCTCACCACAGGGCTGACTTTGGCTCTTTCTGCCCTCTTTGTTCCTCTCCAGCAGTGGTGTGGCTTTTTGAAGGAGGATCTTGGAGGAGGGGGCTCGGTGGGAGAAATCCCAGGACAGGAGCAGCCTCCAGCTCCCAAGACAAGGAGGATCTGGGGTGTTGCGTGGGGCACTCACCCCTGCTTGATTGCTTCTACTGCAAACACAACTGTTCTCTGAATAATCCCTGCTTCTTGCTGAGCCCCAAACCACTGATGCTGCCAGAGATTTTTCCAGGGTTTTGTCCTTTCTGAAGCCCATGTGCTCCAAGCCCCCTGACAGAGGTTGGATGGGAGCGTGATGGATGTGACTCAGTGGAGAGACTGAGGCCCTTCTGCGGTGTTTGGGCCCATGGAAAAGGCAGGTACCACCCCAAAGCAGCTGCCACACCACGTACTGGTGACTGTGCATCAGCTCTGAGGGCTGGAGGAGGGGTAAATAAGGATAGGAAGGGGAAAAAAACAAATCAAGATGAAGTGTGGAGGGCTGCACATCCAGCTTCCACCTGCTGCTGAGTGCTGTGAGTGGGCAGGCACTTCCTCCTGCAATTTTCCTCTTAGATTGGTTTGCGTAAGGCAAAAAATAGAAGGAGAAGTCTTTGCTGAAGCAAGTGATTTCTTAGAATCATAGAAGCATTGAGCAGTTTGGGTTGGGAAAGACCTTACAAACCATCTGGTCCACCACCCTGCTATGGTCAGGGACACCTTCCATGAGACCAGGTTGCTCTGTGCCCTGTGTCCAGCCTGGCCTGGAATGCTTCCAGGGTTGGTGTACCCACAGCTTGTGTAGGTAACCTGTGCCAGTGTTTTAATACCCTCACTCATTAACAATCCAAGCAATTCCTTCCCTGTATTTAATGTGAATCTCCCATCTTTTTGTTTAAAACCGTAATTCCTTGTCCTATCATTACAAAGAGCTTGGTGAGGCACAATTTTTGTCTTCTGTATGTTCTTCACTTGTCAGATAAGGTGAGACCCAGAAGGGGCATTGGTGCACGATCGTGGGCAGGTGGCAGATGCTGCCACACGTTGTTCTTTAGTGGTGATGATGGCTCAGCTTCAGATCTACTGGTCCAACAAAATGTGCACGTCTTTTTTTTTTTTCCCCAAATTAACTCATCATCCCATTCTACCCGCAGAATCCCTAAATACTGGGGAAAAGTGTATGTTACTCCTGTGGGAGGAAATTTCTTCATGGTTAGGACAGCCTGGTGAGGAGGAGGAGACTTTATGATTGCTCCAGGGGAAGTATGCTCCAACTGATGGGACAAAGTCTAAAAAATGTGCAAGCTCTCAAAACCTAGGCCAGTATTGGTATTGGATCTCCTAGCTTTGAAATGTGACTGGTTGTGAGTGATGACCTCCAAATTTCTTTGTGGGGATAGGATGGTAAATGTGAGGGTGGGCAGGCCCTGGCCCAGGGTGCCCAGAGCAGCTGTGGCTGCCCCTGGATCCCTGGCAGTGTCCAAGGCCAGGCTGGATGGGGCTTGGAGCAGCCTGGGGCAGTGGAAGGTGTCCCTGCCATGGCAGGGGGTGGATGGGATGATGTTTAAGGTCCCTGCCAACCTGAACCATTCTGGGATTCTGTGATTGCAGGTTAAGCTGCAGCCCACCCTTGGCTCTGTTGGAATAGCAGGGCTGTGCTCCCAGCCTCACCTGGGGGCTGATTTAGTTTTAAACCCCAGCAGTTCTGGTTCCTTTCATTGGGTGCTGTGTCCGCTTCTGCACTGGCTCCTGTTCCCTGCTGGAGCTGATGGTGTGATATTCCTGATGTGCTCTGTTGGGAAAACACAGGCCCATTGGCTCTCTGCACTGAAGTTTGCTCATGCTCCTGGATCTCAATACAAGATGATGAATTTCCTTGAATAAAGATGTTTGCTCCCTGGCACCCCACTGCAGCTCCTGCTGCTCAGGGACTGAAGTCCAGACATGCCTGAAGCTGAACATTTTTTGCCCTGCATGCTCTGACTCCCATGTCACTCACTCCCACAGGCCTGTGAGCGAGCTGTGCAAAAACAGAAATACCCCAAAGCTCATGTTTGTTTGCCCTTGTCCTGCCTGTAGTGATTGCCACGAGTTGGGCAAGCCTGACATTTTGTTTTCATTTGTTTTTGCAATCTGCTCTTCTTCTTTCACTATGTGTGGTCTTTTCTTTCACTTTTTTTCACTTTCTTAGTACATGCTTTGTTTTCCACAAGCCTGTTCTCACACACATTTTGGGTAACCCAACAGCCTTGGGTCTTATCATTGCACTTTGGTGTTGTAAAACCATACGGTAAAAATAGAAATTACAATAATGCTAAGAACCACTCTAATTCTGATCTGTGGGCTAAACAGGTTGCAGCTTGGAGAATGAAATTTTGGTAATTTTGCCTTCAACGAGGCAGTGCTGTGCTCCCTGCGGTGTTTTTAGCAATGTTGCTAAAACAACCTGTGTCTGGGGGGATGCAGCCCTGGGTTCCTGGGTTTATTCCCTGGCTGCTGTCTGATGGTGGCTGTTTCACTTCCCCTTCCCCCTGCCTGTCCTTCTCTAAATGGGCACTGGCTTGGTGGAACTTGGCAGCAGCATTGTGAAATCCCCAGGTCGTTGTTTTGAAGGAACAAGGTGGGATTTTTGGGAAGAAGAAATTGCATTGAGGCGGAACAGCCCATTGCTTTTGGTGTCTCTAGGATGAACAGACTGGCGTAGGGGAAGGAAACTTCAAATGGAAAATTACTAATCAAAAAGCTGCCTTTTGCAGGATGCTGGTCCCAGGTGGGTGGATTTGCAGCAAGGCCTTTTCCTCCCTGCAGTGAGTTTTGTCTGTCCTGTTGTACCCTCCTGGTTGTGGGGTGGGGAGGATCTGCAGCCTTATGCAGCCTCTGCTCGCCCTGCTCCCTGCGGGCACCAGCATGAAGCACTTCTCTTTGTCTCAGTAACTTCTGCAGGCACTGACTGAGCAAGGACAGCACAGCCAGCTACACTTGCACAGTGTTTCCAACTGCGAAAATAGTCACCAGCTTCTGGTGCGTTTCTTTAGGCACACAAGGCTGAGGAAGTGTCCTGAGAGCTTGGAATAAATGCAGATCTTTCAGGAGGTGGTCCATGAACAAGTGCAGAGCCCCAAACCTTTTGGTTTGGGAAGGTTGGGACAGACAGATGGAGAGCAGGAAGGCTCTGCAGAGGGGTCTGGGCAGGCTGGATCCGTGGGCTGAGGCCAGTGGTGTGAGGGGCACCAAGAACAAGGGCCAGATCTTGCACTTGGGTCACCCAACCCCTGCAGCTCCAGGCTGGGCAGAGGGGCTGGAAAGGGCCCTTTGGGAAAGGCCCTGGGGGTGCTGGTGCCAGGAGCTGGACACGAGCCCAGGGTGCCCAGGGGGGCAGGAGGCCAATGGCCCCTGGGCTGTCCCAGCCAGGCTGTGACACAGCCCCAGGACAGGGCCTGTCCCTGTGCTGGCACTGCTGAGGCACCTCCCGTGCTGCTGGGGACAGCTCTGGGCCCTCAGGACAAGAGAGACACTGAGGGGCTGGAGCGTGTCCAGGGCAGGGAACGGAGCTGGGAAGGGGCTGGAGCCCCAGGAGAGGCTGAGGGAGCTGGGAAGGGGCTGAGCCTGGAGCAAAGGAGGCTCAGGGGGGCCCTTGTGGTTCTGCACAGCTCCTGACAGGAGGGGACAGCCGGGGGGGTCGGGCTGTGCTCCCAGGGAATGGCCTCAGGCTGTGTAAAGTGGTGTTTGGATTGGATATTCAGAAAATTTCTTCATGGCAAGGGTTATTAATCCTAGAAACAGGCTGCCCAGGGCAGTGGGGGAGTCCCCATACCCAGAGGGATTTAGAAGCCATGTGGATGTGGCACTTACGGAGATGGGTTAAGGGTGAGATGGGCAATGCTGGGGTTGGACTTAATGGTCTTAGAGGATTTTCTAATTGAAACATTTCTCCCATCATTTTCTTCACAACGTGTGTGTCTGCAGGGGGTTTCCATGTAACTTGGGGGTAGGAGATGGAAGCGTCAGGCTCAGCAGCTTGCTGTGACTCAGACAGGACAATGACGTGCTTTCCCATCCCCACCACATTTTAGCTCCTGCTTTTGGCTGAAAGTGTAACCAAACCCCAAAACATCACAAGCAGCACACAAATTCCTTCTTGTTATTGAGTCCATTGGGTGCAAATCCAGGCAGCAGATCAGGAAGGGAGCGGGGGTGTGCGTATCCTGTGAGCTTCGGAAACATCAGGTGCTGCTTTGTCACCTTGAAATCATCTGTTTGCAGTTTCCATGGGCTGTGCTCTGAATAGCACGTGGGCTCAGAGCTGTGCCCAGCAAGGAGGACCAGGACAGAGATGTGCAGGAGAATGGCAGGAGAGATCCTCCTACTCTGTTTGGCCAGGGCTTGGTGCAGCTCCCCATCTTTCATACTTGCCCTAGGGTTAGTTTATTATGATTTTAAATCATCTTCTCTGTGCCCGTGACTCTGTGCTTGCCGTGCTGCACTTCCTCTTCCCTTGCTGTTGCCAGCCCTGCCTTTGCAGTCACAGAATCCCAGAATGGTTTGGGTTGAAAGGGTCCCTCAAGACCATCTAATTCCATCCCCTGCCATGGGCAGGACACCTTCCACTATCCCAGAGTGCTCCAAGCCCCATCCAGCCTGGTCTTGGGCACTCCCAAGGATCCAGGGACAGCCGCAGCTGCTCTGGGCACCCTGGGCCAGGACCTCACCATCTTCATAGTCAGGAATTCCTTCCCAATATCCCAAAATCTGTCCCTGCCCTCTGGCCCTGGGAAGCCATTCCCTGTGTCCTCCCATGCCTTGTCCCCAGTCCCTGTGCAGCTCTCCTGGAGCCCCTGTGGGCACTGGACAGGGCTCTGAGGTGTCCCTGGAGCCTTCTCCAGCCTGAGCACCCCCAGTCATGCTGGTCCTTTTGAGTCTTTCTGTGCCAAACCTGCCCAGAAGGTTTCTGCAAAGGCTGGTTTGAGACCATAAAACCCTGCCCAGCTCCATCTGGGCTAGGAGTTCCTCCCATGGAAAACTCACCTGGAGGAATTAAGAAACCATATAAATATGGCACTCAGGGACGAGGGTAGGGGAATGGTTTGGCAGCGCTGGGGAACTTTTAGACTCTATGATCTCAGAGGGTTTTTCCAACTAAAGCAATTGTGTGATTCTGTGTTCCATGTAGCACCTTGCACCCTGAGGTCTGGTCCTGCCTTGGGTGCTTAGGAAACAAACACGTGCTGGAATTAAATCCTTCTACTGTAGGAGGAAGAGTGATAAAAAAAGGAGCTTAGTGCACGTTACTGATGGGTACTCCCAGTTTTCCCCCTTGACCCTTCTGCCTGGCACAGAGAGCCCAAGAGTGCCTGGCAGCAGAGCAGGACGCAGAAGCCTCTGAGTGCCCCTGGTGCAGTGATCAGTGATGGGCTTTGAGCCTCCCCTGGACTGGCAGTGGTCAGTGATGGGCTCTGAGCCTGTCCTGGATGTGCAGTGATGGACTCTGAGCCTGCCCTGGACGTGCAGTGGTCAGTGATGGGCTCTGAGCCTCCCCTGGATGTGCAGTGGTCAGTGATGGGCTCTGAACCTCCCCTGGATGTGCAGTGGTCAGTGATGGGCTCTGAGCCTGCCCTGGATGTGCAGTGATGGGCTCTGAGCCTCCCCTGGATGTGCAGTGGTCAGTGATGGGCTCTGAGCCTCCCCTGGATGTGCAGTGGTCAGTGATGGGCTCTGAGCCTCCCCTGGATGTGCAGTGGTCAGTGATGGGCTCTGAGCCTCCCATGGACGTGCAATGGTCAGTGATGGGGCTCTGAGCCTCCCATGGATGTGCAGTGGTCAGTGATGGGCTCTGAGCCTCCTATGGATGTGCAGTGGTCAGTGATGGGGCTCTGAGCCTCCCTCCTGCCTGGGCTGGCAGTGGCCAGCAGCTGTGCTTTGCATCCGTTTTGTTTCCTTTGAAAGTGGGGACAGGAATTCAAGAGAGGCTGATCCTGTGTTTTGCAAATGTGATGAAGCCTGACTCCAGTGCAGCGTTTCCTTTTCACAGACCCATTTAGTGAAGATGTGGAGCAACCTGAGAACTGGCTGTGGGTTTATCAGTACCTACCTCATTTTAGAGGGACATTTGTACTTTGTAAAGGAAGTTTGTTTTCTGCTTAAGTCCTGCTCCACAGTCCTGTCTTCCCATGCAAAGCTGGTCTGGGATACCTGTGGATTTTCTGCCAGTCCCACTCC